>JAVXUO010000630.1:5000-322234 GCA_033065855.1 Escallonia rubra | reverse complement strand
CTCCCCCCGTCGCCACCTGCCTGTCACCGCCAGCCGTGGGTTGCGGCGGCGTCGGCCACGTTGCCGGCCGGCCATCGCCGCCGCTCACAACCACGCCCCACCACGGCCAAAGAAAAAACTCAAAATAAACATGGGATAATCAAACATTCAAAATAAAAAACTTAAAATAAAAATTGGGTAATCAAACACTCATTTGTTTTTTTAAGAAATAAAAACTAAACTGGTTTTGATTTTTATTTTTTTGAAAACAGAAAATCAAAACTGAAAGTGATTTCAAACATACTCCTAAGTTTCCATTAGTCATTATTATGGAACCTCTTTTTGCAAGTATTTTCTTAATCAACCATTGGTTCCAGAGGACGAGAGTAAGGATTATATGTTTTTGGATCCTTAATCCCCACCATTTAGAACCCATTTAGTATCGTTTGATGATGACATACCGATGCAATGAGAGGTGAGATTAAGGGAGCCAATGTGTTATTATACTATAGATCTAACCATCCTATATGGTTGAAACTATTGATCCTGGATAGTATAATATTTTCGAAACTATTGATCCTGGATAGTATAATATTTTCAACACGTGACACATAAACTGATGTAGAAGCTGCTAACAACACAAAAGAGCGTAACACACAAGAAGAGGGAAAAGGAAAAAAAAAAAATCTCTCACCAACCCAAACATAGAGTTTAGCTTCTGTTAGTATTTCTCTTTTTGTTGGTACATTTAAGGAAGTCTTGTTAAGTTTTTCCTGTATTCTTATCAAAGTCTCAATTTATCACCTGAAAAAATTGATGAACATAAATATGATTTCTCCAAATTTTCCACCTTCTGGACGGATTCAAACTTCAAAAAAGGTTTCTAATTTTGCCCAAACAAGTACATAACGATTTTTATGCTCTACTTTTTTACTCCACTTAAGATCAATATTGAAGATGAAAAGTTTGTTATACATTGAAATTTCTAGAATTGAATGAACAGTGATCAAAACCGGAGGGCAGAGTCAATAAAGTCTCCTCAAAAGTAAACGTCAACTAGGGCCGTAAAATCAAAATTTAGCTTGAATTTTCAAACGTTGCGTGCGGGGAAACTTTCACTCGTCCCCATGAACGCACAGTTAAGAACCCTTCAAAGACCACGATCAACAACAATACAATAGTTAAAATAATCTACTACCTTTGTTGCTTTTCAAAAACACAAAAAACAAAAGCACCCAAAACGCATAGAAAAAGGGCTTGTGCATGGTCAATTGGCATCCACAATACAGACACACCGATTCTTCTTTCAATTTAACCATCCGGGTAATGCGCGTTAATTCCCGAGCTCGTATCAAAACCTTGTTTTTTTCCTTTTGCTTATCATAAACAAGTGGGTGCTTTCTTGATTTTCGAAATGATTTCATTTTATTGCTCAAATTGATAGGGGAAGTGGACAATGCGCTCGAAAATCTGAACCGGGTATCTCTCCCTTTTGCTTGTTTTCTGTTCCATATGGTGTGTTTTTGTTTTTAGTTGTAATTGGAAACTGTTGCTCTGTTTGAAATCTCAAAGAGTTTGCTTTTATTTTATTGTTTGTTTTCTCTATTATATGTTTTGTCTTGGATTTCGGTTGGCTTGATGGTTAATATAAATGAAAAGACAGTTTCTTGAGAAACCCAGCTTGGAATTTGAGATTGTACAGTTGGGTGATTTGGAAATAAATGGGTTTTAGTGTCTAGTGTTTAGTCGGCTTGATACCGTGAATGTGAAAGGTAGTGCTTGTAAAACCTAGCTTTGAGTTGATTTAACTTTTGTAAATTGGTTGATCTTGATGCGATTCTGCTAGGAGATTCTTATTTCCTATGGTTAGTTCAAAAAATTAGAAATCTTGAATTTTGCATAGCTTTGCTTGAGGAATGGTTCAAGTAGGTTAATTAGCTTTAAAGAAAATTGTAATTTTAAATTCAGATTGGAAGTGACTTGGTTGTAAGCTAGCAGAACTTTGATTTTTTTGGTCAGACATGAAGTTCCTGTTTTGGTTCAATTTTAGTTTTAGTTGGTCATTTTATGGCCATATTTGGTCTGAGGTTGGTTGCCATGTTATTGTCTCGCTTCAAATGCAAGAAGAGTTTAAAATTAATGTGTGGTTGTATGCTCTATTTAATTTGTTGCAAAAAACAAAAAATTAGGTTGAGAGAATTGTGCAGAAAAAAGATCTGAAATTTTCAGTCTTTTTTCTTGGTTAGTCCTTTATGTATCATTTCTTCATATTGTAATGCAAATCATTATGGATGATGGGATGCTAAACTCATTTTGAAAGTAACAGTCTCTTCTACTTTGAGTATATAACTCCACAAGCATGGTGAAGTTGTTTAATTGGGGAATCTTGCCTGATTATTCCTTTCTTCTTTCCTTTCCTTTCTTTTCTTTCTTCTTCCTTTCCAAATTTCTTGGTCTTGCATAAATGGCATTGCAACATTTTTTCGTTTCATAACTTTGATTCATCTGCATCTACTTATCCCCGTCCTCATGTTATTAATTGGGAGAAACTTCTTGAAAAAGAGAAGTTGTTAGGAATCAAAACAGGAAAAGGGCTTTAGAATTGAGCTTTCAATTGCAGTAAATTTTATACCAAAACTGGGTTCCAATATTTTGTTTATTTTTTTGCTTTTTACTGATTCAAGAATGAAATTACTGTTCTTTGGATGTGGAAGGCTTGTATTTTTTATTGTCATAGATAGTTGTTGAGAGAATCTATTTTGGTCGGGTAGTTAGAAAACAACCTACCCCCTTACCCAAAATGATAAAAGAATTGTAGAAGAGGATGTTGACAGTGTACTTTGTAACTAATGTTCTTCTTACACTTCCATATTGAATCCTGTTTGGCAGACCATACAAGCAGAAATCAGCAGTGAAACTACTCAAGCTTGGATTTCGGTCTTTAAGTGTGGCTTGAGATAGCATTGTTATTGGATACCAGCACTACCAATGGCTCCAGGAGGCAGTGTTTGCAAAGAAGTTGTCGAGTTTTATCCGAAACTTAACAAGTATGATGTTGTAATGGCAAAAGCGGAGAAAAATAATACTTCTGTAAAGCTTGTAGTTGGATCGTGTGAAAAGCATGGAACGCCCTCAACCAATGGCGTGCATGAGCTTCTCGAATGCCCTGTGTGTACAAATTTAATGTACCCTCCAATTCACCAGGTTTATTCTTAGTGCAAATTTATGTATGGAGTTGGATTTCTGTACTGTCTGATGGGTATTTGGACCTCACTGACCTAGCATCATGTGCTAATTGTGCATCTAGTTTCGAATTTTAGTTGTTAATCAAGCAAAAGAACTTTGAATTTGGATGGTTCATTTTGTTATTTGATAGTTGAACTGAATCTTAAGTTAGCGGTAGTGCATGGACACGTGGAAGAGAATGTCACTGCTAAAATCTCCTTATCATTTTCAGTGATGTCTCTTTATTCTTGTTATTGTGGTAGAGACAGTTAAACTTTTGTTGTTTGCATCATTTTAAGTTTATATACTTCAGGCATGCAAATATTATGAAGAACAAATCCTTCTTAATTTCATTCAGCAAGTTGAAATTATGGCAACTAATGACCAAAATCTGCTATTTTCTGATAAGCTTAGTTTTACCTCTATGATGACTTGGTTATTTCCCAATTTGGACACAAATATTATTGGCACATTGACATATGAGTTATGACCTTGTTTTGCTTTTGAAATGTCATATTACACAAATGGAGTCATCCTAGGATCATCTTTTGTCCTCATATTTCCATGTCTAAGTAGTTTTAGAGCTGGCTGATATGCTAATGATATGTTAGATTCAATGCTCTTTGGAGCTTATAAATGATAACCCAAAGTCCTCATGGAATCACAGTCTGCCCAACAGTCCACCTGCTCTAGGGCAACAGTTTTAATTGTTGTTTTCAAATTAACTTATTTTTTTTACCCAAAAGCAAGTAGTTTCCTATTTTTTGCCAAAATAGAAAACACATTGATTGTTTCCGAAACATTGCTTCTTGCTTGAGATCGTCCCTGGGGCCAATTAGGGACATCATTAAGGGAAGTTCAAGCTTTTAAAGTTTTTAATCAATCTACGGATGATTCAGAAAACCAAGGAAGATAATCAAATTAGCATACTCTAGATGGGGGGAGGATTTTGTTTCACACTGAATGTTTGAAGTATCCTGTAGGGTACCTCAAGTCCCTATTCTAAGATGTTTTAGTGCCAAAACCCAAAAAGTTATGGTAGAGGCTTGAACCAGATTGTGATGTCCAAGTTATGATTTTATAGCGGCTTTTATGTGCAGTTACTTTTTAACCGGAAATATACATTTTTGTCGTTTGCATCCCCCCCCACCAACAAAAGAAAAAGAAAAGTGAAAACAAGGGAAAATAATTCTAGTGTTATAAGTTTTATGCTTTCTTTTTCAACATGCTTATTATGAAAATGATGGTGTGATTCTATTATAGTTTTATAATAAATGCATTATCCCTAAAGTTCTAAACTCTTAGTATTTTTTCGCATCACCTTTCCTTTCTTGCAGTGCCCAAGTGGTCACACGTTATGCTCAAACTGCAAAATTAGGGTGCAAAATTGTTGCCCGACTTGCCGCCTTGAGCTTGGAAATATAAGGTGTTTGGCCTTGGAGAGAGTAGCTGAATCCTTGGAGCTCCCCTGCAGATACCAAAGTCTTGGATGTCAAGATATCTTTCCATACTACAGCAAGCTCAAGCATGAGCAGCACTGTCGATTCCGCCCATACAGTTGTCCATATGCTGGATCTGAATGCTCTGTCCTAGGTGACATTCCCACCCTTGTTGGGCATCTCAAGGATGACCACAGCGTAGATATGCATGATGGGTGTACCTTCAACCACCGATATGTCAAGGCAAACCCACATGAAGTTGAAAATGCGACATGGATGCTTACGGTAAGTTGATTTATGCCATGGAAATAACTCTCGTCGGTCTCTTATAATTCAGGGTGTGCAGGCCATTGACAGAAACCCAAAGCATCCAGGAATTTCTTAGAAAGGAGCTTTAATTTTTTGTGCTCTATTTTGATAAAGCTGATATAGTACATGATAAAAACAAGAAGAGATTCTTTTTTCCTCAT
Source organism: Escallonia rubra (assembly GCA_033065855.1). Taxonomy (NCBI): domain Eukaryota; kingdom Viridiplantae; phylum Streptophyta; class Magnoliopsida; order Escalloniales; family Escalloniaceae; genus Escallonia; species Escallonia rubra. The sequence goes on along the minus strand of JAVXUO010000630.1, from coordinate 317,121 downwards.
TACTCCATTAAGATTTTGTGATTTTTCCACATTTGATTGCAATAGGAGCGGAGGTGGACTGACTAGACCATCATAGAAAAGGATGGGGGCAACAAGCAACTTGAATAAAACAAAAACAGAAAAAAAGGAAAAGGGTAAATTACTCTTACAGCCAGCTCTTAGTTTAAGGCATAATACTTCTGGTGCCCTTATATTTGGGTAACTACATTCACCCTACAATGTTGCATGACATGAATCTTGCCTGTGTAATAACTAAAGTGCCCCTAAAATTGATTAGTAAAATGTGCAAGCTATGCTGACTCAGCAATTGGGCGTCTGTATTTGCCTTGATGGTTTTCCAACCAGACAAGTCAGAAAATTGTGGATATTTTTTTCTTCCGAGAAGCGACTGTACATTAGAAAAGAAAATGAAAAATCACTTGAAGCTTTTATGATTGGTATTTAGTTGACCGCTCATTTGAGCCTCAAGAAACCTCAAGCTACCTTGTATCTATATTTCTCTGGCTGGAGTTGCTTCAGCTGTTTGTATTACAATAGCTCTCTTGATTTGCTTTGAATTGCCTACGTTGGCAACATATGGTGTGTAGAGTTGTATGGGAACACCAGATAACTGACTAAGAGCTGAATTTATCTGTTCAGCAATTAATTTCTGAGCTGTTTCTTGCATTGGTGCATTCTGCCATACCATGTAGGTGTTCAACTGTTTTGGGAGACAATTCTGCTTGCACTTTGAGGCTTTCCAGCTTGGTATGACACCGGTCTATATATCTTTCTTACGATTCATGGGTGAGGATAGTGAGGCAAAAAATTTCAGCTACACTTTGGAAGTTGGTGGAAATGGCCGTAAGTTAACATGGCAAGGGGTTCCGAGGAGTGTTCGTGATGGTCACAAGAAAGTTCGTGACAGTCTAGATGGACTCATTATTCCGCGGAAGTTGGCTCTGTTTTTCTCTGGTGGTGATAGGCAAGAGCTCAAGTTGCGGGTTACAGGCCGTATATGGAAAGAACAGTAAGTAGAGAATGTTTAGGGTGATTGTACAGTTTGTTCCAGTTGGTTGCAGAGGACGCAATTCATCAGGGAACTGGGTTGTGACTACTACAATTTCACATTACAGAGAAGTCCATCCCTTCCATCAAGGTCTTCTGGTTATGCTTTTGTTTGTGCATACATGGCACTTTTGGTGAATTGTTGTGGCGGTCCCGAGGACGGCTGGCTGTAGGTTTCTGTAGAAAAGTGGAAATATAACATGTATCCAATATGGTTGGTAAAATATCCATGTCTTGTGAAATGCCTGTGGTCAATGTTATGATAGTCTTTTTTTTAGTGTAATCTTCTATGATTTGGCTTTGTAATCCCAGAGAACTTCTACTTAAAAATATGGTTAGTTACTTCTCAGTGTGTGTGGGCTTGGTTCTCAATATGCCTTGGCGTTTCTTTCTAATTTGCTATGAAAAAGGTGATTTATGCTTATGGTGCCAAGGCCAGATGATAAAAGGGGCTGCACTTTGGAGCCTGTTAAACTTCAACCTACTACTGCATAATTCACCTTTTTGAGTACAAGGTCAAACTTCATCTTTCAAGCTTATTCCTTTTGGTGTTATGACTAGTTGGCTTTACTAGTTGTTGAAGTGAGGAGTTGTGATTATGGAAAATGATAAATGTGCTAGGAACAATGTGATCTGACCAGTTTGCTTTACTACTTGGTGGAGCTTTTCTTCTGGTGCTGTGACAAGAAGTTAAAAATAGGCCTATGGTCAAAACCACGAAGGATTAATGTTGGTGTCATGGTGTGGTGAGACACTCCTTTTGCCTAAACACAACCATTTAGCCTCAGAACTAAGTTTGTTTGATGAATCATAAGAAATGGTAGACTTAAAATTGGTTAACCTGAAAGCTGGCTCGAGAATGTCTTTTACGGTCAAAGTGAATAAATAAACACCGAAACTAATGGCAACCTCAGCTGCTCAAGGAGTGGGGCACCTGCATGATGTCCTTGACAACTTTCAAAGGGAAGATGATATCATTATTTTACTTTTATATTAACAGTTAACAGTGATTTTGACTTTGACAGCAAGTAGAAATCATAAAAAAATATTTTTAAGAGAGTGTCTAGGGTCTAACTATGCCATCTACCTGAAAAATATGCAGATTGTTCAACACAAACCGATTGACAGAAAAGTCAAGCTAACAAAGATTTCAAAATTTGGACCACAAAATGTAACGAACTTCAATAGAAAGAGTGGTCAGTCTTACTTTTATCTAAAGCGGCGGTGTTTTAGTTACATAACAATAGCGAAATTATCAATCTCATTGCAATCGTAGAAATCTAAAAAAAAATCTCATTTTTTGGCAAAGAGAAGGTATCGTGTATGGTCCAACACGTGGCTTCATGATAGGTTTCTCAAAAATTCATACACCGCACAAGCTCTTGCTATTTTAAAAACTCTACAGTGGCAAAAGATAATCAGTTGGTTCACATTGTTTTATATATTAATTCTAAACGTTTACTTGCTCAGATTACGGGACATGAGGAGATTAGCGCTGTTACTGCCCCAGTTATGTATGATATTTGTATGATTAGCGCCTATTTTCACCACTGTCGGATATTACTAGGAATCAAACGGCTACTACATGAAGCTGTTGGACTTGCCACTTTTACATGCAAAGCTAGATCGAGAGTCTCTATGACATGAGATCATGGTTTAGATGTTTTTCGATCTACATTTATGTAATGGACAATGTGTAGCTTCTTGTATTTTATTTCACTGTCTGTAATATATGTAAGCAACTTTTGTATGGCCGAGACGATTTATTGTATAATATTATTCTCCTCTTAACAAAAAAAAAAAAAAAGGTAACTTGACATGTCTAACTAGCTGGGGAAGGTTGGACGATGGTTTTTGATCATGCGAAACATGAACCGTCGGATCAGACCAAAACCTCGACGTGCAACATTGCGGCACGCACGTCCCCGCAGCTACGTCGTAGGTTTGGTTTTTGGTGGTTAAAACAATACAACCGAATTTCCCGCGAAAGGGAAGATTGCCTTCACGAGAAACAGAGAGGAGAGAGAGAGAGATAAACAGAGAGACGTGCATCTCCTTCTTCCATCAGAGTTCTCCCTCTGTTTTTTTTTTCCTTCTGTTGGATCGAATCCGGTGGTGGGTTTTTGGTAATGTTTCCTTTCGTTGCTGTAATCACTGCCATTTTTGATAATTTTTCTTGTCTTTTATTGCTCACAAAATGGTGGGTGTTTCATGATTCTTGCAGTGCCATCCTATGAATGTATATTTCAACAGAATTTCAGCAATTTGCATTGCACATTCTTTTCTTTATGTTTTCCCTTCTAAGGTGAAATTGGTACATGGAATTTGTTCCAAAAAATGTGATCATTTCTTTGTGATCTTTGAAGGATCATGCTAAGAAGACCAACCTTTAGTGTAGTGCACATAATGAATCGTAGTGTATAGATGGATTCCCCCCACCGTCCAAGTAATCTCATACTTTAAAATTTTTCACTTTTGCGTGTTTAAGTATAAGGATTTTGTTAACCATTTCAACCTATGACATGCTAGTGGGTTTAAGGATTTCGTTCCGTTTCTCATATTGGTTTTAAGGTGGTGGAAGTTGGTGAGGGCAACCAAAGGTTTTCGTTTTCCTTTTGAGATTCTCTTCGATTGACTTGTCATAGGATTTTGATCAGGTTGAATTTCGGCATCGAAGGAGATATTTGGATAAAAGACATATACGAGGAAGCACTTGCCGTATATGTTTCTTGATTATTAGCTTTTGAGGTGGTTTGTGCCTGCCTTGAAGTATGTTGTGCTGTGGAGGTGCTGAAGAGGAAGCCCCCAGAGGTCCGCCTGCGAGTCAATATACAGCTCCACCTAGAGGCGGGGTTCCATATGCCGGTGGAGGTAATTACCCTTCATTAGATGTGGGCTGTATTCACCATATTGTTTAGTGTATTCTGTTCCAACTCAAATATGAAATGTTTAAAAGTATTTTCTCTACTTGCCTTGCATGATTCATACTGTATTCGCATTACCATTTTTCTTTTGGCATTTGGGTGCCATGATCCCATGCCTCATGGAAGGAGAGGAAGAGAAAGAAGATGCATGTCTTCCTGGAGTTTGCTGTTGTTAAATAAGCGGAAAAAGATAAGTAGTTTAATTTGAGGGGGACTTAAGCTGATAGGCTCATATGAACAAATCTAAGTCGCGTGCAGGAGTTCAGATTTCCCTTTATGCTGCTTGCTTGGGATCTTCAGGCATATACGCCATAAGTACTATAGTTTTCTGTTGTTTGCCTTTTGCATTGGGAAACCTTATCTGAATCTGCACAAGCATGCTCTTAGGCTAAGATCCTGTTTTATAAAACTTGTTAGCAGGCATGTAATGCTTGCTTCTCTTCAATACCCGAGAAAACTAAGTCTGATAACATCTTGAAAAGTAGTTGAGAGAAGATATGATCAGGATTTGGGAATTACCGCTATCTGATGGGAATGCAACCATTGTGACCAGTGAGCTTATTGCCTCTTCTGTTTATAGGAAGGTTCTTGTTCTACATCTAACAGACATAAACTTTGGTTAATTGATGAAAAAAGTTCTTTTACAGATCTAACGTTATGAAAAGGAGTCAGCATTTCATATGTCTTACGATTACGATTCTTCTTTGTGCATTCCTTGGTAGATTTTTCTCGTATAGGAATCTAGCATGAGCCTCCTACTTTGACAAAGATTTTTCACGCTTGCAATGATATTTTTCATTCTTTGCATTTTAGGCAGTGGACGAGGAGGAGAGCCACGGAGTTCTGGCGTTGCAAGAGGTGGAGCTGCTCAGAAAGTTTTGCCAATCGAAACCCCAGTTCTGTCATTGGACGAGTTAAATAGGATGACAGGTAACTTTGGTTCAAAAGCTCTGATTGGAGAAGGTTCTTATGGCCGGGTTTTTCATGCAAAGTTAAGCAACGGCCAGTCTGCAGCAATTAAGAAGCTCGATACCAGTTCTTCACCAGAGCCAGATTCTGATTTCGCAGCTCAGGTAACTTCTTTTGAGGATCATATAAACTTCTATAAGAAGCCGACAACTTGAAAACTGATTGCTGTAAGAGCAGCGTCGGTGTTACAAAGAGGTCGGTGTTACAAAGAGGTGAGGTTGTGAAGTACAACCTCTAGAAATCATGCTTGATTTTTGGTTGAAAAGTTCTACTTTCCAGCGTGTCGATGCTCTTTTATACTTGCAGCTAGTCTTGCATGAAAGGGACATGTTTTTGTGTTTTGTTTGAACTTTTCTCTACTTTTGTTGCTCATGCAGTTATCAATGGTTTCAAGACTGAAGCATGAGCATTTCGTGGAGTTGCTTGGTTATTGCTTGGAGGCAAATAATCGAATTTTGGTATATCAGTTTGCAACAATGGGTTCTTTACACGACGTTTTACATGGTATATCAAAGTTATATTGTGGCATATTTTCAGTTTTCTCAAAAATATTACATTCTTGGCGAAACAGTAAGGTTGCTCCATTCTGACCTGGAGCTCACTGGTTTGAGGACTGGAAACCACCTCCCCATGGAATTGGGGAAAAGGCTATGTACCTATGTATATCAACGTCCCCCCCCCCCCCCCCCCCTCCCAGCCCCGCCCGAAGTCTCATATACTCGCTGTCCTTTTTGTTAAAACACTATCTCATTGTTGGTTATCCTCTGTGCAGGAAGAAAGGGTGTTCAAGGGGCCGAACCGGGTCCAGTTCTCAGTTGGAACCAGAGAGTTAAAGTTGCTTATGGTGCAGCAAAAGGACTTGAGTTTCTCCACGAGAAGATTCAGCCTCCAATTGTTCATCGTGATGTCAGATCTAGCAATGTCTTGCTGTTCGATGATTTCCAAGCCAAAATAGCTGATTTCAACTTGTCAAATCAGTCATCTGACACAGCAGCTCGACTGCATTCGACTAGAGTCTTAGGAACATTTGGCTACCATGCTCCAGAGTATGTATTACTTTCTTCCCCATGAATCATTTCACGCGATAGTTCCCATTCTTTTGGTAGATATTACTTTGGAACAATAACATTTAGTTCCAACCTTTGAATTCTTTGAACAGCCTTGTGCATCTTTACCAAATCTAATAAACTTATTCGATAAGGTAGAAGCTGTAGAACCTTTTTATTTAGACAGAGTCAAAGTATGAACAATAGAACCTGGTAGAAAGATATGGGCTCTGTCATTCATTTCCGAGGAAAATTAGATTCACTTCATCGTACTACAATGGAAAATTAGAAGTTGATGTGCACCAGGGCTGGAGAATAAGTTTTTGGAGTTGGTTGGTTATCTGGCTTGTATAGCTATAAGCCTATACCGTCATCTTTTATTTTGGTCCTGCTGATTTAGGTTTAGTGGGATGAGGCATGTAATCATGCCTCATCTTCTTGAATCAGCTTCTCACCTTCACGAGGTTGAGATTGTGTGAGACAAAAATTTTTAGGAATGCACTACTTCTTTTTCTTTGGGAAATTGGAGAACAACCTCGTTTAGTGGATGAATTCTAAATGTCAGTTCAGTCAGTCTGAGGACTAAATACAGTTTTCTTCCTGTTTTTCTTATGACCTTTAAGTTAGAGTATCCAGGATCTTGAGCAAATGCTTCAGTTCCTTCATATTGTGGCAATTGCCGTCTCAGAGTAGTCAATAAGAAACTTCAAGAGGACATCATATAGAGAATGTATAACAGGCTTGCCATATCAGTGCGCCACCTGAATGTTTTTGACTCGGTATTTGGAGACTACAGTCACAAGTATAATAAGTTCAGGAGACCAATTTTTGTGGAGATTCTTGCCCAATTTAACATATCTTGACTGACAATATGCTACCAGAAACATTAGGAGTTTGCTACATGCAACAAACTTCACTAAAATGGTGCCGTTTATGTAACTTCAAATGATTGAACTATTTGGTAACAGTGCCTCCGTGAGGATACAAATACTTTTGTGCTAACATAACTCCTTTTGTTTATTTAGGTATGCCATGACAGGCCAGATCACTCAGAAAAGTGATGTTTACAGTTTTGGGGTTGTTCTCCTAGAGCTTTTGACAGGAAGGAAGCCAGTCGACCACACAATGCCGAAAGGACAACAAAGTCTTGTTACTTGGGTGAGTGATATGCTGCTCTGGTCTCCGTCTTCATTGTCTCCTTGAAATATCCATATGCATTTCGTAACCAGATAAACCATTTTTGTTTTACGACAGGCTACTCCAAGATTGAGTGAAGACAAAGTCAAGCAATGTGTGGATCCGAAGCTAAATAACGATTACCCAGCGAAGGCAATTGCTAAGGTTCTTTTCCTCGTTCCTTGCCTTGACATGATTGTCACGAACATAGAAGTTTCATATGATCATGCGTTATGTTCAGATTAAACAAATTAGTAGTAGGAACGTCTTGACTCGTCACTTGTTTTCATTGATAGTATAACCTTGTCCATTGAGAATCAAGGATTTATTTACTTCCTTATGTCATTGTTTGACCACAAAAGCGTGATGTCCCTTCTCCATTGGACCACTCACGAAGGAAGACCTGTGGTTATTTTCGCGCTGCCACCTTCTGGCGGGTTCATAGACAGTGTCGAGTTCCTTTCGAGACATACACAAGCATGTCTCGTCACCACCATTGGGCCTTACCAGTTATCATCTAGGTTAGATGGCAGCTCCAACTTTGTTGTTCCTGTCGAATGCTGCCTTTTTCAGGGAACCTTTTTGTTGGCTTTCCTGAGAATCACAGATAGTGGGGAAAACATAATCCCTGAAGATTCAGTAGAAGTTATATAAGTCTGAATTGTCATTGTAGTTTGTCAAAATAGTGCAGTCCTTTTACCTCTCGAATTAGTTTCTGTCAAACTGGTAAGGTATTTTCAATGTAATGTTTGCAATAGTAACAGATGCAGGTTGAACTCCCTATCTTTAGAAGCTGAACTTATTATGATCTCAACAAGCACATTCAAGTCACAACCCACGACCATCGAATAAGCAAACAAGAAATTTGGTCACAAAAATTGAAGTGACATAAAATGCTTTTATTGATTTCTTGGATATCTACATTTCTTAGTTGTATCCTGGTTGTTTAATCGCCGCAGATGGCAGCAGTTGCAGCACTTTGTGTTCAATATGAAGCAGATTTTCGGCCAAATATGACTATTGTAGTGAAGGCGCTGCAGCCGCTTCTTACCTCAAAACCGGCAGGACCAGACTCTCATGCGTAGCGTGGATTAAAGTAGCAGGATCGGATTTGTGAAACATTTATTCGTTTATCTACTTTCAAGTTCTTGTTTAATCTGTACCTCTCAACTTATATGGAGTTGTTGCAACTCTAAATTCGTTGTAGTACTGTTTACAGGGCACATTACTTTCAACAGTAAGTTTGTTGCTACTTCACCACAAGTTAAATAGATACTTGAAATCTTGCTCAAACTAAGCTCTACGTTTGCAACCTTAAGCTGTGAATGTGGAAATCGCTTGAGAATTATTCTGATGGCAGTGAATGTGGATCAAAACGTTGAATGCTGGTCTGTGCAAAACATTTGGTTAAATGTTTATACACACAAAAGCAGTTTATACTGGTCGACGGTTGAGCAAAAACAATCTACAGTTGCTTGTTCTAGTACAGAGACAAAGTACAAAGCTATTGCTACTGTCACCTCGGAACTCAACTGGCTCAAGTCTTTTCATTGATCTCACCACCAGCGATGCTCGTGCTATGGTTTGATAATATTGGTTCTGTCCATTTGACATTGAATGCTGTATATCATGCTCGTACAAAGCATTTCGAAATCGATTGTCACTTTCTACGTGAAGAAAACGCTAATGAGACAAGTGGTCGTTTCGTTTTAAGGCAACCGTCTNAAACTATCTTATTTGTTTGTTCAATTCAAATGTGCGACGGACTTGATTTCGTCGCTAATAGTCTACTAATTTTAAAAAAATAACGTTTAGCGACGGGAATTCCGTCACTAACTTTTTAAACGACAAACGTTTAGCGACGGAATTTCGACACTAAATATTTTAGGTAATAAATTATTTCTGAAAAAAATTAATTAATTAAAATACGGAAAATAGAGTTAGCGACGGAATATCCATCGCAAATTATATTTGTAATTTCGTCGTTCAAGGTAACTTTAGGCGACGAATTGAAAAATTCCGTCGCAAAACTTTTAGAGACGGGGTTTTAGACAATGGAGTTTTAGTGATGGGGGGTCCATCGCTAAAACTTTTCCCGACGGATTGCAGACTTTTAGCGACGGATGTGTCCGTCACTAAAAGTCATTTTTTATAGTGTATTAGTCGCTAATGTAACTGTATTAGACATTAAATTATATTTTGACTTGGATTGATTCATCTCCAGTAGTAAGAATGAGCGAGATATGGAAGCCTGGATATATTATTGGAGAGAAAGAGAAGAAGAAAAAGTGAAAAAGACGCACTTAAAGACTTTTGGGATTTCAAGGATAGTTAAAGACTTTTGAGAATTCAAGGATAATTTTTTGATCGATCTATGTAAATTTGCTACTTTCTGAGATAAGGATTTTCTCATACTTTTATCCTTTAAAAAAATATAATTATCAATCAGTTCGTTAATTGATTTATTGTAAAGAGATTCATTTGTGCTCTAGAAACATAATTATATTCTCGATCATTACAATAGATTGATTATCCAGTTCTTTGGACATTTAACTACCGACTTTGATTTGCAACCTTTTATTACTAATTTTTGTAGTAACTTCAAGAACTCGTATATTCTTTGTTATGTATCCTTTCCAGTGTTCTTAGACTTATTGAAACCCTAAACAACCTACTTTAACTTTGTATTTTGAGGTTTTCAGATATTTAATGGATAAATATTCAAAAATAGATCTGAACTTTTTATGCTTATGTTTTTGGCAATTCAACTCAGTCAACTTCAATTTGCCCTATCTCCTTTATTTCTTATTGATTTTTTTATGTTCTTGGACATTCTAAACCCTTGGAAGTATCTGTGTAGTTTTAGGTTATCCTTCTCTTTCTTGGATAAAACCGACTTTGAAAGTTATTTGTCACTGTAAACTTTTCTGTTTTTGCGCAGTAAATTATCCCACTTCAATTTACTCCATTATTTTTACTTCTCATTGGGTTTTGATGATTCTAGATATTTTGGAATCCCTAAAGAGTCCTCTTTAACTTTTCTAGTTTTGTGTTTTATTAGAATCCTTCTATTTCTTGATCGAAATTGTGCTTGAGAGTTATTAATCATTGCAAAAGTTGTTGTTTTGACACTGCAATTCAGCTTACTTTGACTTTCTCCATCTTATTCATTTCCTATAGTTTTTTTATTATCTAAGACACTTTAAAAGTCGTAACAAGCAACTTTTATACTTTGAGTTTTGTAGATTCCGTACATCTCTTAGTTGAAATTTTCCTTGAATAAAAATATTGTGTGTAGAATTATGTGAACTAGAATAAATTTGTTGACTTAAGTCTCTTAGTGTTTATTAGATTTGTTGGATTTATGTATATTCTGGTGAGCCATGTCAAAATGCATGTAGCTTATCTGTCATTGACTTACCCACATGAATTCGAATGTGGGTTAGCTCAGCAGGATGATTTAGAGATCATGATATTAATTTTTGAACCTTGTCTTACGTGTTAGTGATGGCATGTGTGACACATTTTAGAAATCATCTTGTTACTAATCGAATATTTCGAATTTGATATCTCATCAGTCTGAAGCTTTCAACTTATCGGAAGTATTATTGAATTTATTTGATTCCTTGTGAATCATCTGAAACTATTTTCAAACTTAATTTTGAATGGTTTTGAACATATTGAAACTTTTTGACCCACTGCAAATGTAGTTATCTCTGAGAATTTGTTACTTTGGCATGATATTACTCACTGGTACAAAATACTTGATCTTATTGCTAATCAGTTTTTTGAATTGAAAGTTAGTGCATTAGTTTTGGTATTCGTCATGCATGCTGGCATCATATTTATCAACTTCATGCACATTATTGACAACAAAATTATCTGTTTCCATTTTTTGAAAAATACATTCAACCATATTCCATAGAAGATAAATATGAAGGAATAGAATAAGTCATAAGGGAAATATACTACATAGTCTGAAGAGGCCAACAGATGAATGAAATGTGATGTTTCAAGCCGAAATCATTGACACCTCTGATCGGTCAGAAAGATGGTGTTACGCCAACTACAATCATTGACAAAGAATTTTGAAATCAACTACCATTCTGTACCTAAATAAGATGCTAACGAAGCACTTGATGTTCATTACATTTAAAGGCAACCATCTAAGTTCAAATTCAACTGGTGTCAAACCCTAACCATCTATAATGGTTTGTTGAATTAAATATGTTTTCAAATCTCACACACACGCCCCCCCGCGGGCGCGCACAAGCACACAAATACACACGAGCGCGCACACACACACACGTGTGCGTGTGCATAAAAAATACAACACATATGTTATGAAATTATAGCGTTTCTTAAGTACGTCGGCGTACAACTGCAAACTCATTTCTCAAATAGACTAACTTTTATGCAGGCCATTTACGTTATGGACCGTTTAATCATCTTTTCCTTATCCATCTTAACACAATATTGTTAACCCGTGCCAAATGTTATCGCCCGTAAGCCTAAGTATAATTCCTTTTCAACTATATTGAAACTTTGGTTTGAAAAACTTTGGTTTGCAAACTCATTTCTCAAATAGACTAACTTTTATGCGGGCCATTTACGTTATGGACCGTTTAATCATCTTTTCCTTATCCATCTTAACACAATATCGTTAAACCATGCCAAATGTTATCGCCTGTAAGCATAAGTAAAATTCCTTTTCAACTATATTGAAACTTTGGTTTGAAAATCTTAGAGTATTAAGAACAAAATAGTAACTCAGACAGACACGGTATAACATTACACATTAGACTGCGTGTATTTGGTATTTAATAACCGCGTGATAAGTTACCGGAGGCAGGAGTCGATCCACATTTTTTCTATTCTGCTGCAGTAAAACTGAAATGACGTCGATGCGGTCCATTTGACCAAACATTTCTGAACTAACCAGTGTATTTTTTAAATGTTCTATCGTGATGTAAAGTCAAATTCAATTTTGGAAATATACATTTAATTTTCATGCATATTATTAACAATAAATATTTGTTTCCACTTTTGAAAAATGCATTCAACCATAATACGCAGAAAAATAGATATTAAGGAACATAATAATCCACAAAGGAAAGATGCTACAAAAAATTGAAGAGGCCAAAAAAGGAATGTAATACTGACTCTTCTTATTAAATATTGAATACTAACTCTTCTTATTGGGGAGAAAACCATCAAGAAAGATGGGGTTACACCAACTAAAGTCATGGACAATCATGGTGGCAAAGACATAAGCCTTTGTCACTGCATTCTCCAGTGGCATTCCGCTGATAGTTGAATTCTCTAATACACTCGAAATTGCATACTTCTGTTGATCCGTACGAGCAGAATTTGCCGTCCAAATATATTGTGCATCTTACTTCCCCCTCTTGTGCCTCCATCAATGCAACTGCAGCAATTCAAATGGTTAGAACTGATTGTTAGAGTTTAGAGCTATCATTTATAAGTTGTACCACATTTGATGCACATGGCATCACTGTTTCTATGAGTGCACAAAGTGGCTAGTATGCTATTCCCAAAGGAACTTAATTTTTATTTAATTGCAAGGGGAAATGACAAATGACCCTCCTCGTGTATTTCGGGTTTGCAGGTCAACCCCTTTCGGGTATTAATTTTAACAATTGACCCCCTTATCTATCAATAATTGCAACACGGATAAATTTGGATGTAAGATTCCAAACAAATCCCTAATTTTCACTAAAATGACAAGTTTTCTTGTAAAAGGAAAAATAGAACGCTAGAACCAGCACCGCCTCTCTCCCTCCACCCCCGCCGCCGATGATTAAATTGATGCCCCCTCCCACCCACCACAGCTACCATCGCCAATCAAACCATGACTGCTGCTGCCATCTTTGAGGACGGAAAAGACAGGAATGAGAGATAGGAGGCGCAATTGTGTCTTTTTACAGGTCAATTTCGACCAAAAACGGCCTATTGCCCTCAATTGCACTAGATTGAAAAATAAGGGGTCAATTATCAAGATTAATACTCGAGAGAGTCGACCTGCCAACCCAAAAAACATGAGAGGGGCTATTTATCATTTCCCCTAATTGCAAAGATATAAAAAACCAAAATATCAATGGTCACGCGAAATGACAAAGATTGCCGTGGAGATTTAAGTCAATTTACTTTATTTTTTTAGGCCCTTTACATTATCCAACTTATGCGACACATGTCAATAGATTTACTATTTGTGTACAAGTGGCGTATGAAGTTGTATGGGACAAGCTAAGAAATGACAAAGATATATCACTAATAAATGTATTGGAGCAAAGTATATAGTCAAAATATGAAACCGAAACAAGGGCGTTTTGACATGCCATATACACCTATAAACCAGCGGTACGAAATCACAACTAACCACGTTCTTGACATAATGAAAGAAAACTATGAAAAGGGGCAAATGCAAAATACCAGAGAGAACAAACATTAGGAGCCAAAAACGGGAGCTTGAAATTGTAGCCATAGCACTGTTGGATTACGTTGCTCTCTGGAGTAATGAAGTCCACTCTAGAGGCGGTATATATAGGAAATAGGAACCTGTCATGTTTAGCAAATATTTGTGCAGTTACCTAATGTAATCGTCTTTGGATTCCCAGAATACTAGTTTTGATCTCGTGCGTTGGAGCACTTTGAAAATTTAGAATCAACAAAATAATGTAAAAATCACGTTGAGCAAAACATATAGGGATTTTTTCAAATATGTGCTACCATAGAAAACTAAATTAAGTATACTACTGTAAGCATAGAAAATTAGCTAAGGTATTGAAATAATGAAAAATGACAAAGAGAACCAACCAAATGTATAAAACCAGATACAATATAAAAATATTGAAAGGTCAAAGAAATTCAAAAATAAGACCAATGCTCCCACATTTGGATGAAACTATTAGAAAAAGGCAAGAGGAGTCACTTTCATTTTTTGAAGCATATGGTATTAAACAAATAAAAGAAATTGTTATATATGATTGACTATCCAACTTGAAGATAAAATTTTTGCCAAAACAACTTCTTCTTTTTTGCATATTACGATGAATCAATCTCTCCCTTTGCATATACTCAATAAAGGGTACAATACAATAACAAAAAATAGGAGGAGATTTTTATGCTACCTCATATGGTGGTAATCTATGCTAGCAAATAGTGAGAACCGGAGGTGATTGGAGAGTTTTTTTTAGTGTAAACTTTTAGATTGTTATTTTAGAAATATGTAATAAGTGGGAATTGAAAGGGGAAGAGATTTAATCTAATTGGAATTTAATATAATTATATATAAAAAAATAACGAATTAAAAGAAACCAAAGAATGCTTAATATTAAAATATATGAAATTAAGCAAACATGTAATAAATTAGCTATAAAATACACCAATGATGATAGAAAAGAGAGTTTCAAATATGGAAAGGGAGGGATTTAAGGAGAACATTATGACAATATTAAAGTCAAAGTAAGGAGATAATTTCGGGAAAGAAATGATAAATAGGGAAGTACATACAAATATAGATGTGAACATGTGGGAGTTTGTGAGAGAGATTGGAAAATAATAAAGGTTAAAACATGTGACAAAAAGTCAAAAAGGGTAAAAATAATTATTAAATATTTATAATCCATGTGGCAGAAGGAGAGAGTGTCTACGTAGGACGCGACATGGCCACTTTCTATCAGTTTCGGCTATATATACATACATAATCTAATTGGAATTTAATATAATTATATATAAAAAGAGAAAAAAATAACGAATTAAAAGGAATAAAAAAATGCGTAATATTAAAATATATATGAAATTAAGCAAACATGTAATAAATTAGCTATAAAATTCACCAATGACGATAGAAAAGAGAGTTTCAAATAAAGAAAGGGAGGGATTTAAGGACAACATTATGACAAAATTAAAGTCAAAGCAAGGAGATAATTTGGGGAAAGAAATGATAAATAGGGAAGTACATACAAATATAGATGTGAACATGTGGGAGTTTGTGAGAGAGATTGAAAAATGATAAAGGTTAAAACATGTGACAAAAAGTCAAAAAGGGTAAAAATAATTATTAAATATTTATAATTCATGTGGCAGAAGGAGAGAGTGTCTACGTAGGACGCGACGTGGCCACTTTCTCAGTTTCGGCTATATATATATATATATCTATATATAATTGGAATTTAATATAATTATATATAAAAAAATAACGAATTAAAAGAAACCAAAAAATGCTTAATATTAAAATATATGAAATTAAGTAAACATGTAATAAATTAGCTATAAAATACACCAATGATGATAGAAAAGAGAGTTTCAAATATGGAAAGGGAGGGATTTAAGGAGAACATTATGACAATATTAAAGTCAAAGTAAGGAGATAATTTCGGGAAAGAAATGATAAACAGGGAAGTACATACAAATATAGATGTGAACATGTGGGAGTTTGTGAGAGAGATTGAAAAATGATAAAGGTTAAAACATGTGACAAAAAGTCAAAAAGGGTAAAAATAATTATTAAATATTTATAATCCATGTGGCAACAAGAGAGAGTGTCTACGTAGGACGCGAGGTGGCCACTTTCTCTTAGTTTCGGCTATATGTGTGTGTGTGTGTATCTACTTGGAGTTTAATATAATTATATATATAAAAAAAGAAAAAATAACGAATTAAAAGGAACCAAAAAATGCTTAATATTAAAATATATGAAATTAAGCAAACACGTAATAAATTAGCTATAAAATACACCAATGATGATAGAAAAGAGAGTTTCAAATAAAGAAAGGGAGGGATTTAAGGAGAACATTATGACAAAATTAAAGTCAAAGTAAGGAGATAATTTAGGGAAAGAAATGATAAATAGGGAAGTACATATAAATAGAGATTTGAACATGTGGGAGTTTGTGAGAGAGATCGGAAAATGATAAAGGTTAAAACATGTGACAAAAAGTCAAAAAGGGTAAAAATAATTATTAAATATTTATAATCAATGTGGCAGAAGAGAGAGTGTCTACGTAGGACGCGACATGACCACTTTCTCTCAGTTTCGGCTATATATATATATATAATCTACTTGGAGTTTAATATAATTATATATAAAAAAGAAAAAAATAACGAATTAAAAGGAACCAAAAAATGCTTAATATTAAAATATATGAAATTAAGCAAACATGTAATAAATTAGCTATAAAATACACCAATGATGTTAGAAAAGAGAGTTTCAAATAAAGAAAGGGAGGGATTTAAGGAGAACATTATGACAAAAATAAAGTCAAAGTAAGAGATAATTTAGGGAAATGAATGATAAATAGGGAAGTACATACAAATAGAGATGTGAACATGTGGGAGTTTGTGAGAGAGATTGGAAAATGATAAAGGTTAAAACATGTGATAAAAAGTCAAAAAGGGTAAAAATAATTATTAAATATTTATAATCAATGTGGCAGAAGGAGAGAATGTCTATGTAGGACGCGACGTGATCACTTTCTCTCAGTTTCGGCTATATATATTACATTTTAGTCCCTTTAAGTGTCATGAAAGGCGAAGCGCATGCGTAGGTGCAAAGCGCAAGGGGCGCGCCCTGGCTAGAGCTAAGCGCATCCCAATTAAAATGGCGTGAATCCTATGCACCTAAGTACAAGGCACAAAGCTGGGGTGGAGGCACAAAAAAGCCCAAAATTGAAGTCGTTGATTTGTGTATCTGATATCATCTTAACGTTCATTGTCTTTAATTCTTTAGTTTCACAAACCATTATCTAAAAAAAAACTATAACCCTAATCCCCATTTAATCGACTTTTGCTGCTCGTGCCCCGTCGACAGCCGCTACTCCTTTTCAAGTATATCTATTCCTCCGGTTCATCTTGTAAACAAAAAAAGATGAAATTGAGGGGTGTGGCATTCCATCATTTTGGACCTGACTATTTTCACAAGCGTTGCGCAACGTAAGTGCTAGTTCTGTCTAACACTTTCAACAATTTTTAATTCTATAAAGCAACTCTAAAATTGTTTTAACCTAGACCAAAATTTTTGCCTTCATGTACAAGTGTAAAACCTTCTCAAGTATAACTGGAACTTTGCCTTGAAAATTTAAGAGTATAAAGAACAAAATTATGTGTGAAGTTACTGAAAATACAAGCAGGTGTGAATACACACAGAGAAACTTGTATTATGAAATCATTGTGTTTCTTAATATGAAGGCATACAATAATAAACCCAAGTCTCCAATAAACACACTTTTACATTAGGATATTAACTTGGGGCTGTCTAATCATCTTTTCAGTTTTTCTTTCCGATCTTTGACATAGAAGGAAATGCATGGAAATGAGTGTGGCAATTCATCACTTTGGACCTAAGTATTTTAAGAAGCAAACGTTGTGCAACATAAGTGCTAGTTATTTCTAACACTTTTAACAAATTTTAATCTATTTATTTTCACTTTTTATTCTAAAAAGCAATTCAAATCCAAAATTGTTTTAACCTAAAACAATTTTTTTCGTCTTTAAGCACAAGTGTACAACCTTTTAAATTATAAGGGTTAATTACACTCATGTCCCTGAGGTTAGGGTAAAATTACAGTAAAGCATACTAAGTTTCAAAAGGTAACAAACCGTGATCACAAACGTTAAAAAAGTAACACTTGTGTCCATCCGTTAGGTATCCGTACAAAAGTGTACTTTTTCATACTGTCATCGATTCATATTTTTAAAATGCCAATACTGCCCTTGTACTGTATATTTTCAAATTAAGATACCAAACCCAAATTTGAAATTAAGGTTTTCAAATGGTATATGCTATATAAAAAATTTTAAACCTAAAATTTAAAAATTTTGAAACTTTAATTTCTAATTCTATCTCTCTCTCCAATTTTTTTTTCTTAATATGATTTTTAATTTCCTTAAAATATATTTCTTTTCAAAAAAATATGGAAAACCCTAATTCTAATCCCCCCCCGGGGGAGTTCCACCCTAATTCTCATTCTCCCTAAAATCTAACTCACGCCGCCACCACTCCCTAGCCCATGCCGCCGTTGCCCCGCCCCCCTACCGCACACCACCTCAACCCTCATTGCAGCCTTGTTTACATCGGCACCGCCGCCACAATAGCCTGCAGCAACCAAGTCAGATCAAGCCACCCCTCACCCTCCCCCCCCCCCCCCTGAAATCTACTCAACTACGACATAGTCGTTGCCACCACCACCCTCCGCAGATCCCGGTTTGACCTTTCTCACCTTCGTACACCACCGACGACTAATCAACCACCATAATTGTATCCACGACCCACCGTCATCTCCGCAACCAACCACCACCATACCTACGACCTTCCACCATCATCAAAGCTTTCAGATCTTTTTTTTGTTGTTGTAATTATTTAACTCAAATCTTGTTTCTGTTATGTGGGTTCGTACAATGTATTGATCGACAATGGTGTCATGTATGGCTTGCTCCGGCGTAGGGGGCACGGCGGTGGTGCGGAGGTGGGTTACGACAGTGGTGCATGGTAGTTGGCAGTGGTTTGTGTAGGTATGGTAGGGGTAAGCACAATCAAGGGCAATCAAGAAAGCTGGTGCTGCATCAACTACAATCATAGACAATCATGGGAGAGCCTTTTTCACTATGTAATGGCATTCTGTTGGACGGTAAACTTTCAAACTCATTACAAATTGCGTCCTGGTGTCGATCCCTGCGACAAAATGTAGGGTCCAAGTATGTTGTGCATCTTACTTCACCCGCTTTTGCCTCCATCAACGCAATGGTAACAATTCGAATATCAATGATCGGAAGAAATGAAACGGATTGCCGTGGCGATTTAAGTCAATTTGGTTCACTTGTTAGGCCCTTTACCTTATCTAAGTTATGCAAAACATGGCAATAGATTCACTAATCGTGTACGATTAACGCACAAAGTTGCCTGGGACAAGCGAAGAAATGATATGTCACTGATAAATGTATTGGAGCAAATAATATTGTCAGAATAAAAAAAACCAGTACAACAACGTTTTGACACGCCATATACACCTGTAAGCCCGCCGCAAACAATCATAAAATTACGAGGGATAGATGCACATACCAGAGACAACAACACCGGGAGCCAAAAACGGGAGCTAGAAACTGTACCCATAAGATCGTTGGTTTTTGTTGCCTGTAATAGTGAAGTCCACTCTAGAGGTAGTATCAATAAGAAATGGGTACCTGTCATGTTTAGCAAATATTGATGTGGTTACCTTAAATTTGAGATATTTTGTCTTTGGGTTTCTAAAATTTAGTATAGTTTAGTTCCTATCATGATTTCCATACGAGGATGAGTAACCAAAATGGAGTTTTGTCCAATATTTAATCAAATCTTATGTCATGGAACCTCCCCAATCTATTACTTGGCCAGTTTCGTGAAATGCATATGGTAGTCTTCTACTCCTCATCCGTAGCATACTACAAACGGGATTGGAACGTCGCTAACGTTCAATTATCGTGAAGTAAATATTTGTACGAATAAACTTGTCAAAAAGACTTGCAACAACCCTTTCGACTCTAGATGCGAGAAGCACCTCCAAAAGATATAATAGAAGATCTATGCGTGGACGTTACAGGCATTCAACAACCTTACCAATAATCTTGTTTCGATCTCTTCTAAACAATTTTTTTGACTAACCATTTAAATTAGTGATTTGTGCTATCTTTTAGAAAAATTGAACATATGGTTCCCTTCCTCTTTTCTAAGTAAATCAGTTGATATTTCTTTAACAACTTTATTTCCTTTCCACACCCTCGCATCCCGTATGTTGAGAAGCCGGTGAGTAACACCCAAATCGTTTTAGAACCTTAATTGCGCAATTACGTTTGAATCCCAACGTAACTAGGCTTAATTTAGATTGGAACCATAGCAGTAACTTTAATAGCTTGTTTGCGAGCTTTGAAAGGAAGAGAAAGGAAGAGAAAGGAGAAATGAGTTGCCCTTCTGTTCGTGTTTGTAAGTTATAATATAGAAGAGAAAAATAATTTCTTTGATATTATCTGTGAGTGAAAAGAAAAGAATGGAAGAGAAATTGTTAATAGTCTTTTACTAAAATGTGCTTATATTTTTTTAAATGATGTTAAATTTTATATTTAGATAAAAAGGTAATAATGATATTCTAAAAGTTTCATTAAACATCTTTTCCTTTATCTTCATTTCCTTTCTTTTCTCTCCGAATCGAAACTTTTGACCGACACTTTTTAAGAGCAACAAAAATGGTAACATGCGGCGGCTAACCTTTTATTTGGGGTAAATGCACTTTGCCCCCCTCTACTTTAGGGCGGTTGCAATATGGCCCCCTCTTCTAAAAAAAGTTGCACTAAACCTCCCTGCACTCATCAAAACTGTGCAAAAATAAACGGCCGTAACTGAGCTTGTCGAAATGTCACAACTACCCTTCTTTTAAACAGAATTGAAAATCCGTTCTCAGACCATTTGGGCCATTTGTGGTGGGTGAAGGGAGAATGGAGAGAAGAGCAAGGACCGGCGGCGGCGGCGCGGGCTTGTTGCTGTCGCGGGTGGCTCACTCTTCTAAAAAAAGTTGCACTAAACCCCCCTGCACTCATCAAAACTGTGCAAAAATAAACTGCCGTAACTGAGCTTGTTGAAATGTCACAACTACCCTTCTTTTAAACAGAATTGAAAATCCATTCTCAGACCATTTGGGCTATTTGTGGTGGGTGAAAGGAGAATTGAGAGAAGAGCAAGGACCGGCGGCGGCGGCCCGGGCTTGTTGCTGCTGCGGGTGGCAAAGGGAGAGAAGATAAAGGAAGAGAGGGGGGTTAGCGTCGCCGACAGGGGGAAGGGAGACTGTCGAGGGAGCGCGGGGCTGTTGCGGCCGCAGGGGGTAAGGGGAAAGAAGAGGAAGGAAGAGGGGGTGAGGGGCTACCGAGGGGGTGGGGGGCTACCGACGGAGCGGGGTTGTTACAGCAACGGGGGTTGGCATCGCCGATAGGGCTGGGGGAAGGGGCTGTCGGCGGAGAGCTCGGCTCTTGCGGCAGCGGAGGGCGGGGGAAAGAAGAGGAAGGAAGAGAGAGGAGGGGTCGGCGTCATCGACGACGGAGAGTGGGGCAGCCGGCGTGAGATGCTAGGGTTGGCGGCGCAGGGGTGATAGAGATTAGGGTTTTCTATGGGAGGAAGGGGAAATTAGGGATTTGGAAGTGCACGTTGGGTCGGGTCGGTCGGGGCATGGGTCGGGTAGGGGTTGGGTCGGCCTATGGCTGTAAGGAAAGGGGCGGGCGCGGTTTGGGTTATATGGGTTCGGGTTATACCCACTGAATTTTTGAAAATTCAAATTTTCATTTTTTTTCNAATTTGTTATTATGTTGATCTTTAAAAGGAACGTTTGCAAATGAGTTGAAATGAAAATGGTCAGTTTTTACAAATTTTCTAGGGTTTGCAAATGGAGTAAAATCAAATTGTTTGTTTTTTTGAGTGATCTTTTTCAATTATTTAGTATTTTATTAGGTCAAAAGGGTAGTTTCGTCCTAAAATTACAGATTCTGGGTTTCAAATATTTCCTGCTAAAAAACGGTGTTAACTTGGATGGAAACCGTTATTTTTGCACAGTTTTAATGAGGGCTAGGAGGTTTAGTGCAACTTTTTTTAGAAGAGGGGGCCATATTGCAACCGCCCTAAAGTTAGGGGGGACAAAGTGCATTTACCCTTTTTTTTAAGAGAGAAATGGAAGGAAAAGAAAGGAAAATGATTAATTTCTTCTATTTTCTCTAGTTTGTGCGTTTTTTTAAGAAGAGAAAGGGAATGAAAGTTTGATTTTCTTTTATCTTTAAATCTTTCCTCTTAAAATTGGGAAAAAACGGAGAGAAATGAAACTCTAATAAGTAATATTTTTATAATGTCCATACTACCATTGAGACAATAAAAACTAAATTTTTAATGACTTTTAGGGTTTAGGGTTTCTTATTTGAGCTTACCATTTTATTTACAATCAAATGATTGTTTTAGATGTTAGAGTTGACTCATAACCGATTATTTTGCTTTTGGTGTGACATTAATTAAATTTGGATGCTGAGATGCTTGTAATCAACTCGTGGCTATTTTTGTTTTTTACATGGTAACATTAATCAGTTATGTAAGGCTCATGACATTAGTATGCTATGTTTTTTGTATGATTTATTATAAACTAAATTTGTTTTCCCAACGAAATCATTTTTTTTTTTAGGATCATACATTCATAGTCTTTGTTAGAATTATGACAATGTAATATAAGGGTATATACGTAATTTAATGACTTTTCTTTTCTTTTTTGATGAACATATTTTTCTTTTCTCTCTTAAACTCACAAACAATACGAAGAATAATTGTTTTCCCTTGGCTTCGCTTCTCTTCTTTTCTTTTCTCTCATCCGAAAACTCACAAACAGGCTAACATCCCCATAAACATGTCACAGATGAAGGAAAGAGGAGCAGTAATGGAAGAAGAAAAAGCAGACCAGCTTAGGACGGGCAGCAGAGAAGCAATACAGACGGTGATGAAGATTGTAAGCACGAGACTGCCACAGAGAGACCTCATCTCTCTCTTACTTGTCAGCCCTTGCCTTCACCACACTCTCGTCTCTTACCCTCCCCTCTGGCTGGTTGGTACCCCAGCTTTTTTTATACACATCCGTGTGTGTACATACTTTTTGTTTACTATTTCTACATACCCACATGTAAGTTCTTGGAATTGGGTTGGAACTTTCAGGTTCTTGATTTTCACGAGATGAGTAATGCCGGAGATCGACTCGTTGCAGCTCTTTCACTGGTTTGTATCTAGGGTTTTGGTGCTTGAGTGACTAATTTTGCTCTGAAGCTCACATTCCATCACTATTGCTAGTATGGACTTTTATTGGCTTGTTTCTAGGGTTTTGATATTTGAGTGGTAATTTTGCTCTGATGTTCACATACCATCACTTGTGTTATTATGGACTTTATTGGTGCTTTCCATGCCTTTAAACCTAAAACTGTCGCTAAAAGTCCTGGGGAGTGCATTGTTAGTGGGAGTGCGGATAGCACGTCCTCCGTGAATTTGAAAGCAGAAAGATTCTATTTGTGTGTATGCGTGGGAAGTTTTCGCTTTTGATGTCATTTCTTCGTACATAATGTATGAATCTAATTGTGCATGCCTTCTTTGCGTTTTGTAGGAAAGATATCGTCAGGTGAAGCAGATAAACCTTGAGTTTGCTCAGGATATTGAAGACAAGCATCTTGAAGTCCTTAAAAACAAGGTGATGTTCTCAATTGCCATATAGCTTGATTGCGACTTTATGTTAACCTTTAGGAACATGCTACAATGTGCTGTGCTCGAAGAAGAACATGATACCCACCTCTATCATTTAAGGATAAAGCTAGTATTTCACTTGCAACAGAAAGAAGCAGCCTTACATTTTGCGTAACTTTTACTTCTGTTGATTTGGGATAGGACTTGCCAGTATTGATAAACCGGCATAGCTGCCTGGGCCTTTGCCCTGTTATAGAGGTTTTCAATTACCTAAAATATAATGGCACTGCCCTCGAGAGATGGCTGGGCCTGTCTAATTGCCATCATGTCTTCTTTAATTGAATATTTGGATACCCTGTTTGTATTGCTTACGGAGATGCAGCGGAACTTAATTGTAAGGGAGAAATGATAATTATGAAGTAAAATACAGAGTGTGCAAATAATTAGTGCACCGGATTTTGAAGTGGTCTGGCTTTAACATGCCTATGACCGTGGGAGTCCTAACTTGTTCTTCATACTACGAGATATCGAGTGCAGCGTGTGAACTTGCTTGTAGTCATCACCAGCTTTGTTAGCATTCTGTTGCATTGCCGTTGGTGTGGATCTCGGACAAACTTGTTCCTCCTGAAGAAATCCACTCCTTGACGAATGTTATCGCACATCGATATGTTTTGTTCTTGCATGATAGACTTAGTTCTTTGCCAAGTGACTTG
Source organism: Escallonia rubra (assembly GCA_033065855.1). Taxonomy (NCBI): domain Eukaryota; kingdom Viridiplantae; phylum Streptophyta; class Magnoliopsida; order Escalloniales; family Escalloniaceae; genus Escallonia; species Escallonia rubra. The sequence continues at coordinate 293,006 of JAVXUO010000630.1, read as the reverse complement.
CACTCTGACTATCACATTGCAAAAGTATACCCCATTGTTTTGAAACCAAGTTCTTCAACCAAACCTTTCAACCACAAAGCTTCTTTAGATGCCTTTGCTTTTGCCTTTTACTTTGCTTCTGTTGTGGATAATGCTGTTTGTAGACCGTAGCTTTTGATCTCCTACAAAGGGGACCTTCAGAAAATGTAAATAAAAATGAGTGATCGACCTCCTTGAATCAAGATCCCTGGCATAGTCTGCCTCAACATAAGCAACAACCTGGTCTGAAGCACTATTTTGATTGAACACGATATGGGTATTAGATGAGATATCAAAGATTCCATTTTTTAGCACTCCGGTGCTCTTTATTAGGATTTTTCATGTACTTGCTAACAACACTAACAGCCTTGGAGATGTCAAGTCTTGTACAAGTCACAACAGCCATTAGACTTCGGGGCGAATTAGCTTGGTATATTGGACATAAGCCCCATCTCTTTCTGTGTACTTGGGCTTAGCTTTGATGATAATTTAAATGCGCAACCGATGGTGTGCACGTTCTTCTAGCTTAGAGATCGTTCGTTTGGTGACCAATTTCATAATAGTGGTTTAAGCTAATCCTTCAGCGCCTTCAAACTTACTAACCCAGTGCTGGCCATTTTGGTTGATATTGGAGCTGCATGATTCCAATTAATTGAGGCCTTGCTAACATGTCCGTTTCATCCCAAACTTAAATGAGCAAAAAGAGAAATTTAAGCACACCCGACTTCAATGTCTTCTAATCGAAGTTTGGGTCTTGCCACGTAGAGCCCCCTCCTATGTCCGCCGTGTTTACTATGGACTGGGTCTATTGAGGTGGGGGTTGAGGGGCATGACTGCTTCATCTTGGGAGTGGATTGCTTTGCATTGACGTAAAAGTTATGTTGAAGCAAAGCTGCTACATGAATTATTTATTTGAGAACAACTTTAAAAATAGAAAAGTAAAAATTGAAAGAGAATTGCTTAAAGCTGGTCATTTGGCATATGCTAAACCATTTGTGTTTTTTAATTCCAAAGAGAATTGTGAGGGTGATGTAAGCATACCATGACCTCAATGTTTCTATGATAAAATTTCAAAAGTCGAGGAGTCATGCCGCCTAGAGCCCCCTCCTGGCTCCGCGCCTGTTTTTCTTAGGACCAGGGGTGGATCAAAGTGGGGGCTTGAGGGGCGCGGCTGCCTAATTTTTGAAGTGGATTGCATTGAGGTAGAAGGAATGTTGAAGGGAGTTGCTCCATGAAACATACAATTTGACAAGACCTGTATAGAGAAGATTGTTTAGGCCTGGTCAAAATTCCCAGAGATTAGGAGTCTCTTTATTTCCAGGGTGAGTTCTGAGAGCAATCTGGATGTTAAATTATTATGAGAATGATATAAGCATACACTGCGAGGTTCTGGAGGCGGGGGGTATCACGAGTATAGTGGGTTTTGGGGTAGGAGTGGGTGCAAGAGTCGCGGGTGTGAGGCTTGCGGGGCTGGAGCGTCCCTAGAGTTGGAGAATCCGGCAACTAAGGTTTACGATGATAAGTGGCAATTACAATTTCCTATCAAGCTGAGTAAGAAGCCTTGATGCTTTTCAAGATATAATCTTTCCAAATTGTGAGATTGGTGGTTTAGATTCTTCATCCTGATACAAAAGATATTGAGATTCATTTCTTCATGAGGAACTTTGGTAGGCATCAGGTGGAGTAATAAATAAGGGAAAAAAGGTAAAGTTAATTTCTTGTGTTTCTTAGTTAGGGAGGCCAATGAAAATGAAATATGAAGGGGACATGATCCCCTTAACCTGCCCAAATGTGGATGGAAAGAGAACCCTATTGAAAGTTTGCACAAGTCTAAACAGTTCTAGAACCTTACTGATAGTTTGCACAAGTCTAAACAGTTCTCTGTTTTCAGTTCAAGAGGACCGTGATTTTCGTCTTTATTCAGAGGAAGTGGAAATATGTGAACCTGCTCCTTGACCTCATTGATGATGTCCCAAAAAAAAAAAAAAAAAGGCAGAAATTTGGGTTTATAAAAAATGCCGAGTACAAAAGGTGAAGGAACTTATGTGAACAACAGTACTCTTGCTGTAGTGTAATTTGGCAAGTATACATTCATGTCCATGGAGAAAAGCTAGATTCTGGCAGTGACGTGTAATCTTTTCCATTAACCATATCATGCAGTATCTTAGAGTCTGTACCGCAAACATGTTCGACATGACATTATACAGACGGAGCTCGACACCAAATAACATCGATTTTGTTACTGTTACCTTGTTCGAACAGGAATTGAAAGATTGATTGGATCCCTGAGCCTTATGAGTATGAATATTATTACCCCCTTCAGCCCTGTCAAGGTTCATAGTTGGATGGATTCCCGTGTTAAAAGACCTTTATGAGTATGAATATCACTACCCCCTTCAGCCATATCAGGGTTCATTTTGTTGAGTCAATGGACTCTTACAACATAGAACAATCTCATATATTTACCCCTTTTTTAACATATTCGGGTATTAATACACAAAAAGCATCTAAATGTTCGAAGGTATTGTATCTCTTTTCAGTTTTTAAGCAAGACATTATCCTTAACATCTTATAATACATGATTTTCCAGTTTCTGTTTTTACATGCAAAAATACCAGTATCTTATGGAAGTGTACATTGCAGTTGTACAGATTCTCATTTCTATCTTCATATTTCATCATTAATGAACTTTTCGTTTGCAATTTTACAGTGTTTAAATTGCCTTCAAAACCTGGAGTATTTAAATCTGAATGGTTGCCAAAAGATCTCCGATAAGGGGATTGAAACTATAACTATGGCCTGCCCTGCGTTGAAAGTCTTCTCTATCTATTGGAATATAAGGTATTTTAAGTGTGCATGTCTTTGTTATTGACTTAAAGTGAGACCAAACTTCTTAAACAACTTATGAACTTTTGGATATGTTTATTTCAGGGTTACAGATGTTGGGGTAGCACATTTGGTGAAGAACTGTAAACATATAGTTGATTTGAACATGAGTGGCTGTAAGGTATATGATGAGTAGGTCAATATCAATATTTGTTGTGCAACCAATATTCATTTTGTTTGTAATGCTATTGAACAACTTGTACTTCCCTTTGCGTGTATTCAAATTTTTGGTGCAATCAGTTCTGAGTTCAGTCCTCTTATAGCAATGTTAGCTTTCTCTCATAGTTAAGGCCTAATGGTCCCACAAATTTTGATTTTCAACGTTCTGAGTTCACGTTCTGCAAAAGCCAAATTTTAACGAAGCATACGAGTTTGTTCTTATAATTATTAGCATGAATTGTGACGACCTTGGTAATGTGGCATTCACATTAATTCCTTGTCATATGCATGCAAAAATTAAATTCTCTATTACATGCACGTAAGCAGTAATATTTTGGGTATTTCTATCATTTGCGAGGTGTTTGTATTGTATTCATGCCACTACTCAGCTGTCGACTGTTATTAATACTCGCATACCGAAAATATCCTGAGTTATAGTACTTTGATGTGACTATCAAAGAATATTTCAGATAAAAGTTTGCAGTTGGTTGCTGACAATTATCAAGAGCTGGAGTTATTAAATCTGACTAGGTACGTTAGTTGCTCTTTTCATGCAGGGAAATGATACTTCCACCCCCTTATATGCTTTTCCACTCCCTTTTTGTCGCTTAAAATGCACTTTAGTGACAGGTGATGACCTTTTAGCGACAAACAAGGGGTTGGCTTAGCATTTTAGGGAGTGGAAATAGCCTCTTCCTTAGTTCCTTTCAAGTATCATTTAAAAGTAAACTAACAAACCAAACCACTTTAGTAACCTTAGAATTGATTTAGGCCCCCGTTTATCCAGATCACGGTGCCTGTGGGTGGCATGAGTGCTCACATTTTACTAATTTCTCCTTAATATTCTTGCTACTGAGGATATATGACGAGCTTGACTTCTTCGAACTTTTTGTTTACTTCCTGATGGTGCTTATTGAGGATATTTGTGTTTGTAGGTGCATCAAGATAACAGATAAGGGTTTGCAACAAATATTGCTCAACTGCTCTTCGCTTCGTAGTCTAAATCTTTACGCCCTTTCAAGGTACATCCTAGAGGTTCTATTTGCACTTGTGCCCTCTCAATTCCCAATGTATTGTCTTCATGCTGTGTTTTGATAATGCGAATCATTAAAAATGCAAATAACCTGTCACTTAAGAAGTGATGCCTAAAGTAAAGTAGCTAAAGTTGCAGGTGCCAAATTAAAAGAACCATACTGACTGCCCATTAAACGAAATATCACGTGCTTGCAATACTTCTATACCACAGTAGCCTTTAGCTACAATGCTTGTGGTAGGATGTGTAACAAGTTGATGCCTCACCCTTTTTCGAGAAAGAGTTGGTCGTTTCTCATGTAGCATATGAGTCATCCAAACTTGTGACATTTCGGTTGGGAAGGTTTGACTTGGTCATAATACTGCTCCCAACTGAAACTCGGGCCAGGTTGTACTTTCTTCTCTCATTCTTATCGCAATCAGAATAGTTGGACTGGCCAAGCTCTTATCTCCTAATTGCACTGTCTTTTCATCTCGCCTGGTTTCAGATTTTTTGAGACTGGCATTTACTTTTTACTTCGTAGCTTTACAGATGTAGCTTACAAGATGATATCGCTTTTGCCCAATCTTAGATTCTTGGATCTTTGTGGTGCTCAGGTATGTAAAGGCTAGCTGTTAGAAAATGTTCATACACTTTCCTTACAAAGACATCAATTCTGATGAGTTCTCTGCATAACAGAATCTATCTGACCAAGGACTTTCCTGTATAGCCAAATGCAAGAATCTTGCTTCTCTCAATCTGACATGGTAAGTGATTCAAACTGAATTTACCGATTACAGTTATTCTTTGGATTAAAGAGTTTTAGTTGCTTTAAACTATTAAGATATTGTGTTTTCAACCCAACAGGTGTGTTTGTGTTACTGATAAAGGAGTCATAGCCATTGCAGAGGGTTGCACCTCCCTTGAATTTCTTAGGTAAATCTTGAAAAGGGAAATGGTTAATCTCGAAGGTTGACAAGCTTTGCATTTTGCAATACCTCTGAGGAGCATACCATGTCGTTGGTTTGTCAATTTGTAGTTTCAAAATTGTGCATTATGATGGAACACACCAAACAGTTTGCCTAAGATGAACAGTAGTGCTACTCTTCCTAATTTATGTCCCAAGTTCTGACTCCGAGACGAGGTGGCACATTCTGGTTTATGCATTTAAAACCAGCGGATCCCAGTTTTTCAATAAATACTTGGCTTAGAATTTTGGACATCATTTGGGAGTTGGAATTTGGGATAGGAATTTGTGAAGGCTAGCCTTACTCAAACTGAAATCGTATACAACTTCTGACATATTCGCAACTGTCAGATCAGTATATTTGGTGAAAAGATTGTATCGAGAGATCTGTTACTGAATTAACTTTTCAGTTTATGCAAATTTTAGCAACATGCATTCCAAATGCTATGGACGCAAGAGCACTTGTCAGTCCATGTTTTTACAGTGAAAGCCATGGATTAAAATGCAGCTTGTTTGGCTAATACATGGTTATCTCTATATTGCTTCTGTAAGTGACATCAACAAATATGTAGCTTGTTTGGGATATAGCAATAGTTAACAAGCTTAACAGTTCAAATTCATCGAGCTTTTACTTTTAGAAAATAGAGATTCAGAACTTCATATGCTCTTACTTTCAGAAAATAGCAAATCAAAATTTCATATAAATGAGGGTCCATGAGCTATGTTATGTGCTCCTAATTTCTTGGCTACTTCATAGAGCTGTTAATCTACCCTACGGTGAGTTTAGCCTTATTGCCCCATTTATTTGGACAGAAAACACCCTTGCTCTTCCATCTATCAATCCCAATAAAAAGGACACGAAAATTGTTGGCCTTTGTGTGGTCCACCCTCTCTCTCTCTCCATTTACCCACCTTCTCTCTCTTCATACATTGTTCTCTTTATATTGCTTCTGTAACTAAAGTCATACACGATGTACGATGCAGCTTGTTTGGAATTATCGGGGTGACTGACAAGTGCCTGGAGGCCCTTTCAAGGTCTTGCTCAAATACAATGACAACCCTAGATGTCAATGGATGTGTTGGAGTCAAGGTAGATTACTGATTTCATTTCTTATGACATTGCCGCAGCCATTTGATCATTATGGCCTTCAATATGATATATCCCCCTTCACCCTCTGCAATCCAGCTTGCTGCAGTTGAATTTTAGTTGATCCCATTGTGGTCCCTACATTGACATTATTCAAATTCTTTTATCCAGGGCCAGACTCCAGATGGAATCTGTTGTATTTGGATGGGACTTACATTTCTTCTTGGAATATACCACTTTATATGAATTAGAACACACACATTAGTACACGGAGATTCATAGATCTCACTGAACACGTCAAGTTACAAAAATATTTTCCAATTTATTAACGATATTTCTTGGTAAGTAATGGAATAACATATCATTATCTAAGCCTTTGTCCCTGAAAATATAGTTTTTCTAACCAATGCTAGAGTATTTGAAGCTGAATTTGTGTATGTGGTTCTTAAGATCCCACTTCAGGGAAAAAAGACGCCAGAAAATATCCTAGTTCAGCTCTCCTAGGAGGAGGGGAATGAAGAGAAAGGGACATAAATACATGTATATATGTGTTGCGTGTTGAGAAAGAGGGAGAGCATCTTAATCGAACTTCAACTGAGTAGGAAATGCTTTATATATAACTGTACTGAAACATGATAAGGTGATACATTTGATTACATTTAATATATTCCGTTTGTCAAAAAATTGAATAGTTACTTTTATGTTTGGGTCAGCTTTTGTTGTCCTTTTCCTTAAAACAAACTGCCTACATTTTCTTTTCATTTATTGGAGTGTTGGGATGTTGCTATGATTTTTGCTTTCTTTTTCTTCAGTATTTTTATCACCGTTTTCTAAAACTGGAACTTGTTTCCCTTGGTAGAGACGGAGCCAGCGAGAACTACTTCAACTGTTCCCTCGTTTGAAGTGCTTCAAGGTGCACAGCTAGTGATGGTTCTCTCCTTCCATAAAGGTTAGGGTCCTGTCGAGAAGCTATATGTTGTCTAGAAACTTTAAGCGGATGGTATGTATAGACGATTGCAACAGGCCACACCACTTGTATTACCTACCCTACAAAATGATATCCCTGTATTATATACAGTGCAATTTCAGTTTCAGTTCAGAAAAGAACTTAATCCTTAAGATACCTGTTTGAATAGGTTTTAAATTATCTTTTTACATGGATGGTTGAGGGTGAGAGTTCGCCTAATGGTTACGTTAGTCCTCTATATCTGGAGGTCATGGGTTCTTATGTGCTACGTGAAGCTACATGAATCCTTATGCAAGCTACATGGAGCTAATTTTTTCCACCAAAAGTGGCATTTTACATAAAAATCGTATTATGCATTATCTACTAATGAACCGTCTATTCATTTTCTAAATTAGGCCGTGTTTTAGTTTTAGCTAGTGTTTGGGTTGCCGAATATTATAAGTCCCTGGATAATCTTTCAAAAAGACTCGGAACTGAACCAGAAGATTTCAGATCAAACTCTAGTGCTTTCAATTGGTAATTTTGCAGCTCTTTGGTGAAGATTGCATGCTGCAGTTCCTCGGGTTTGTACTTTGTGCCTTCTTCTGGCCGCAATGCTGTGAGAGGGAAGCCAAATTAGCTTGGGTGGCGACATTATCTGAAGATGCAGTATGTGTATAACAGATTTTGCAGTCCCATGATGCAGTCCTCAGTATCACCTTATTTCAGTTAAACAATGAAGGAGGCAGATAGTCAAAAGATCGGGCAACTAAAGGACGGCCTTGTGCACGAGGCTTTTGCCAGAGTAGATTCTGGAGCGGTTTAGACGTACGAGGTTCTGTGTTTGCATTTGGTTGGTATTTTGTTGGTTATATTTTTGTGAGGTTTTACTCTATGACATTAATTTCTATAAATAGAGATTAAACCACTATATTGCTTTATTAGTGAGCAAAAGCAAGAGTAGAGGATCTTTGATTTTTCTCTTCGTCTCCGGAATTGTGTTGTATGACCACATTGATGTCTATTATTCTAAAGATTTTTGATATGATTGAAATCCAGGACAACCTTAATTCAATCTTATTCTCTGCATGCCTTGATCTTTTCTTCTTCTTTTTGGGTAAAAATTGACCAATTTCATTCAAAAATGGGGTTAAGGCAATGCTGATGTCACACAAATAATTTGTGCACACTATGTGAATGGCATGAATTTCTCCTAAGTTCTAGTGATGAAGAAGGGTTGATATCATAAGCCAAAGTGAAGCGCCGGATAAGAGTCTCGGATATGATAAAAATAATCCTAACCGACGTCTGACCATACGCATAAGGGTGGATAAGATATTCGAGGGATTGGTTTTTATCCCACTAAGGTGGGATCATTCTGTATCAGGATGAGTTGCTTTATTTTTACCTAAGACGAGGGGTTGCTTTATTTTTACTCAAGCACTTGAAGAAAAAGGACGTCTTCATCAACCACCTGTGCCGTCTACATTTGAATCCACCATATGCACCAACCACCTCTGTTGGTCGTCCTTCCTCCCCACCACCGACCGACTACCTGTAGCACCGCCTCGACCCTCACCCCTGTCGAGGTCAGGGTACTGCAACTTCAATTTCAATAGAAATAGATAACTGATCTTCCTCATATTTTTGCACTTAGAAGAGAAGACCAAATCCCAAAATATGGCACCGTCCCTTAAAAAAACTATGCTGAAATTTGTGTTGATGCACCTCCCAAGTTGGCCAGTGTTTAAATCATAGGCTTCTTTTGCTCATTGGTCATATAGCAATGACAATCCTTGTAATACTTTGTTATGGTGGACATTCTTTTCTAGTATCTAAAAAAATATTCTCATTGTTAAGCTTTCCTTTCCCGACGAACTTTCCATCTTGACTCATCCTTGCTCGATTGTGTACTTGCACGAAATCAAAGTAGCATGAAAGGACTGAAATCGTCTTAAATTGTGGGAACTAATACAACAAAACGCGATTTAACACAATCAAGTAGAGATCAGCATGAGCGATGCGCAAACTATATCGCTCTTTTAAGACAACTCGTGAACCCCTTTGGCTAATCACTAGTGCAACATGGTTTTGAAGCGTCGTCCCCAGGATACGACATCCAAACTCAAAACTATTACTTCAATGGTATACATGCACAAATAAAAAGAGCAGAAGTTCCACCGAATTCTCTATCAAATATGCCAAGTATTTTTCGTTTAGAGAATCTTACAATGGGTTAGATCTAAAGCTTAACATATAAGTCCCCGAAATGGAAGAAAAACTCTCTTTTTATAGGTGAGTTAAGAAGTTAAAGTTAAATAAATGTAATTATAACTATCGGTAAAAGGTTACAAAACGTTATTTTAGATTTAGTAAATTATTAGATATAAAATATATGACCATTAAACATGAGACGCAGGGGTTACGAGAATTTGGACCTCTATCAAGGCGACCCTCCGCAAGCTACTTGCTAGACCAGATGGGGCTGTAAGAGTTGGGACTAGCCATGCATACTGGGCCTTTGACAAACTACAGGGAGGCCTACTTGAATAGACATGTGAATATCACACATGGTGAACCTTCTCATGATGCAGTAACTTTCTGACCACCACTCTTTAAGCAGCTAGAATTAGGCCTCTTCTGCGTAGCTAATGGAGGGAGGAGAGAGAGAATCAGTAATGGAAGAAGAGCGGCTTAGGGCATGGAGCAGAGAATACCAAAGATGATGAAGATTGTAAGCACAAGACTTCCACAGAGAGACCCCATCTCTCAATTACTTCTCAGCCCTTGCCTTCACTAGTCGTCTCCTATTCTTTCCTCTGGCTGCTAGGTAACCCCATCTCCGTACACGCACAACAGACACACATCTAACAAAATGTTCTCTATACACACAAACCCGCATATGGTTTATTTGTTGTTTTGAGATTCTCTGATTTGCATTAGATAAATAATGCTGGATCTCTTTCACTGGTTTCTTTCCAGGTTTTTGGTAATTTAGTGGATTTGGTTTGTTAATCTTGGTTAGGGAAGTGATCTTCACATACCCATTTCAAGTCTTGAAGACTTGAACCATCTATTGCACTTATGGACTTTACCGACACTTTCTTTGCCTTTTAACGACAAAAAGGTCCCTATAAGTGCTCGGGAAGTGTAATAGTTACAGAGGAGTGTGGATAGAGCTACCCTTTGTGGCTGTCATCTGGTTAGTTGATGGAGGAACTCTTGAGAAAGCGGGAAAAAAAATCCATCTTTATCTCATTTTTTCTTGAATATTGTGTGGGTTGCGGGCATATATGTGTATGCATATGTTCTTTGTGTTCTGCAGGCAAGATATGGAGACGTGAAGCAGATAAACCATGAATTTAAGATGTTGAAGACAAGCATCTGAGTGCTTAAAAACAAGGTAATACTTTTAAAGATGATGTAGCTAAATGAAAAGTTTATATTGAAGTTTGGAGAACACAGAGAATATGCAGTATATTTGATTAAGCGTAATCTAATGATATCAGTTTATCTGTTTGGAAGCTTCAATAGTCTATCACTTGCTGATAAAAAAAGATTAAACTTTGGACCAGTTTACTTTTTCGGTGTCTCAATTGTGATAATACTTTCACAGTCTGTTAGCTGTTCACTTGATTTAAGAGCTCCTTACAACATGTGTAGTAAAGCAACATGATGACCGCCTGGGTCTTTGCCCTCATGGCAGAAGTTGTAAGCTGCTTGCTTTCAGCTATGAGGAGGCAAATGGGCCTGTTTGGTTTACCTTCACGTGTTCTGTTATGAAATGTTGGATCATGCGATGCTCATGTTTTCAAGTCCTTTCCACGAAATAATGCTGTTGAAGTTTGGGTTTCCATTAAAGTTGCCGAGATTTAATCTTCTTATTCACTCAATCCCGATTGCCAAATTTATGAGTCCACTCATGACTAGGGTGAGAGCAATTTGGATCTTCATGTATTATGAGAGCGATTAAGCACCACCATGACCTTAATGTATTATAATCAATATTATGAAAGTTGAAACGGTCATGTATCCTTGAGCCACCTCCTGCTTCCGCCTCTGTTGACTTAGGACAAGGGTGGGATCAGAGAGGGGGCTTGAGGAGCATGCCTGCTCAATTTTTTGGGGTGTAGATTGCATCGATCAGGTAAGCGACTTGAAAATATATGTTACAAGAACAATTTGTGGAAAGGAAAAGTTAATTGAAGGGAGGACTGTTTAATGCTGGTCATTTGGTATATCCTAAACAGTTTTTACCTGTCAGTGCCAAAAGAAGGGGAATTAAAGCATACCCTTACATCAATGTTTCGTAATGGAAATATCAAAAGTCAGCAGGGTCATGCTGCCTAGAGCTCCCTCCTTGGTCCACTCCGTCTCTTTAGGACAAGTGTATCAAAGGAGAGGGGGTGGGGGGGTGCAGCCTAACTTTTGGAGTGGATGGCATAGAGGTAAAAGGATTGTCTAAGTGAGTTGCTGCTTAAAATGTATTTTTTGAGAATAAGCTGAGCAACAAAAATCGTGAGAGCAAAGTTGGATGTTAATGTACTATAAGGGAGATTTAAGCATATCCTGACCTCAATGTTATGCAGTCAAAGTTACAGAAGTCCAAAGGGTCATGCTGCCTAGAGCCCCTTTTGGTTCTTAATCCAGGTGTGTATCAAAGTGGGGGCTTGAGGGGCATGGCTGCCTAACTTTCGCAGTTGTTACTTTGAGGTTCAGAAAATGTTTAAGTGAGTTGCTAAGTTACTTTGGAATTTGAGAGCAAGCGGAAAGATGTAAATGTAAACTGCAAGGAGAATGGTTTTTAGCTGGTCATCTGGCACATCCTAAAACAGCTGGTCATTTGGCACATCCTAAACCATTCTTCTCTTTAACTTCCAAAAAATAATGAGTCTCTTTATGATTAGTGGGAGAGCAATTTGGATGTTCATATATTGTTAGGGTGATTTAAGTTTACGCTTACCTCAATATTTTGTTATTGCAACTTCAAAAGTCGAAAGGGTCATGTTTTCTGGAGCTCCCTCCTTCCTCCGCCCCTGTTATCTTCATACAGGGGTGTAGTAAAGTGGGGGCTTGAGGGGCGTGGCTGCTAACTTTTGGAGTCTATTGCATTGAGGTAAGGGAATGTAACTTTGAGATGTAAAGCTGTTATTTAGAAGTAAATTTTGGCGTGGTTACCGCGGGATTACATCTCAAAATCCCTGCCCTCATTCTAGCATGGCTGCTGAATTTGAGATGTAATCCTGTAATCTAGAAGGAAGTTTCATTTTGGCCATTATCGAAGCAATCTTATCTACTCTTTATTGCTGTATATTTTCTCAAGAAGCTGTGGTGGGGACTGGCCATTGTACTGCCAGTGCCATTTATTTTTAATGGGTAACACAGGAGCACCATTCTTGCTAGGGTTAATTACACTTGGCACTCCTAAGGTTTCTATTTATTACACACAGCTAAGTCTAACTATTGAAATTACACTAGATAAACTTTTTTATTTTTCATTTCCATGAGTTAACAGAGTTAGCAAAAAGATGGTAATATCTCTCATCGAAAAGCTAAATTACCCTACCCACCACAGCCAAGTTCACACACGACTCCCTCCCGTCGTGGCTTGATGACAATACACTACAACCAGCACTGCCTCTGGCAACCATCACCGTAAACAAACCCACCACTGCCGATCTACACCACAACCATCACTGCCCCGCCACCACCACCAAAAACGAACCCACCACTCTCAATCTACACGACAACCACCATTGCCCCACTACCATTACCAAAAATGAACCCACCAAATCTTCACCACACCCACACCCACCACTGCCCCAGCATCACTATCCATTTTCAACAACCATTATCATAGCTGGTTCTCATAACCACCACTAAGTTGACGATACAAATTGAACTACAACTGCCGTCACCACGAAAAGGGTGTCAAGAGTCTCCAGATTTGGGGTAAGGGGGCAAGAGAGCCCATATCTGTTTTCTTGCGTGCGTGCATGTGTGTGTGTAGGTAAGGGGAATGCGACGACAGTGATAGCAGTGGCAACAGGCTGCGGTAGGGAACTTGAGGGAGGGTGGCAGTAAGTGGTACCCAGTTTGGGTCGGCGGTTGTGGGTTTGGGTCTATGTGCCTGTGTGTGTGGGGAGGCGCTCATGACCGCGGTCATAGCAGTGGTAGCAGGCACAGTGGGGAGCTTGAGGATGGTGGTGGGTGGTATAGTTCATGGGTTTGGGTTAGCTGTTGTGGTTTTGGGTCTGTGTGTGCGTGCGTGCATGTGTGTGTGGGTTGGGGGTGTGTAAGGGGCATATGAAGGCAGTGATAGCAGCGCAGCAGGCGGCAGTGGGTAGCTTAAGGACGTCAATGGGTGGTATAGACCTATGAGTTTGGGTCTATGAGCACGCACACATTTGTGTGAGGGGTGTGATGGCTGTGTTTGTGTTTGTGTGTGTATATCTGTATGTGATAGGCAGAAGGCGAAAGGTGGTTTGGTGTTTGGTGGCAGTGGTGTGGGGTTCGACGGTGGTGGTAATCGGCAGTGGTTCGGTAGTGGTTCCGCGGTGGCTGGTGTTGAAAAGAGGAAGATTTCTTAAGGGATAATTTTGGTAGATCACAATAAATAGTACGATGCCCTAACCTTTTTTGACGGTTTCTTAGCGGGAGGGGGCCTTGTGTAAAACTAATACAAACCACAGTGAGTGGAGTGTAATTCCAATAGTACGGTGTAACCGTGTGTAGTTTTAGTAGAACCTCAAGAGCGCTGAGTGTAGTACGGCGTAACCGTGTGTAATTTCAGTAGAACCTCAAGAGCGCTAAGTGTAACTAACCCTTCTTGCTGGATAGGGTAGCCAGACCCACTCAATTGGGGTGGCGCACATGGGACCTTTTGGTGGCGTAACCTATGAGCTAGGCAAGGGCTGAGATAAGTAACCCTTGTAAAGGCAAGCTTTTATATGGAAAGGCTAAGAAAAGTAGGATAAGCTACGTCTTTCCGGATGGCTTAAGCTTTTAGGTTAATTGGCTGCTCTGTAATGCATCAAGTGGTGTTGGAGCAAAAGGTCCAGGATCCAGGTTTCGAGTCTCCTTTAGTTTGGGGGCGGGGGGCTGCTCTGTAATGCATCAAGTGGTGTTGGAGCAAAAGGTCCGGGATCCTGGTTTCAAGTCTCCTTTAGTTTGGGAGGCGGGGGGAGGGGTTGAAATAGTGCAGGAGCATTGTCTCTGCTAGACAGGGTGAACGTGGTGGCCCATATGGAACCTGTTGGTGGAGTGGGTGGGTGGCCTATGAGGTTGCACCCTCTGGCATGAGGGGACTAGGCATGCTGATCAGTTAGAGGGAGTTGGCAAATGGGAGGCTATCCAGAGTTGGGAGTACTGATGTGACAATCAAAGAATATTTAAGATGAAAGTTTTCAGTTGGTTGCTGACGATTATTAAAGTCTGTAGTTTGGAATCACACTAGGTACGCAAGTTAACTTATGTAAGGATCATTTGAAACAGTGGAGTAGAAAACCCAACTTCTTTAGTAACCCTAAACTCTTTTAGCCTCTGGTTTATGTCTCAATATTTTTTTTGCTACTTGAAACAATAGTGAAGTAATGAATTATTTTTTTGGTCTGGAGTAATGAAGTTGTATGACAAGCTTGATTTCTTCTCAATTGTTTTTCTCCTTTTAATTCCCGATGGTGCTTACTTAGGGGTAATTCTGGCGGTCTGCAGATGAACCAAGCTAACAGATCTGCGTTTGCAAGAAGTGCTCATTTATTCAGAGTCCAATCTTTATGCCCTTTGAAGGTATATCTTAGAGGTTCTATTTAGACTTAGAGATGGTGAAAGGGTGGAGTTTGGGGCAGGGTTCCCCTTTCACATCCCAACTTGAGGATGTCAAACCCTTACAGATAGGCCTAATGCTAGTTTTGAAAATGCAAATTATTTAAGAATGTAGATAACATGGTACCAAATCAGTGCAAAATGCGAGGTAACAAAAAGCTGCTGGTGCCAAACCAAAATACAAGTATTGATTGCCGTGCTTGCAATACTTATATGCCACAGTAGCCCTTTGCTACAATGCTTGTGGTAGAATGTGTAACAAGTTGCCACCCACCAGTTCTTCGAGAGTTAATCAGCGTAAAGCATCTGACCCTAATGGGTTCCCTGTGGCCTTTTTCGGTCACTGCTAGTCAGTAGTGAAGTTAGATATATTAGCTTTTTTTGAGGAGTTTCATGATCGTGAGCCTTTTGAGAAATCTCTAATCACCAAGTTTATTTCCTTGATTCCAAGAAAGGCGGCGCAGAGGACATTAAAGATTATCGCCCTATTAGTCTTGTGGGTGGTGTGTACAAGCTCGTCTAAAGTGCTTTCTGTCCGTCTCAAACATGTTTCGTGGAAAGTAATTTCAGATTCTCAAAATGTGTTGATAGGGGAGTAGGCAAATTCTTGACACAGTTCTTATTGCTAATGAATATGCACTCAAGAATGAAAAGTGGAGAAACAGGCTTGATTTGTAAGCTCGATATTGTAAAGGCATACGACCATGTTAACCGGGATTTTTGATGTTTATGATGAGCAAAATGGGCTTTCAGAAAAATGGAGTGCTTGGTTACAGTTTTGCACTTCAACTGTGAAGTATCAGTTCTGGTGAGTGGTTCCCCAACCGGTTTCTTTCCTTGTTCAAGGCGCTTGCGGCAAGGCAATCCTCTTTCTCCATCCCTATTCTTGATTCTGATGGAAGCTCAAGTAGGTTGATTCATCGTACTGTGGAAGGGTGTATAATGAAAGGTTTTGGAGCAGGGATCAATGTTGAGTCAGGAGTGGTGGTGTCTCATCTGTTGTTCGATGATACTATCTTATTATGCAATGCAAATGCAGTCCAGCTTCGTTTACCTTAGATTGGTGCTGCTTTTCTTCCGGGCTTGCTCCGGCTTGAAAACTAATGTTGGAAAAAGCAAGATAATTCCGGTAGGTCATGTTCCAGATCCTGCCTCTCTTGGTCTTTCCTTTGGTTGTAGGATGGTTGCTTGCCGCTTACCTATTTGGGTTTATCCCTGGGTGCTTCGTTCAAAGATTCAACTCTTTGGCTGTTGTCGAACGCTTTGAGAGGAGGTTGGCCTGGTGGAAAAAGCAATATCTCTGGAAAGGGGGTAGGCTAACCCATATTAAATGTGCTCTGCCAACCTATTTCATGCCATTGCTTGTGATGCCTGTTTCTGTAGCAAAGAGATCGGAGAGTGGAAAGGCTCTTCCGTTGAGAGAAAATTTCACTTGGTCAATTGAGAGGTTGTTTGCTCTCCTATTAGATGTGGGCTTGGGAATCAAGAACTTGCGCCTATTTAATGCTGCCCTTCTTCGGAAATGGTTGTGGAGATTTTTGTCAGAAAGGAATGCACTGTGGAGAAGAATAGTGGTCGGCAAGTTTGGGGAGGCAAAGGATTCTTGTTTCCAAGATCGTTAGGAGAACTTATGCTTCTAGTCAGTGGGTTGGGATTTGCACAGGGCTTGTGTCTTTTCTTAACCACATTGACTTTGGTATGGGTGATGGCGTCCATGTGCGACTCTGGCTTGACATTTGGTGTTGTGAAAAGGAGCTTAACAAGCCTTTCCCTAATTTGTATCGCCTGACCTGTAATAAAGGAGCGAGGGTGGCTGATATTTTGTCGAAATATTGGAATGTCGTTAGTTGGAGTCCAATCTTTAGAAGAAACTTCTTCGATTAGGAATTAGACTCTTATCACCCGGTTTTTCGATTTGCTTTATTCTTTAGATCTTAGTCAGGGTGGTGATGACAGAGTGCCGTGGAAAGGAAGTCGCAAAGGTCAGTTTTCAGTCAAATCGTACCACGGAAAGTTGTTGCTTGAGGCAGGTACCTCAATTCCTTGGCAGGCTGTTTGGACGTCCTCGACCCCCTTTACAGTATGCTTCTTCGCGTGGGAAGCTTCGAGAAAAGCCATTCTCGCTGGTGAGAATCTGAGGAAAAGGGGACTCATTTACATCAACCGGGGCTTCCTCTGCAAATAAAATGGTGAGTTTCTGCCCTACATTCTTCGGCATTGTTTGCTTAATCGCTGTGGGATATGATCTTCAGATTGGAGGGTATTAGCTGGGTGATGCCTCTTTCGGTTGTGGATTTCCTGAAGAGCTGGTCCCTTTAGAGGCGCCTGAGGCGAAGATGGAAGCTCTGAGAGCTGATTCCACCTTGACTGTTCTGGTGTGTTGGGAGAGAGAAATATGAGAGCTTTTGAAGGAGAGGAGCTGCCTTTAAGTAGGATTAAGGCAGCCTTTTTTATTTCTCTTTATGGCTGGGCTGAGGAATCCGCTATTGGTTCCAGGGAAGCCTGTCTTGATTTTTTGGACAGCATCAAATGATGTACTGCTAGCTGAGTAGGTATTTTTATGTACATGGGTGTCACCCTGTTTGTGTTCCTTGTTAATACATATAATAATTGGTTATCAGAAAAAAAAAATCAGCATACGAGTCGCTAAACTTTTGACCTTCCGGTTTGGAAGGATTGACTGGGTCTCCCAATCCGAAAACTTGGCCAGGTCTCCTCCTATTTACACTGCCTCTGTCATCTTTCATGGTTTTGGCTATATGGGACTTCCTTTTACCTCTTTTTTCTCTAGCTCTGGAGGTGTCGTACATGATGATATCCCTTTCATCCCATCTTCGATTCTTGGATCTTTGTGATGCGTAGGTATTTTTAAAGGATTTCTGAGTAGAAAAATTTGTAAGCAGTTTCCTTACAGGCTTCAAGACTGACAAGGTCTTTTTAATGCCAGAATCTATCCGATCAAGGACTTTCCTGTATAGCCAAGTGCAAGAATCTTGTTTCTCATGATCTGACATGGTTAGTGAATTAACTGAATCTATCATTCACACGTACAATTTTCCTTAGACCCTAGCTATAAGTTGCTTTTACTACTGAAAATTTGTGTTTAACCTAGCAGGTGTGTGCGTGTTGCTGATGAGGGAGCCATAGCCGTTGCACCAGGTGCGGATGAATCTCAATAAGGGAAATACTTAAATCTAAAAAGATTGATAAGCTTTGCTTTTTACAATGTTTATAACCTCCAAGGAGCATTCCATGTCATTGGTTTATCGGTTTCAAGTAATAAGATTTCGCGATTAATTAGATGGAACATACTGAACTATTTGCACTGAACTCGAATCAATGTACATAACCGCAGGGGGAATAAGTGAAATTCTGAAACATATAGGACTCTCAGATCCGCATCTTGGTTTTTGAAAAGATTATCGCAAAGGATCTAATAGTTCAATGAACTTTTAATAGATGTAAGTGCAGCAACATGCTATAATCTATTGAGGTCATATTAGGTCACACTAAACTGTGGTCGTACTAAACTGCAGCTTCTTTGGCCACTATACTGTCATCTTCTTATAGTTTCTTATAAGTAATTTACCGACTGAATTGCAGCTTGTTTCGAACTGTTGAGGTAACTGGTAAGTACCCGGAGGCCTTTTGAAAGTCATGCTCAGAACACCGTCACAGCTCTTGATACGAATGGAAGAGAAAGTGTAATCAGCTTATTGCTGTTGATATGTTTCATGATCTGTATTTTTCCCTCGACCAACACCCTATTCTACTAAGCCCACCGCTGAACACTACCCTCGCAAACCTACTCTCTGATTTCTCATCTGTTTCTTTGCCGCTGCTGTCATTGCCCAGCCATGAGTCACCAAAACCATCCACGCATTCCAAGCAAAGACTATGGCCACCGCTTTGCAGACCATCATAGTTGTTGCTTGAGCCTCCACCAAACATTGTCCCTCCCCCCACCTCACTAGACGCATCCAGCTTGAACCATCTTTCCTACCTCCCAATGTCCTCTCCCAGCCCTATCAGTTCTACCCCCATTTTTCAGCCAGGATATGTGATCGCGATAGGGGCAGGAGGAGAATAAAATAACTACGCGGGAACTGACTACTATGGCTTTGATTTGATTCTTTCGGGGATTGTGAAAAATTTTGAGGTTTTAATCGCTGACTGTGCACATGTAGGATAGCTTTGTGAAGAACTAGGAAAGAATTTTGTGGAAAACCAAGCAAAATGACAGAATACATTAATGAAGAAAGGGAGTAAAAATCTGCACCTGAAAGATAATCGCAATTCAGGAAAGATTATGCATGTGCATTTTTGTCTGTATGCATGCATATAGGTATCTATCATACCGTACCTACAGATTCGATCTCCTTTTCACTAGACTTCCTGCACAAGGGCCAAAGTTCCTTCAGTTTGCCTCCAAGTTGCCTCACCCAGCAGCCAAACTTCCATTTCCTCTTTGAGTTACGCCAAGGTGACCACCATAACCGATGATGGTCGTCATGGACCACTTTGGTAAATATGGACTGTGATGGCTTTAGCAGGTAAGAGAGAATAGTAGACTCTTCAGTTGTAAAGCCCAATAAGGGACATTTTTCTCTTAAAAGTTGCATATATTTGGCACATGATAAGCATGTACTTCTTTTCCATCCACTCAAGACGGTCAACTACGTTGGGGGCTAAATTTTCCGGTTCAAGGTGCTGAAGGGTGTACTTTATAAATTGTTCAGGGATCGAGCTGTGACGAATTGTTAGTTGAGGGAGTTACTGTATTTCATCAATCTTCTGTTCAGGGTCTGTTTCTGGATCAAACTTCTTGTATTAAGTAGCAAATATTGTCTGGATACCTCCTATGTGGGACTTGCACATGTTCTCGGAGCTATTGACGTACATTTTTCTAAACATCGCTAGAACATTTTAGGCTGATGTTATGATTATTGCTATTGGCCAGGATGGAGCCAGCGAGAACGACTTCAAGTGTTCCCTTATTTGTGGTGCTTCAAAGTGCACAGCTAAGTGATGGTTCTCACTTCTCTCCTTCCATCAAGGTTAGGATCCTGGCTTTCAAGCTCTGTGTCGCTTATACTGCAAACGGCATTTATGTTCATGCCATTCCAGTTGTGTGACCTTGCCTGCTCCAAAAAGAATACTTGTTAGAATAGTTCTTTTTTTTTATTCTCTACATGGATGGTTGAGGATGAGCCATGGGGCAACGGTTGCATTGTTCATTTAAATCTGGAGGTCTTGGTTTTGAAACATGGAGCCTCGTGCAATGATCCTCCATTTCTTCTAACATGCAAGCTACATGAAGCTATATGAATATGCTATCACCAATTATTTACTAAATATATGTCCATGCATTCTACTAAACTACGTTAAGCTTAGCCTCTAATTTGCTAATTATTTGGAGGAAAAAAAAAAGGTATCTGAGGAGGCAAGGCCCTTAATATACCTAAAACTGAACTTAGTAATCACGTAGTTGAAACTAGACATGTTTCTTGAGAGCTCTTCTTGTGCGCTGGAGCTTTTGATAGTCTAGTGATCACCAGTTATTTGTCAGTTAAAATATCTGTGTTTCTGGACTGTGACCAATATCCACAATTTCGGTGTGAATTCGTAAATCTGCAATTCAGGAAAGTCAAGTATGCAAATCACTCTGGTCAACGCCCAGAATTGGAATTTACCTTCTTGTTATAGGCACACTGGCTACTTTCTATCCTCTCCCTTCTAGCCTTGTCCGAGCAAGGTCACTCATAGCACTGTAAGAGTGGCACCACCTGGGGAATTGTGAGTGCAGCTTACTCGTAACATTAAGTAAACGTTCTTTCAACCTAGGAAAATCTTGGTTCAAAGATGCAGAGCACACCCAATGAACCAGCCATCTATTTCTTGTCATAGTAACCGTCAGGAAATTTTGTTTTCGCTTGCCATTTTGTGGATCATAAATCTATTACTTGTTCTAAAAACAATGTTTGAAACATTGATGTCTTTATTTAGGAAATTATGTATAAATATAATTGGCGCTCTGAATGTGCCCTCACTCTGTGATCTTTCAAATAGTAGCAATTTTTCTCACTCGAACTTGCGTCAGCTCCCGCTCTACGAACCAACTGGTCACTTGGATTCCGGCACATGTTTAAACAAATGGGAAGCTGACACTGCTCTTGTTTCAGGTCAACTTCCGCGACGGAATTGCTTCTCTTTGTGGGGGATGGTGTCCGTGCATGGAGGAGAGGTGCTGTGTCCCAGTGACTGCGAGTCGCCTTATGGTATGCCAAACATGGATGCATTCTGGTCTCCAAAATCTTTCCGCCCAAGAAGCCCATCCTGTCCCATTCTGGCCACCTCAAACACAGGAATATTTGTGTTTCTGGATCAAACTTCTTGTAAGTAGCAAATATTGTCCGGACACCTCATGTGTGGGACTTGCACATGTTCTCGGAGCTATTGATGTACAGTTTTCTAAACATCGCTAGGACATTCTAAGCTGATGTTATGATTTTTGCCATTGGCGGGGATGGAGCCAGCGAGAACGACTTCAACCGTTCCCTTATTTGAGGTGCTTCGAAGTGCACAGCTAAGTGATGGTTCTCTCCTTCTATCAAGGTTAGGATCCTGGCATTCAAGCTGTGTGTCGTTTAAACTGCAAACGGCGTTTATGTTCATGCCATTCCAGTTGTGTGACCTTGCCTGCATGGAGAACTTGTCAATAAAAGAAAATGAGTTACTCCAAAAAGAATACTTGTTAGAATAGTTCTTTTTATTGATTCTCTACTTGGATGGTTGAGGATGAGCCATGGGGCAACGGTTGCATTGTTCATTTAAATCTGGAGGTCATTGTTTCGAAACATGGAGCCTCGTGCACTGGTCCTCCATTTCTTCTAACATGCAAGCTACATGAAGCTAGATTCGTGTACTAGGAATAGCCATTATATGAATATGTTATCACCAATTATTTACTACATATATGTCTATGCCATCTACTGAACTATGTTAAGCTTAGCCTCTAATTTGCTAATTATTTGGGAAAAAAAAAAAAAGGGTATCTGCGGAGGAAATGGCCCTTATATAGCTAAAACTGAACTTAGTAGTCATGTAATTGGAACCAATCATGTTTCTCAAGAGCTCTTCTTGTGCCCTGGTGTTTTCGATAGTTTAGTGATCACTACTTGTAAGTTGAATTATCTGTCTTTCTGCACTGTAACGGCATATCCACGATTTCGGTGTGAAATTTGTAAGTCTGCAATCTAGGAAAGTCAAATATGTTAATCACTCCTGTAAACACGAGAATTGGAATGTACCTTCCTGTTATAGGCACTCTGGCTACTTCCTATCTTCTCCCTTCTAGCCTTGTACGAGCAAGCTCACTATACAGTAAGAATCACACCACCTGTGGAATTGTGAGTTCAGCTGTGATCCATGAACTTGCAACTCTAATTTAACGTTCTTTCAATCTCAAAGCCTCTTGGTTTAAAGATGCAGAGCACGTCCACTGAACCAGCCATCTATTTCTTGTCATAGTAACTGTCATAAAATTTTGTTTTTTCTTGCCATTCCACGAATCATAAAATCTGTTACTAATTTAAAAGTGATGTTTTGAAATATTAATGTCTTTATTTAAGAGATTGTATACAAGTATAATTGGCGTTCTGAAGGTGTCGTGATCTTTGAATATGAGCAGTTTTTCTCACTTGCACTTGCACCTGCTCCGGCACCACGAACTGGTCACTTACATTCCGACACATGTTTACTGGGATATCAAATCACATGAAACAAATGGGTATCTGACATTGCTCTTGTTTCAGGTCAACTTCCGATTGCTTCTCTTTGTCGGCGATGGCCACCGAGCATGGACGAGAGATGTGCTGTGTCCGAGTGAATGTGGGTTGCCTTATGTAATGCCAAACATGGGGGCATTTTGCTCTCCAAAATCTTTCCGCCCAAGAAGCCCATTCTGGCCACCTCAAACACAGGAATGATACTTTTTGTGGGAATTTATACCCAATCCACAAGTGAAGCAGAAATCAAAGGGGGGCTTAGAATTTGTGATGAATCATTTCTCATGGTATATTCAAAGTTGAAATACCACGTTGTTTAGATTTGTTGACATTACCAAGATTACCGTAGGAAACCTGTGTAAGTTCCACAATTCTGTTGTCACCCAAAAGAAAAAATTGGGCTCAATACAAGAAAACCGTATTAAAATCTTAGCCCTGTAGACTGTAGTGAAGACCATGAATTAGTTTTGGCGCAGGAAGCTGTACATCTGGGAAAAACAGGAGGATCAGACTTCAAATGATGCGTAGTTTTGATCGTAACCTCTTCACTATTATCATAGTCCCATTTTGATCCCTTCTAGATTGTATATCTTCTATAGCTCCCCAATCTTTTTTTGTTGTTGATAAACCTGAGAATTGCATAGATAAAAGGTGGTTACAATGATAATCAAAAAAACAAAGGAAAGCAAATTCACAACGCAAGCGTCATGAGGTACGGACAAAGTAGAGATAAAAGTAATACAAGTGACACCAAAATAATATTTTGAAACCTTCAGAAGCCCCCTTCATAATTCTCGGTGTGGTCATATTTTATCAGTATTTCTTACAACCTGGCACTCTGATTTATTACATGATGATGGCTAGAGAATATTGGGTCGTGTTGGATAGTCAGTGATCAATGGTTCCGATCATTAGTACCGTTGGATATATGACAAAATAATACATGCCCCCCTTAGCTCCTCTTATTGTATAGTATTTCCTCGTCTGATGGGCTGAATCAATGGTTCAGAACCATGCATTATCTATTCGTGCAACAACGAAGAATTTATAGCTTACGGCGTTTGTTGTATGTTGGCTTGGTAAAGGCTCCAACATACGAGGGTGGTTGTGTATAACTTTGCTAAGAGATTTTGGTTGTTTCTTTGTAGGCTTCAGAAAGTAACTATACAATAGGACTTATTGTTGCCTTGTTGGTTCGGGAAGGGCTGATGTGATAGGAGGGGTTAAGGAAAACATGTAGTATTATGAAGTAAATAATCCGGATGATTGGTTCCAAGATATCCAATATTGTCTACTTGTTAAGTGTTAGTAGTGATAAAAAAACAGCGGTCATTGCGAAAATTGTTGTCAAGAATACGTCTAAAGTGCTTTATTCTATCCCAGGTGCGTAATATGTTTGCTTTAGGCAAATCCCATATGAGAACTTGGACAAAGTAGTTCTAAACAAACTAAAAGACATCTAAATTTATACAAGAATGGGAATGTAAAGAAGCATTATTTCCGTATCAATATTGGTAATATTCCATATGACCACAGCTTTTGCAAACAAGAACCCTCATCGGTAACTGACTAGCCAGGGACGACTGAGAGTTTGTCATCACAGCAACTACGGAATCCCTAAGCAGAAGTCCTGCACGAGGGGCAGGACTGCGTATTCTTCAACCAGTCAGCCACACATTGGAGGTGAAACATGTGCGTGCACCCGTGAAGACCCCCGAGACGCTGACCATCGCTGACATCCTCCAGGCAGATGGCACAGACGCTTTTAAAGATGGTAATGTGCAACTCAGCTGGTTGCTTAGTCTGCGGTTGTGGCTCTGGTTCCGGTGCTTGAGCGAACGTAGCGGGAGACGGGTTCCCAAGTGCTCGGACTCGTACTTCTCCTTCTTCTTGTAGTCCTCGTTCTAGTTGTCGTAGTTGTAGTTGTATCTGTCGTTGTACTTCTTCTTGATGCCTTTCTTCGTCATTACACTCCTTAAGAATCGACCTGATGAACATGAACATGCATATAACCCAAAAAGCAATCATTGAGCCATAGAATCCCCACTCCATGATCTTATCTGTCTGACTGGCCATCGTATGTGCTGTGAGAGGAGAAAATCTCTAGACGAAGGACTATGTGATTCTGCGTTGTGGTCGCAGAGGTGTATGTATATATATTAGGGGAGGAGCGGTATCCCTAATTACCTACGGACAACGTATATGGAAAGGACTTTGGTTGATTAGTAATGGGATTGGGGTGGGGGGGGGGGGGGGGGGGGGGGGTGTGGAATTCTAATTACCTACGGACAACGTATACATATTAGATTTGGTCACGAATGACTGTTGCTAATACTTGTTTTTAAAAAAGTTCCATCTAAAGCTCCAATGTCTACTAATAGGCTGCGACAGATTGGCCATGTCTTGTAATCCAAATTTTGCTAACGGGAGTCAATGACTCCATTTATAATTAGGATTATTTCAGTTTTTCTTTTCAATCCCCTTTGGCCAAACCCTTTCTTTGCCACCTTCACCAACACTTACTTCTTCATCTCCACCTGCCCACCTCACTCCTCCATCACGGACCACCCCACCCCAGCCAACGCCGAAAATCACCACTGGCCAAAGCCCAATTTCACTTCCCTTTCTTACTCTTCCATCTTAACTTGATTGCAATCCGGCATTAGAAATTGGCACTTCAGGTAAGTAAACTTCCTTATATGTCAACCACAATGATAAACATCATCAGACAACACATATATCCACGGCTACCGCCACCCCACAGTAACACAAAACCAAATTACAACTAAATTAAACCCCCCCCCCCCCCCCCCTAAAAAAAAAAAAAAAAACCCGCTAAACCCCTTCACGCACCTAATAGGGCTAATCCCTAACTCCTCCAGTTCCCATCAGACGCCCCACGGCTACCGCCAGCACAGAGCACTTGGCAATAAAAGAAGAAAGGGTACTCCAGAACGAATAGTTGTTAGGATAGTTCTTTTAATTCTTTCTTTACATGGATGGTTGATGATGAGCCATGGGACAACGGTCGCGTTGTTCATATAAGACCAGAGGTCACAGTTTTTAAACATGGAACCTCGTGTACTGGTCTTCCCTTTCTTCTAACACACAAACTACATGAAGCTAGATTTATGCACAAGGACCGGAATACCTTTTATATAAACAGGATATCATCATTATTTACTATATAAACGTCTAGGCCATCTACTAAACAATCTTTAGTGCAGCCTTTAAAATTCGCTAATTATTGGTAAAAGAAAGGGAGTATCTGCAGAGGACATGGCCCTTAAATATAGCTCAAACTTAACTTAGTTATCATTTAGTTGGAACTAGTCATGTTTCTCGAGAGCTCTTCGAATGCCCTAGAGGTTTGGATCGTTTAGTGATCACCAATTATTTGTACTTGAAATATCTATGTTCGTCAACTTGGTAAATCCACGATCTGGGAAAGTCAACTCTGTGAATCATTCTGGTCAACCCAAGAATTGGAGTCTACCTTCTTGTTATAGGCACTCTGCAGGCCTTCGTTCCATCCTCTTCCTTCTACCCTTGTACGAGCAAGCTCACTCATAATACAGTAAATAATCAAACCACCCGTGGAATAGTGAATACTGCTGCGATCCATGAACTTGCAACTTCAAGTAAATGTTCTCTCAACCTCGAAACCTTGGTCCAAAGATTCAGACCACTTCCACGGAACCAGCCGTCTGTTTCTTGTCATAGTTGCTGTCGTAAAATCTGTTTTGGCCTCCCATTCAGTGAATCATAAATCCATCACTCAATTAAAAACTATGTTTGAAACACTAATAGTATTAGAAGAACTTCATTTTAAGAGAGATTGTATACAAATATAGTAGGCGCTCTTTAGGTGCCCCGACACTAGTGATTTTTCGAATACGAACACATTTGCTCACTCGCACTTGCATTCACTCCCACACCACGAACTGGTCACTTAGATTCCGACGCATGTTTATTGTAAAAAATCAGATCACACGTAACAAAGGGGAAGCTGACATTGTTCTTGTTTCAGGTCAATATAGAAGCCAGATCGAACTGCTTCTCTTTGTCGGCGATGGCGCCAGTGCATGAGGAGAGGGGCTTTGTCTGTGTGAATGAGTGTAACCTAATTTTAAGCCAAACATGCGGGCATTCTAGTCCTATAAAAATTCTTTCCGCCCCCGTAGTCCATCCTTTCCCATTCTGGCCACCTCAAACACGGAATGATTCTCTTGTTGGAATGTATTCCCACTCCACATACAGCTGGAACACAAGCCAAAGGGGGCCTTAGAATTTGTAATGAAGCATTTTTCGTTTTTCAATATGTTGTCATCCCAAATTAAGAAAAAATCGGGCTTAAACTAGAAAACCGTATTAAGAACTTAGCCCTGAAGACTATAGTGGAGACCATGAATTAGTTTTGGCACAGGTAGACTTTACATCTGGATAAAAGCAAGGGAGGATCAGATAACAATGATGCATAGTTTGGTCGCAACCTAGCTCTTCACTAGATACGTACAGTCCCATTTTCATCCCTTTTGAGATTGTATATCTTCTAAATCTCCCTGCTTTTTGAAACAATGAAAGCCCCTTCTTCATAATCCTCGGAATGGTTATATTCTATTAGTCATTTCTCACAATTTGACTGTGTGCCTGCGTTGATTTAGTACGTGATGGTTTGTCTTTAGAAAACATTGGATGGATGGGGGGTAATGTTCCGACCATCTAACACCGTTGGATGTATAAATGGTCGAGACCAATAGTCCAAGATCATATTGGAGTTACATATACAATATTCACTCGTGTATCTGCTAAAGAATTTTTAACATAGAACGTTTGGTGAATATTAGCTGGTAAAGACGGCCCCGACATATGAGGTTTGTCGTATATAACCTTGCTGAAGGATTTTTGGTTGTTTCTTTGTGGGGTTCAGTAAGAAACTATATAGTAAGACTTGAAGCACCGTTGTTTTGGGAAGGATTAATGTGATATCAGTAAGGAATAAGAAAGACAAGATATTTTTCAGTATATAGAACGGTTCTAAATGGGGTTGAGACCAGTGTAGACTAATCAATATTTTTTATGTATTAGCAGTCTAGACTAATCCATATGAGAACTTGGGCAAAGTAGTTCTAAACAAATTAGAAGACATCTAGAGTTATCCAATAATGGGAATGTAGAGAAGCATTATGCCCATATCAAAATTGATAATGCATATTAACCTAGCTTTTGCAAACAAGAAGCCCTGGAATCTTTAACCCCTCTTCGGAAACTGACTTGCTTGGGACGAACGAAAATTTGTTATCCAAGCTATGAACTGCTTCAATGTCATTACAGCAACTCCAGAATCCCTAAGCAGAAATCCGGCATGACGGGCAAGACGGCGTTTTCTTCAACCAGAGAGCCACACATCGGAGGTGATACATGTGCCTGCACCCGTGAAGGCCCCCGAGACGCTGACCGTCCCTGATATCCTCCAGGCAGATGGCACAGACGCTTTTGAAGATGGTAACGTGAAATTCATCTGGATGATATCCTCCCGGCCGTCGTTCCCCCTGTGGCGCTCGCGTGATCGTAGCGGCAGACGGGTTCCCGAGTTCTCGGGCTCGCACTCCTCGTCCTTGTCTCTGTTGTCGCTGCTGTCGCCGTTGTCGGTCTCGTTCAGTACTTCTCTCAAGCATCGAGTTGAAAACTATAACCACTAATACTACAGCCAAAAGAAGAATAATCTTGACAAGAAATTCACACTCGATCATTATACCGGCCTGTCCGAGTAACCATGGAGTGCAATATGGGTTGTGAGACAAGAGAAAACCTGGAGACATTATGTGATTGTGTGTTGTGATCGCGAAGGTGCACATACATACATTTATATCAGGGGAGGAGCAGTATCCCTATCCTACACGGATTAGAGTTTGATTGGTAACTAACGAGGGGGAAATTCTAATGAGATTGGATCACGAACAGTTGTTAATCTTTAGCCACTAATACTTATTGTAGCGTCAATTTTGGACTTTAAGTGACAAAGGTGTAGTACCAGAGAGGATATCGATTGTAACAGTAGAAAAAATTTAGATGGTCTGCGACCAATGGTCCCGATCATCTAGCATCGTTGGGTATTGTTCCCAACCTATTCTGGTCGCACCCAAGAGGCCCACTACGGTCCCATTTTGCATGACACGTCCGCACAAGCAACAGACTTTTTCAACGCTCACAACCGGTCAAAGCGTGCACGCTCAAGTCACGTGCACTTCTTACTTCTTCTACGCGACTTCGTCGCCAAGAAACTCATCATCGTGCGACGCCGCATCACACTTCGACCGTCGCACTTCGCACATTGTCCGTCGATGCGCCATGGCACTTGCCCAAGGAGGTTGGCCTTGGCCTCCCCCTTGGGGTCGGCCTCGGCCTTCCCTTGGGGTTGGCCTTGGCCTGCCCCTATGGGTTGGCCTTGGCCTTCCCCTAAGGGTTGGCCTTTGGCCTCTATCCTTAGCACCTTCACTTCTCTTCAAGAGGCCTTGCATCCTCTGCGACCCCCGTCGCCCGGACACAACTCCGCGACCCCCGTCGTCCGGACGTCAACTCCACGACCCCCGTCGCCCGGACACAACTCTGCGACCCCTGTCGCCCAGACACAACTCTGCGACCCCTGTCGCCCGGACACAACTCCGCGACCCCGTCGCCCAAACACAATTCCATGACGCTCATCGTCCGTCGCCCAGACGTCGTCTTCGTGACCCCCGTCACCGACGTCCCGGCGTCACACTCCAACACTTCGCCGCGCCCATGCGCCGCGCCGCTGATACAGCCGTGCCCCCAGGCTCTCTGTCACACTACCGTGCCCCCGGCACTATACGCACTCTGTCGCGCCCATGCGCCACCATTCACACCAACGTGCCCCCGGCCCCCTACGCACCCTGTCAAACCCATGCGCCACCATTGACACAAACATGCCCCCGGCACCTTACGCACTCCGTCGCGCCCATGCGCCGCACCATTAACATAGACGTGCTCCCGGCACCTTACTCACTTCATCGCGCCCATGCGCCACAATCATGTCATCATGCCCCCGGGCACCACACTCATTCATCACACCATGCGCACCTTGCCTTGGTCATGGAACATGCTTCAACCCACTCTCCGGAGTGTACATCATCCTGCGGGGATAGGCGACTCCTCCAGGACACTATCCCTGCTAGGGAACTCTTCAACTCCCGTTCTGCCAGGTAGACGGCTCCTCCGGGATGCTACCTCGGCTAGTTGGGTAGACAGCTCCTCTGGGATACTATCTTGACATGCTCTGAGTGCTCCGGTATAAGGACTTACCCACGGGGATAAGCGACTCCTCCGGGGCACTATCTCTGCAAGGGAGCTCTTCAACTCCCCTTCCGCCAGGTAGACGGCTCCTCCGGGATGCTACCTCGGCCAGTCGGGTAGACGGCTCCTCCGGGATGCTACCTTGACATGCTCCGAGTGCTCCGGCACAAGGACTCACCCGCGGGGATAGGCGACTCCTCCGGGACACTATCTCTGCCAGGGAGCTCTTCAACTCCCCTTCCGCCAGGTAGACGGCTCCTCCGGGATGCTACCTCGGCCAGTCGGGTAGACGGCTCCTCCGGGATGCTACCTTGACTCGCTCCAAGTGCTCCGGCATAAGGACTCACCCGCAGGGATAGGCGACTCCTCCGGGACACTATCTCTGCCAGGGAGCTCTTCAACTCCCCTTCCGCCAGGTAGACGGCTCCTCCGGGATGCTACCTTGGCCGGCCGGGTAGACGGCTCCTCCGGGATGCTACCTTGGCCTGCGGAATAGACGACTCCTCCGTGACACTATCTCCGTCAGGGTGCTTGCGTGACTGGCCTACGTGCTCTGGCATTGGGGGCTTGCATCGGCACCCCTAGGGACTATGACCCCCGGGTCACTCCGAGACGGGAGCAGGTCTTCGGAGGGCATCGCGCCTAGTTCACCTGGCAGTTGGGCGTCGGGTCTTCCCCACCGCTGCCAGGCCTGTGGGACTTCGCAAGGGCTTGGATTGGAGGCTAGATCAAGGGGGTTCTCTGGCCACACCGATGCGGTGGGAGCCAGTCTTTCCAGACAGACAGAGCGACGCTGTGAGGAGCAGGCCGGTTGAATATGCGATTTGACAGTCCATGGAGCACCGGCACTCGTGGACCCCCCGGTGACGTGTCACTCCCGGGGAGCGCCACGTGTCGGTTAATGACATCATCATCTCAATCTCTATAAATAGAGGTCTTGAGAATTCATTAACAGGAAGAATAACATTTGGACATTTTCAGAACATTTTCACTTTCTCACTCTAGAATTCTAGAGAGAAACATATAGCACCCTGACTCTGGACCTAAGTATCGGATTGTGACTGTCATCGTGTATTCATCTCGCCCTCGCAGCACTGCCACCCTCAAGCTCTGTCTGGGAAGCCCTTGGTCTCTGCCCTTGTTCCACCCTTGCTGTGTCTCACATCAACATATACTTGGAAGCTGACTCGGATTGCAGCCTTTGTGGCACCTCCACGTAAGTACGAACCCACTTTCCTTGGCATCAGGTATATATATAAATGATCAAGATCAATTGTCCAGGTCCAAATAATACAACTGATGCCAAGGAAATGGGTTCGAGCTTACGTGGAGGTGCCACAAAGGCTGCAGTCCGCGTCAGCTTCCAAGTATGTTGATGTGAGACACAGCAAGGGTGGAACAAGGGCAGAGACCAAGGGCTTCCCAGACAGAACTCGAGGGTGGCAGTGCTGCGAGGGCGATAGCGCGAGATGAATACGCGACGACAGTCACAGTCCGATGCTTAGGTCCAGAGTCAGGGTACTGTATGTTTCTCTCTCTAGAATTCTAGAGTGAGAAAGCGAAAATGTCCAAATGTTCTATCCTTTAATGAATTCTCAAGACCTCTATTTATAGAGATTGAGATGATGATGTCATAAACCGACACGTGGCGCTCCCCGGGAATGACACGTCACCGGGGGGTCCACGGGTGCCGGTGCTCCATGGACTGTCAGATCGCATATTCAACCGGCCTGCTCCTCACAGCGTCGCTCTGTCTGTCTGGAAAGACTGGCTCCCACCGCATCGGTGTGGCCAGAGAACCCCCTTGATCTAGCCTCCAATCCAAGCCCTTGCGGAGTCCCACAGGCCTGGCAGCGGTGGGGAAGACCCGACGCCCAACTGCCAGGTGAACTAGGCGCGATGCCCTCCGAAGACCTGCTCCCGTCTCGGAGTGACCCGGGGGTCATAGTCCCTAGGGGTGCCGACGCAAGCCCCCAGTGCCGGAGCACGTAGGCCAGTCACGCAGGCACCCTGACGGAGATAGTGTCCCGGAGGAGTCGTCTATTCCGCAGGCCAAGGTAGCATCCCGGAGGAGCCGTCTACCCGGCCGGCCAAGGTAGCATCCCGGAGGAGCCGTCTACCTGGCGGAAGGGGAGTTGAAGAGCTCCCTGGCAGAGATAGTGTCCCGGAGGAGTCGCCTATCCCTGCGGGTGAGTCCTTATGCCGGAGCACTTGGAGCGAGTCAAGGTAGCATCCCGGAGGAGCCGTCTACCCGACTGGCCGAGGTAGCATCCCGGAGGAGCCGTCTACCTGGCGGAAGGGGAGTTGAAGAGCTCCCTGGCAGAGATAGTGTCCCGGAGGAGTCGCCTATCCCCGCGGGTGAGTCCTTATGCCGGAGCACTCGGAGCATGTCAAGGTAGCATCCCGGAGGAGCCGTCTACCCGACTGGCCGAGGTAGCATCCCGGAGGAGCCGTCTACCTGGCGGAAAGGGAGTTGAAGAGCTCCCTGGCAGAGATAGTGTCCCGGAGGAGTCGCCTATCCCCGCGGGTGAGTCCTTGTGCCGGAGCACTCGGAGCATGTCAAGGTAGCATCCCGGAGGAGCCGTCTACCCGACTGGCCGAGGTAGCATCCCGGAGGAGCCGTCTACCTGGCGGAAGGGGAGTTGAAGAGCTCCCTGGCAGAGATAGTGTCCCGGAGGAGTCGCCTATCCCCGCGGATGATGTACACTCCGGAGAGTGGGTTGAAGCATGTTCCATGACCAAGGCAAGGTGCGCATGGTGTGATGAATGAGTGTGGTGCCCGGGGGCATGATGACATGATTGTGGCGCATGGGCGCGATGAAGTGAGTAAGGTGTCGGGGGCACGTCTATGTCAATGGCGCGGCGCATGGGCGCGATGGAGTGCGTAAGGTGCCGGGGGCATGTTTGTGTCAATGGTGGCGCATGGGCGCGACAGAGTGCGTAAGGTGCCGGGGGCACGTTGGTGTCAATGGTGGCGCATGGGCGCGACAAAGTGCTTATGGTGCCGGGGGCACAGTAGTGTGACAGAGAGCCTGGGGGCACGGCTGTATTAGCGGCGCGGCGCATAGGCGCGGCGAAGTGTTGGAGTGTGACGCCCGGACGTCGGTGACGGGGGTCACGGAGACGACGTCCGGGTGACGGATGATGAGCGTCGTGGAGTTGTGTCTGGGCGACGGGGTCGCGGAGTTGTGTCCGGGCGACGGGGGTCGCAGAGTTGTGTCCGGGCGACGGGGTCGCGGAGTTGTGTCCGGGCGACGTGGTCGCGGAGTTGTGTCCGGGCGACGGGGGTCGCGGAGTTGTGTCCGGGCGACGGGAGGTTGTTGTAGGACGGACGTCGCGAGGTTGATGTACGAACGTCCGTAAGGTGATGCAGGACGGACGTCGCGAGGTTGATGTACGAACGTCCGTAAGGTGATGCACGACGGACGTCGCGAGGTTGATGTACGAACGTCCGTAAGGTGATGCATGACGGACGTCGCGAGGTTGATGTACGAACGTCCGTAAGGTGATGCACGACGGACGTCGCGAGGTTGACGTCCGGATGACGGGCGAAGGGCGTCGCGAAGGATGCAAGGCCTCTTGAAGAGAAGTGAAGGTGCTAAGGATAGAGGCCAAAGGCCAACCCTTCGGGGAAGGCCGAGGCCGACCCCAAGGGGGAGGCCAAGGCCAACTTCTTTGGGCAAGTGTCATGGCGCGTCGTTGGGCGACGGGCGAAGTGCGACGGTCGAAGTGTCATGAGGCTTGGTCACGTTACTTGAGCGTGCATGCTTTGACCGGTTGCGAGCGTTGAAAATGTATGTTGCTTGTGCGGACGTGTCATGCAAAATGGGACCGTAGTGGGCCTTTGGGTGCGACCAGAATGGGTTGGGAACATAAGCCCCCTGCGTGTGGTGTGCGCGGAGGGGTAACCCGAGCGGGCACCGCACGCATAAACACTTAGGAAGATTTTATGTTGTTTGGCTGGAGTGTTGTTGAGGTCGTCTGCATGATGGTGATAAAGAGTAGGTGGCTCGAGCCACCTCGTGCACCACCTACGAAAGCTTGGAATGCTTGGGGGTTGAGACCAAGATACGATGATAGGGCGCAGGGGCGCGAGCACGTAAACGGCTCCCGGGCAACAGACGACGAGTGTCACGGAGACGTCACCCGGGCGATGGGCGACAAGCGTCGTGAAGACGGCGCGCGGGCGCTGACGACGAGCATTAGAGAATGGATAGGAGTAAGTGGTTCGAGCTATCTCGCGCACCACTTACCAAGGGCGTTGATGTCGAGGGACATCGTCACATGGGATGTGATCAAATTTGCAAAAAAATTCTAAGTGTAAAAAAGTATGAAATGTGTAGGGGCGCGATGTGCGCGATCGAGCGTCGCGATGCAGGGGCAGTCCACGACGGGCGACAGGGGTCGCGGAGTTGACGTCCGGACGACGGGCGACGGGGGTCGCGGAGTTGACGTCCGGACGACGGGCGACGGGGGTCGCGGAGTTGACGTCCGGACGACGGGCGTCGCGGAGTTGACGTCCGGACGACGGAGGTCGCGGAGTTGACGTCCGGACGATGGGCGACGGGGGTCGCGGAGTTGACGTCCGGACGACGGGCGACAAACTTTTTTAAGTTGCCAGCCTTGGATGTCGGCCATGATGTGAAGGTGAGAAGGTCGAAGGTGGCGGGGTGGACTTGGGTGTGGTGACCGAAGGGAAGAGGTTAGACGCGAGGCGCGCGTTGGTCGTCATGATGGGTTTTTTTTTTTTTTGGCATGCTTGGTGTGGTATGAAGCCGAAGAGTGGCCTTGGTGGTGGAGGCCGAAGTGGGCATGGAAGATTGTCATGCGTTAGAGTTGAAGGTTGGCCGCGGATGATGGAAAGAAGGTGAAGGTTGAAGGTGGTGTTACCTTGGTTTTGAGAAGGCCAAAATGGGTACCTTGATGGTGGCCGAAGGTGAAGGGATGGAAAGGAGGATGAAGGCCGAAGGTTGAAGAGGGAGAAGGGTCGGCCTAGGGGAGGGCGGCCTCGACCTCGGCAAGGGCGGTATTGGCGCGGGCGGCCTCGGTGCAGGCAGGGGCGGCCTTGGCGCGGTCAGCCTCGGCCTTGGGATGGGCAGCCTTGGCGCAGTCGGCCTCGGCCTTGCCAGGGGCGGCCTCGGCCTTGGCAGGGCGGCGAGGAGGGAGTAGGAGGGGCTGGTGAAGCCGAAGTGGGGGATGAAGGGGGAAGGGAGGCGGCGGCCTGCGCGGGTGGGCGAGGGGCGGGGGAGAGGAGATGGAGAGGGAAGGGGGAAGGAGGGGGGAGGGAGGAGAGAGGAAAGGGGAAGGGAGGGGGAGGGCCGAGGCCGAGGGGGGGGGGAGAGGTGGCCGAGGCCGAGGGGGGCGGGGGAGGAGGGAGGAAGGAAGAAGGGAGAAAGAAGAAGGGGGGAAGAAGGGGGGAGGAGAGAGGAAAGGGGAAGGGAGGGGAGGGCCGAGGCCGAGGGGGTAGGGGGAGAGGTGGCCGAGGCCGAGGGGGGCGGGGGAGGAGGGAGGAAGGAAGGGGGAAGGAAGAAAGAAGAAGGGGGAAGAAGGGGGCGGCGGCGGCGGCGGGTGCCGCGGCGCGAGGCCGAGGGGGGGAGGAGGGCGGGGGAGAGAAGGAGGAGAGATGGAGGTGGGGGCGAGGCCGAGGGTCGGCGGAGGCGATGGGCCGTGGAGGCCGAAGTGCGCTTGGCGGCGCCGCAAGGGCTGGGCGGCGCATGGTGTGAAGAGAAGGAGAAAGAGAAAGAGATAAGGAAGAATTAGGGTTAGAAAATTAGGTTTTGGGAGGGAAAGAAAGGCGCGGGTCGGGTTTCGGGTAGGTTCGGGTCGCGGGTCGGTCTCAGCACTGAGATAGAATGGGCGCGGGTCGGGGCTCGCGGGTCGGTTCGGGTTCGCGGGTAGGGTTAGTCAGATTTTTTGAAATTCAAATTCGAATAAAATAATAATAAAAAAATAATAATTAAATTTTTTTTTTTTGCAGCCCTAAGGAGGGAGCCCCCAAGAAGATTTTCACAATTTGCAAGATGAGAGTGAGAGAAATGGGATGGGAGAAGATGAAGCATTTTTCATGAGAAAGAGAGAAGTTGTTTATGAAGTGGGGAAAGGGTGATGGGGTGTTGGATGGTGAGGGAGGAGAGGAAAATGTGAGAGGGAGAGTGATGAGAGCATGAATGTGGGGAGCATGTGGGGAGATGAAAAACTTGAAAAAATTTCTAAGTGTTGAAATTATTTTTTTTGAGTTCGGGCAAGGATGCTAAGGGGAGGCCGTTGAGGGTGGTCATTGATCACCGGTTGCGAAAAAAATGAAAATTTTTCTAAGTGTTGGGCTGAGACAAGGATGCCGAGGGAGACCACTGAGGATGATCATCGATGACCGGTTGCGAAAAAAATGAATTTTTTTTTCTAAGTGTTGGAAAAGTGAATGCAGGATGATGATGCGACCGTAGTAGCGCGGCTCGAGCCACCCCGCGCACCACGTACCAAGTCATTGCAATGTGAGGCCGAAGGGATTGGGAAGGGGTGAAGCCCCTAAGGGAGTGGATGATGGCATGAAGGGTGATATCAAGAGACTTGTGCAAGAGCAATATAACTTGAAAATTTTCTAAGTCTGGAAAATAGAACTTCATTGATAACGAAGGATAGGCAACATGCCTTGATACATGGGTATGGAAACTTGCAAAATGAACGAAAAAAATTACAAGTGTGGAAAATGCACTAAGGCATGCCCTTATGTCCCGTACTTAGAGTTTGAGCTCTCCGGACGCAATCTTGTCAGCGAAGACAAACTTGAGGCCCCTGCACCACTTGAGGCCATGACCGACCTTTCGATGATAGGGGCAGTAGTTGTGATGGGCTAAGTCTTCCGGGGTAGGTTCACTGTCGACATTGGGCAGGGTTATGGCGTTGTCGTCGATCCATGTCTCGAGGAGATCTCTAACAGTCTTCAAGTCACACGGGTATTCCGGGGCAGGCATCGGCTGCCCTCTCTTGTCAGGACGCCCGTCCCTTCCTTGGGACTGACGCTTGCGGTTGTTGTCGTCGTTACTAGCTGCTTCCATCGTCGTGGCCAAGACAATATGAGGTGGGGGCTTTGGAGTCTTTGACGGACCGACCGAGTCATAGGTGCGTCGTGCAGCTTCCTTGAGATGTCTCCAAGACCGAAGCTGGAGGTTTTCAAGGTAGACCCTGTAGGTGTCCTTCATGTTCTTGATGCAAATGGGCACAAGGGTTTCATCCTTGCTGAAGTCAGTGCACTCCAAGCACTTGTGATGAAATCGCGTAACATAGGTGTTGAGGTCTTCGCCGGGGTTCTGGCGGATCCCGGCAATGTCAACGATGGTCACACGTTCCGTCTCATAGTGAAACTTGTCAAGGAAGAGCTGGACCATGTCGGACCATGAGTGGATAGTACTGTCAGGAATCTGATGATACCAAGAATAGGCAAGGCCAGTCAGGGACTTGTGAAATTCCCGAAGCTTCAAAGTGTCGTCTTCCCCGTAGTGCTCGAGGGAGCCAGCAAAACGGGTGAGATGCTCGCGGGCGTTGCCTTCTTTGCCGTTGAACAATGTGAAGGATGGTTGCTTGTACTTGACAGGGTAGGGCTTAGTAGCGAGGCTGCCAAAGTAGGGAGCATGACCTGACAGCTTAGAGGCGGAGTGGGGTGAGGATGACTGCTTGAGACGGTGAAGGAGGGCGTCTAAGTCATGCTTGGTGACGTACGACGCATGTGAGGGCTTGTGCCCTGTCGTGATGATCCGAGCACCAGAGCCCCCAGACGGTACAACCTGAGGCATTGAGGGGATGACGATGGTAGAGAGGGGTTGGTGATGGTGAGCAACTTGTTGGGGCATGTTTTGCATATGGGTAGTGTCAGCTGCTGGAGGCCGGTCGTCAGGAAAGGTCGACTGGAGTAAGCCGGGGGAATGACTTGTGTTTAGGTTTCGGCTAGTTATGTTCGGGTTAGGCTCCATCTCAATTGATTCGTGAGTCTCCGAAGTGCTTCGAGCAAGGGCAATGCGTGGCGCCGGGGGCTGAGGTGCCGCGAGTCCTACTGTCGAGGGCCCGGAGGACCAAGGCAGCGGTGGTCGCGACACTGGGACCTGAGCAGTGTCCAAAACTAGCCCAGGCCTTGAAGGTTGGATATGAGCAGGAGGGGCCAAACCTGGATCTTGGGATAACACGGGGTGAGTAATGGGCACAGGGTGCGGAGCTCTAAGGCTTTGGGAAATCGGTGATTGTGAAGTCAAGACTTGGATTGATTTTTGCATTTCCACCATGGCTGTCATAAGAGTGGCTATAGTGGGCGAAAACTGCTGGATGGCCGCATTGACTGCAACTTGTATGTCAGGTGCGGTAGTTTGTGGCTGGTCTTGGAGACGCATAGCACTAGTCCCTTCTTGTTCGCCGAGGTGATCCTCCTCTTGTACGGTGTGGATAAGGCCTTGGCTGGCAGCCCTCGTAGCTTTTCGTTGTCTAGGCATGGAGACTGAGTGCGGAAGATAGACAGACTGCAGTACGATGCTCACCTCCCCAGCGGAGTCGCCAAAATGATGCCAAGGAAATGGGTTCGAGCTTACGTGGAGGTGCCACAAAGGCTGCAGTCCGCGTCAGCTTCCAAGTATGTTGATGTGAGACACAGCAAGGGTGGAACAAGGGCAGAGACCAAGGGCTTCCCAGACAGAGCTCGAGGGTGGCAGTACTGCGAGGGCGATAGCGCGAGATGAATATACGACGACAGTCACAGTCCGATGCTTAGGTCCAGAGTCAGGGTACTGTATGTTTCTCTCTCTAGAATTCTAGAGTGAGAAAGTGAAAATGTCCAAATGTTATCCTTAATGAATTCTCAAGACCTCTATTTATAGAGATTGAGATGATGATGTCATAAACCGACACGTGGCGCTCCCCGGGAGTGACACGTCACCGGGGGGTCCACGGGTGCCGGTGCTCCATGGACTGTCAGATCGCATATTCAACCGGCCTGCTCCTCACAGCGTCGCTCTGTCTGTCTGGAAAGACTGGCTCCCACCGCATCGGTGTGGCCAGAGAACCCCCTTGATCTAGCCTCCAATCCAAGCCCTTGCGGAGTCCCACAGGCCTGGCAGCGGTGGGGAAGACCCGACGCCCAACTGCCAGGTGAACTAGGCGCGATGCCCTCCGAAGACCTGCTCCCGTCTCGGAGTGACCCGGGGGTCATAGTCCCTAGGGGTGCCGACGCAAGCCCCCAGTGCCGGAGCACGTAGGCCAGTCACGCAGGCACCCTGACGGAGATAGTGTCCCGGAGGAGTCGTCTATTCCGCAGGCCGAGGTAGCATCCCGGAGGAGCCGTCTACCCGGCCGGCCAAGGTAGCATCCCGGAGGAGCCGTCTACCCGGCCGGCCAAGGTAGCATCCCGGAGGAGCCGTCTACCTGGCGGAAGGGGAGTTGAAGAGCTCCCTGGCAGAGATAGTGTCCCGGAGGAGTCGCCTATCCCCGCGGGTGAGTCCTTATGCCGGAGCACTTGGAGCGAGTCAAGGTAGCATCCCGGAGGAGCCGTCTACCCGACTGGCCGAGGTAGCATCCCGGAGGAGCCGTCTACCTGGCGGAAGGGGAGTTGAAGAGCTCCCTGGCAGAGATAGTGTCCCGGAGGAGTCGCCTATCCCCGCGGGTGAGTCCTTATGCCGGAGCACTCGGAGCATGTCAAGGTAGCATCCCGGAGGAGCCGTCTACCCGACTGGCCGAGGTAGCATCCCGGAGGAGCCGTCTACCTGGCGGAAGGGGAGTTGAAGAGCTCCCTGGCAGAGATAGTGTCCCGGAGGAGTCGCCTATCCCCGCGGGTGAGTCCTTGTGCCGGAGCACTCGGAGCATGTCAAGGTAGCATCCCGGAGGAGCCGTCTACCCGACTGGCCGAGGTAGCATCCCGGAGGAGCCGTCTACCTGGCGGAAGGGGAGTTGAAGAGCTCCCTGGCAGAGATAGTGTCCCGGAGGAGTCGCCTATCCCCGCGGATGATGTACACTCCGGAGAGTGGGTTGAAGCATGTTCCATGACCAAGGCAAGGTGCGCATGGTGTGATGAATGAGTGTGGTGCCCGGGGGCATGATGACATGATTGTGGCGCATGGGCGCGATGAAGTGAGTAAGGTGCCGGGGGCACGTCTATGTCAATGGCGCGGCGCATGGGCGCGATGGAGTGCGTAAGGTGCCGGGGGCATGTTTTTGTCAATGGTGGCGCATGGGCGCGACAGAGTGCGTAAGGTGCCGGGGGCATGTTTGTGTCAATGGTGGCGCATGGGCGCGACAGAGTGCTTATGGTGCCGGGGCCACAGTAGTGTGACAGAGAGCCTGGGGGCATGGCTGTATCAGCGGCGCGGCGCATGGGCGCGGCGAAGTGTTGGAGTGTGACGCTCGGACGTCGGTGACGGGGGTCACGGAGACGACGTCCGGGTGACGGATGATGAGCGTCGTGGAGTTGTGTCTGGGCGACGGGGTCGCGGAGTTGTGTCCGGGCGACGGGGGTCGCAGAGTTATGTCCGGGCGACGGGGTCGCGGAGTTGTGTCCGGGCGACGTGGTCGCGGAGTTGTGTCCGGGCGACGGGGGTCGCGGAGTTGTGTCCGGGCGACGGGAGGTTGTTGTAGGACGGACGTCGCGAGGTTGATGTACGAACGTCCGTAAGGTGATGCACGACGGACGTCGCGAGGTTGATGTACGAACGTCCGTAAGGTGATGCACGACGGACGTCGCGAGGTTGATGTACGAACGTCCGTAGGGTGATGCACGACGGACGTCGCGAGGTTGATGTACGAACGTCCGTAGGGTGATGCACGACGGAAGTCGCGAGGTTGACGTCCGGATGACGGGCGAAGGGCGTCGTGAAGGATGCAAGGCCTCTTGAAGAGAAGTGAAGGTGCTAAGGATAGAGGCCAAAGGCCAACCCTTCGGGGAAGGCCGAGGCCAACCCCAAGGGGAAGGCCGAGGCCGACCCCAAGGGGGAGGCCAAGGCCGAGGCCGACCCCAAGGGGGAGGCCAAGGCCAACTTCTTTGGGCAAGTGTCATGGCGCGTCGTTGGGCGACGGGCGAAGTGCGACGGTCGAAGTGTCATGAGGCTTGGTCACGTTACTTGAGCGTGCATGCTTTGACCGGTTGCGAGCGTTGAAAATGTATGTTGCTTGTGCGGACGTGTCATGCAAAATGGGACCGTAGTGGGCCTTTGGGTGCGACCAGAATGGGTTGGGAACAACAACATTATATTTACTCTTGTAGTAGATGATGAACTTTCAACTTAAAGACGGTTGGTGAGTATTAGCTTAGTAGAGGCACCGAGATTAAAGGTTTGTTGTACATAACCTTGTTGACAAAGCGTTTTATGTTGTTTCTTTGTGGGGTTCGGTATAAATTAAAGCACCGTTTGATCACGAAGAGCTGACGTGATAGGAATAACGGATAAAGGAGTCAGGGAGTATCATACAGTATATTGGGGCAGGTCATCGGAGCAGGGTGGGGTTTTTGAAAAGCCTGTCGGACGACGCGATGGCAAGGGCGGGGTGATGTATAAGGATTACCGGGGCAGGTACTGACCCGCCTTATTGCCATTCCTAATTAGTCTTCCCTCATCTAATGGTAGGATCGTCAACGGTTCAGAACCATGCAATGTCGACCAGAATTTATAGCTTATGACATTTGGTGCATGTTAGCCTGGCAAAAGGCTCCGACATACGAGGTTTGTTGTATATACAACCTTGCTAAAGGATTTTGGATGTCTCTTTGTAGGGTTCAGTAAGTAACTATAAAATACTCCGTAGGACTTAACGGGAGTGACTGATGTGATACAAGAGGGGCTAAGGAAGGCATGAGATACTATACAATATATAAGTATAAAATAGATGGTTGGATGATTGGTACGGTTGCAGACCATCTAATATATTTTACTTGTTACGTTATGTGTTAGTAGTGATAAAAAGCAGCGGTCACTTGGAATAAGTGTTTGCAAGAACACATAAAAAGTGCTTTAAATATGTATCCTTTAGGCAAATCCCATATGAGAACTTGGACAAAGCAGTTCTAAACAAACTAAAAGACATCAAAATTTATCCAAACATTATTTCCATATTAACTTTGGTAATGCATATCAACACAGCTTTTGCAAACAAGAACCCTCTTCGGAATCCGACTTGACAGGGACGAATGAAAATTTGTCATTACACACGTATGGAATCCCTAAGCAGAAGTCCGGCATGAGGGGCAAGACTGCGTGTTCTTCAACGAGGCAGCCACGCATTGGAGGTGAAACATGTGCGTGCACCCGTTAAGACCCCCGAGACGCTGACCGTCGCTGATATCTTCCAGGCAGATGGCACAGACGCTTTTAAAGATGGTAATGTGCAACTCAGCTGGTTGCTTAGTCAGCGGTCGTGGCGCTGGTTCCGGCGCTCGAGCGACCGTAGCCGGAGAAGGGTTCCCGAGTGATCGGACTCGTTCTTCTTCTTCTCGTTGTAGTCCTCGTTCTAGTTGTCGTACTTGTAGTTGTAGATGTAGTTGTCTCTGTCGCTGTACTTCTTCCTGCTGCCTTTCTTCTTCGTCATTATACTTCTTAAGAATCGACCTGATGAACAAGAACATGCATATAACCAAAAAAGTAATTATCGAGCCAAAGAATCCCCACTCAACGATCTTATCTGTCTGACTGGCCATGGTATGTGTTGTGAGAGAAGAGAAAATCTCGAGACGAAATAGCATATGATTGTGTGTTGTGGTCGCAGAGGTGTATGTATATATATTAGGGGAGGAGCAGTATCCCAAACCTACATGGAAAAGAGTTCGGTTGGTTGGTTAGTAACGAGGGGGGGAATTCTAATTATC
Source organism: Escallonia rubra (assembly GCA_033065855.1). Taxonomy (NCBI): domain Eukaryota; kingdom Viridiplantae; phylum Streptophyta; class Magnoliopsida; order Escalloniales; family Escalloniaceae; genus Escallonia; species Escallonia rubra. Next base: position 250,177 of record JAVXUO010000630.1, on the reverse strand, counting down.
AAATTGCACCCAAAAAAAAATTCTAATTATCAATGGACAAGGTATACAAGTTAAAGTAAAAAAATTTGGCTGCTACCCCGGTTGGAGGAATCTTCTTCTTACCCCTTATATAGCGACAATCAATCGTTTCTAAATGTTTCAGGTGACTTTTATTTAATGACGCTAAAAAAATGCTAGTAATAATTGTCGCTGAAAGTGTTAGAAAAAAAACTACTAGAAATATTTAGCAATTATTAATTGTCACTATACACTAGGTTGAAGGAAGATTCCTACAACTCGAGTAGGAGCCAAACTTTGCTCAAGTTAAAGGGCCTGGACTTGCATGTTGTGCGATCAGAGAGAACTTTGCGGCTTTTAAAAAAAAACTTTGCGACTTTTAGAAAAAACTCTCCTTTATCTCTCCTTCCTCTTCACTCGACTCTTCACTGCTGACCGGGGATTCTTCCACCAAGAACCGGTGGTGGTGACTCTGTACATATAAATTAGCGGTTTGATGTATGTGATTTCCCTTTAATCGAGTCTTTTGGTGCTCTTCGCGACCTTGGGGAGCTGTGGTTGGCTGTTGCGCCTGGGATTGTGGTATTCGTTTGGGTGCCATGGGCTGGGGCTGTGGTTCAGACTAGTGTTGGGTTGCTGGTGGTAGGTGGTGGTTGCGGTTTGGTTGCCTCGTCTCCTATCTGGGTTTCGATCTAGGATGGGGTGAGCTTGCCTCCTAGTTTGGTGTCAAATTTCGTGGTGGTTCACGGTGAATATGTCACGGGGTGCTGTGGTTGTCGTGGGTCGCGGTGGTGGTAAATAGGGTGGCCGAGGGAGGTTTTCTTCCTGCTAGGGGTCCTTCTTTCTTTTCTTCCCTTTCCCCTCCCTATACGTCCCCCTCTCCCTTCTCTCGATTCCTTGTGGGTTGGATGGCATTGGTGGGCAGCTCTGTGTGACGCCAGCGTGGGGAGTGGTTGGTTGGAATTGGTGGTTTGTGAGGGTGGATGGCCGTAGGGGAAGTTGTGGTTTGAGGGGTGGTAATGGGCGGCGAGGGTGGTTGGCAATGGTTGTGATGGTTCTTGGCAACCCGTGATGGGGTTATAAGTTGTGGTTGACGGAGGAGTGGCGGCCGGCGATGGCGCTGGTACCAGGCTTGGCGGCGGGTAGCGTGGTGCGATATGAGGTGGCGCGTGGGCGTGGGACTCGAGGGGCACTTGGCGTGCATGGTTGACAGCTGTGTAGTTTGGGCACCTTGCTTGCAGCATTGACTTTGTTATATTGTTTTTTTTTCTTTTTTGGGCTTATCTTTTGGGTTATTTTTTTAGGTTTTTTGTCATTTCTGGTCGTAGGTGCCCCTTGTGTATAGTTAGTGTCTTGACTTGGGTAAAGATGTACTAATCTTTTATGCAGGTAGTCTTTTGCGATAAAGTCATTCTTGTTTTAGCCGCTCTAGGATATTCAAGGATGCCTGACTATGTGCCCGTCCTTGTTTGTGGTTACATTGCAGGGGAAGCGGTCACTTGTTATTTTCTTTTTATTGTACTCTATCTTGTATTGCTTGCTTATTAATGATATGGACAGTAGGGTTTTTACCAACAGTCAAAAAAAGAAAAAGAAAAGAGGTATACAAGTGAGATTTGGTCACGAAAAACTGTTTGCTCAGCTTATTGTAGTGCTGAATTTTGGACTTTAAAGTGACGAAGGTGCAGAGAGCATATCGATTGTGGTTATATTTTGTAAAGGGTTAATTGCACTTTAAACACCGTGTTTTTCAAAAAGTTGCTCCTAAAATTTTGATGCCTACTAATAGGCAAGAACAAGATTGACCATGTCTTTGCAATCGCAAGATTTTGCTAACGAGAGTTGATAAATCCGTTAGTAACTAGGAGTGTTTCAAAAAAAAAAATTCAATCCACTTTAGTCAAACCCTTTCCTTTCCACCTCCACGACCAACTTCCTTATCGCCACCTAACGACCTCACTCTTCCATTACTGTCCCCCCCAGCCAACGCCCAAAATCACCACCGGCCAAAGCCCAATTTCACTTACATTTCTTGCTTTTCCATCTTAGCTTGATTGCAATCTGGCCGTTAATATTGGCACTTCAGGTAAGTAAACTTTCTAATCTGTCAACCATAATGATAAACAATAACATCATACAACATAATCCACAGCTAAAGTGTAGGATATGCTCTACTTTAATCTAATTATAATTTGTACCTAGTCTATAAATTAGTGATTAATTTGTAATGTTAATGGTAGCAATTGATGTTACCTTTTATGTCTGTAAATAAATGATCTAGTCGGGACGGTTTGTAAAACTTTTTATATATGAAATGTTTCTCTTCTTAACCAAATATATATATATATATATATATATATATATCCACGGCACGGCTGCTGCCACCCTGTAGTACAAAGAACCGAAAGAAAAAAAAAGTCATTGTGCAAACGAGAATGAAAACATAGCATTCATTGTTCATCCATATTTGACTGATTGACTAGAGCAAATAATTACAAAATTAACATCAACCCCTCGCCCACCCCCCATTCCCAAAAAAAGAAGAAAAGAAAAATCCAGCCACAAAACCCATTCACCCACCTAATAAGGCTAATCCCTAACTCAAAGTTACTTGAGAATGAATAGTGGTTCGAATAGGTTTTTTAATTCATTTTTTACATGGATGGGTTATAATTGGAACAGAGAGCCTCGTGCACCGGTCTGTTTTCAAACATATAGGCTCGTGCACTAGTCTTCCCTCTCTTCCAACGTACAAGAAGCTAGATTTATGCACCATGAATATCGTTTATATATGTATAATACCATCAATTATTTACGATATAAACGTCTATGCCATCTACTAGACAATTTTTAGTGTAGCATCTAATTTTGCTAATTATTGGAAAAAGAAGGGGTATCTGCAGAGGACATGGACCTTAATATAGCTCAAACTCAACTTAGTTAGCATTTACTTGGAACCAGTCATATGTTTCTCGAAAGCTCATCTTATGCCATAGAGGTTTGGATAGTTCAGTGATCACCAGTTATTTGGAGTTGAAATATCTATGTTGCTGCACTTGGTAAATCCACGATCTAGGAAAGTCAACTCTGTGAATCATTCTGGTCAACACAAGATTTGGAGTTTACCTTCTTATAGGCACTCGGGGCAACTTTCTATCCTCTCCCTTCTACCCTTGTACGAGCAAGCTCACTTATTGTACAGTAAACAATCAAACCACCTGTGGAATAGTGAATACTGCTATGATCCATGAACTTGCAACATTAAGCAAACGTTCTCTCTCAACCTCGAAACCTCTTAGTTGCTGCCGTAAAATTTTGCTTTTTGCTTCCCATTCGGTGAATCATTAATCTATTACTCATTCGAAAACTATCTTTGAAACATTAGTAGGTTTAAAACTTTTATTGAAGAGATTTCGTACAAATATAATCCGCGCTCCTTAGGTGCTCCCACACTCATCATTCTTTGAATATGAACGCATTTGCTCACTCGCACTTGCATCCACTCCCTCTTCATAATCCTCGGAATGACTATATTCTACTAGTATCTCTTATAATGTGGCTGTGAGCCTCCGGTTGATTTACATATGGGTGGCTTGTGTAACGGTAGAAAATATTGGATGGTTCTAGGACAATGGTCTCGACCATTTAACACCTATAAATGTATAAATAATCGAGACCAATGGTCCACCGAATCCGAACAATACGATATTTAGGAAATTTCAACTTGAGACACTTGGTAAATATTAGCTTGTTAACAGCTCTGACATAAAACGTTTGTCGTATATAACCTTGCTAAAGGGTTTGTTGTTTCTCTGTGGGGTTAGAAACTATATAATGGGACTTGAAGCATTGTTGTATTGTAAAAGGCTGATGTGATAGGAGCAGAAAATAAGAAAGGCAGAGACACTTTACAGTATATCCAAGGGTCTAAATAGGTGAGGACGGGTCCTAGACCACCCAAAGTTTTCTAGTTGTTATGCATAGCGGCGATAAGAAGAAGTAGCAGTCATTGGAAAGAATTGTAGTCTAAAAATTCTTTTAATTCTATCACCCCGGGCGAAATTCTCGTAGCAAATCCCATACGCGAGCTATAGAAGACATCTAGAGTTATCCAAGAATGGGAGTGTAAAGAAGCATTATGTCCATATTAAAATTGGTAATGCAAATTAACACAACTTGCATGGGACGAATGAAAATTTGTTATCCTATAGATATATGAACTGCTTCAATGTCATTACAGCAACTACGGAATCACTAGCTAAGCAAACGTCCGGCATGACGGGCAAGACGGCGTATCCTTCAACCAGTGAGCCACACATTTGTGGTGAAACATGTGTGTGCACCCGTGAAGACCCCCAAGACGCTGACCATCGCTGATATCCTCCAGGCAGATGGCACAGACGCTTTTAAAGATGGTAATGTGTAGCTCAGCTGGTTGCTTAGTCTGCGATCGTGGCTCTGGTTCCGGTGCTCGAGCGTCCGTAGTGGGAGACGGGTTCCCAAGTGCTCGGGCTCGTGCTTCTCCTTCTTGTTGTAGTCCTCGTTCTAGTTGACGTAGTTGTAGTCGTATCTGTCGTCGTACTTCTTCTTGCCGCCTTTCTTCTTCATTACACTCCTTAAGAATCGACCTGATGAACATGAACATGCATATAACCAAAAAAGTAATCATTGAGGCATAGAACCCCCACTCCATGATCTTATCTGACTGACTGGCCATGGTATGTGTTGTGAGAGAAGAGAAAATCTCGAGACGAAATACTATGTGATTGTGTGTTGTGGTCGCAGAGGTGTATGTATATATTAGGGGAGGAGCTCTGGAGCTGTATTCCTAAGCTACATGGAAAAGAGTTTCGTTCGTTATAACGAGGCGGAAATTCTATTTATCTACGGATACGCTATACAAATTAGATTTGATCACAAAAAAATGTTTGCTCGTGCTTATTGTAGCGCCGAATTTTGGACTTTAAAGCGACGAAGGTGCAGAGAGCATATCAATTGGGGTTATTTTATAAAGGCTTAATTGCACCTTCTGCACCCCGCCTTTTTCAAAAAGTAGCACCCAATATCTACAGAGTACATGGCCCTTAATATAGCTCAAACTGAACATACTTATCATTTAGTTGGAAGTAGTCATGTTTCTCGAGAGGTCTTCTTATGCCCTATAGAGGTTTTGATAGTTTCGTGATCACCACTTACTTGTAGTTAAAATATCCATGTTACTGCACTTGGTAAATCCACGATCCAGGAAAGTCAACTCTGTGAACCATTCTGGTCAACACAAGAATTGGGATGTAGCTTCCTGTTATAGGCACTCAGGGCTACTTTCTACCCTCTCCCTTCTACCATTGTACGAGCAATCTCACTCGTAGTACAGTAAATAATCAACCCCCCTGTGGGATTGTGAGTACTGCTGTGATCCTTGAACTCGCAACATTAAGTAAACGTTCTCTCAACCTCCAAACCTCTTTCTTTAAAGGTTCAGACCGCTTCCACTGAACCAGCCGTCTATTTCTTGTCGCAGTTGCTGTCGTAAAATTTTGTTTTTGATTAATACTTACTTATAAATGGGTGTAAGCGGATGTGTGGTACTGTGTGTGGGTACCCTGTGCTTGTGTATTTGTACCCTTTGTGTGTGTATGGTCTGAACAGTAATGGGTGTAAGTGGATGGTGGTACTGTGTCAAACATAGTAGTGTTAAAAATTTTATTTTATTGAAGAGATTTTGTACAAATATAATAGGCACTCTTTAGGTGCTCGCACACTCGTGATTTTTTTAGTATGAACGCAATTGCGCACTCGCACTTGCATCCACTCCCTCTTCATAATCCCCAGAATGGCTAAACTCTATTAGGATTTCTTACAATGTGGTTGTGAGTCTCCGGTTGATGTAGTCTATGATGGCTTGTGCAGAGTAGAAATATTGGATGGTTTGGGAACAATGGTCTCGACCATCTAGCATCAATAGATGTATATAGGAACAATGGTCTCGACCAATGGTCCAACTAAACTATACGACTCGTGTAACAGATTAAGAACTTCTAACTTAAGACCTCTGGTGAATATTAGCTTGGTAAAAGCTCGGACAAAAAGGGTTGTTGTATATAACCTTGCTAAAGGGTTTTTGGTTGTTTCTTTATGGGGTTCTGTAAAAACTATATAATAAGACTTGAAGCACCTTTGTATTGGGAATCACTAATGTTATAGAAGTAGGTACTTAGTAATATATCCAACGATTCTAAATGGGGATGGGACGATTCCCACACTACCCAATATTTTCTAGTTATTATGCATATCAGCAGTGATAAGAAGAAGCAATAGTCATTGGAAAGAATTGTAGTACTCAAGAATAAGTAAAAAGTGCGGAAATTCTCTAAGCAAATCCCGTAGGAGAAAGTAGTTCTAAACAAACTAGAAGACATCTAGAGTTATCCAGGAATGGGAATGTGAAGAAGCATTATGTCCATGTCAAAATTGGTAATGCATATTAACCTAGCTTTTGCAAACAAGAAGCCCTTGGAATCTTTAACCCCTCTTCGGAAACTGACTAGCTTGGGACGAACGAAAATTTGTTATCCAAGATGTGAACTGCTTCAATGCCATTACAGCAACTACGGAATCCCTAACCAGAAGTCCGGCATAACGGGCAAGACGGCCTATACTTCAACCAGAGAGCCACACATGGGAGGTGAAACATGTGCGTGCACCCGTGAAGGCCCCCGAGACGCTGACCGTCCCTGATATCCTCCAGGCAGATGGCACAGACGCTTTTAAAGATGGTAACGTGTAACTCAGATGCTTGGTATCCTCCCGGCCGTCGTTCCGGCTGTGGCGGGTTCCCGATTTCTCGGGCTCGTACTCCTCGTCGTTGTCTCTGTTGTTGCCGCTGTCGCCAACTCCTAAGCATCGAGTCGAAAAATCTAAATCTAACCATTAATACTAAAAGCAAACCAGTAATAATCATGACAAGGGATTCCCCATCAATCATCCTACAGGCCTGTCCGCCAAACCATGGAATGCAATATGGGTTGTGAGACAAGAGAAAAGCTCGAGACATTATGTGATTGTGTGTTGTGATCGCAAAGGTGCATATATATATACAATTCTATCACGAGAGGAGTAGTATCCCTAACCTACATGGATAGGAGTTTGATTGGTAAGTTACGAGGGGGAAATTCTAATAATGAGATTGGATCATGATCAATCTTAGCGACTAATACTTATTGTAGCGTCAATTTTGGACTCTAAGCTTACGAATGTGTAGTACCGGAGGGCCTATCATATCGATCGTAAGAGTAGAAAAAATTGGCACCTAATGGTTCCGACCATTTAGCACTGTTGGATGTATAAATGGTCGAGATCAATGGTCCGGATAGAATGATACAATATGTACTCGTGTAAAAGAGAAGGAATTTTTAACTTTAGACGTTTGGTGAATATTAGCTTGGTAGAGGCTCCAAGATACAACCTTGTTGACGAAGGGTTTTATGTTTGGGCTAATTACACCTATATCCCTGAGGTTTGGGGATAATTACACGCGAGGACACAAAGTTTCAAAATGTAACATACGTGATCAAAAACGTTAAATAAAGTATCACTTTTATCCAACCGTCAGTATTCCGTCCAAAAAGTATAATTTTCGTCAGTACGTATTTTGAAAATGGCAATACTACCCCTGTTGATATCCTAATTTTCTCTCTCCACAATTTAAACCCTAAATCTGAAGTCACCGCCGGCAGCCCCCCTCCGCCGCCCCACGCCGCCAGCAGCCCCCCTCGCCCCACCATTCTGCAGAACCACCCCACCACGCTGGCAAGCCCCTTGGCAAACCCAAGCTGCCGAGACGCCTCCGGCAAGCGCGTTGGCAAACCCACGCCGCCGGCAGTCCCCCTCGCCCCACCACGCCGGCAAGCCTTTAGCGAGGGAGGGAGGAAGACTGGAAGGGAAGGAGACATCTCTGGCCATTGCAAGCCCATCGTGGTGGTGATGGCGCTGCCTTGCTGGTGGTCACGGTGGCGCGCATTTCGAAGGAGGAGGTCGGTGTCGCGACGTAGCTCGGTGGGGATGCTTGCGATCTTGGACAGCTAGGGGTGCAGAGGTAGGTGGCGGCGGTGATGGTGGCGACCGTTGTGGCGACAGGTAGTTCGGGAGTGGGACCGCGATCTTGCTGCGCCGGTGCCTTGCCGGAGGGCCTACTACTGCGCTGATTGGGGGTTGTGGGCATGACGGGGTGGGCGGGTGACGGGGAAGGGGGAGGCAGACGGTGTGGGGGCGGGGGGTGTGGGGAGAGGAAGAGGCAGACGGCGTTGGGGGGGGGGGGGGGGGGGGGTGCTGGGTGTGGGGAAAAGAAGAATAAACAGTAAATTAATTGGGTAATTTATTTTAAAGTCAGGGGCAATCAAGTCTTTTTGTCAAAACCGTTAGGTATTTTTGTATTCCGTTTGTCAATGGACATAAGTGTTACATTTTGAAACTTTGTGTCCCCGGATGTAATTACCCACAAACCTCAGGGATATAGGTGTAATTAGCCCTTTATGTTTCTTTGCGGGGTTCAGTATAAAATGACGTAAAGCACCGTTGGATGAGGAAGGGCTGATGTAACAGGAATAGAGGTAAAGGAGGCATGGAACAATAATACAACATATCTAACGGTTCTAAGCCAGCTCTGAACCACCCAATATTTATTACTTATTATCGGTTAGTAGTAAGAAGAATTGTCGTCCAGAATACGGAAAAAAATGCTTTAATTCATGCAAATTCACTTGAACAAAGTAGCTCTTAACAAACTAAAATACATATAAAGTTACCCAAGAATGGTAATGTATGTAAAAAAAAAAAATTTACTTCCACATTGATATTGGTAATGCATATTAACCTAGCTTTTGCAAACAAGAAGCCCTGGGAATCTTTAGCCTCCCCAGAAACTGACTTGCTATGGACGAATGAAGATATATTATCCTAGCTATGAACTGCTTCAATGTCATTATAAACAGCAACTACGGAATCCCTAAGCAGAAGTCCGGCATGACGGGCAAGACGGCGTAACCTTCAACCAGTGAGCCACGCAGTGGAGATGATACGTGTGCGTGCACCCGTGAAGGCCCCCGAGACGCTGGCCGTCGCTGATATCCTCCAGGCAGATGGCACAGACGCTCTTAAAGATGGTAACGTGTAACTCAGCCGGTTGCTTCGCCTGTGGTCGTGGTCGTGGCCGTGGTTCCGGCCACGCCGCTCGGGCCATTGCAGCGGCAGACGGGTCCCCAACCGCTCGGACTCGTCCTTCTTCTCGTCGTAGTCGTCGCCGCTGCTGTAGTTCTCGTTCAATAACCTTCTTGACCATCGACTTGATAACCAGAAGCATGGTTAGAGCCAAAAGAATGATTATCATGACAAGGGTTGCCCACTCAGTTATTTTAACTATCGGACTCACCATTATATCTGTTGTGCGAGAAGAAGAAATCTCCAACCAAATCATTGTGTGAATGTGTGTTGTGATCGCAAGGGTACATTAATATAACAGGGGAGGAGCAGCATCCCAAACCTAAATAGAAAAGAGTTTGGTTGGCTAGTAACGAGGAGAAATTCTAATGAGACTAGATCACGAATAGTTATCAATTTTTAGCGAATAATACTTATTGTAGCGCCAACTTTGAATCTTAATAAATGTATGTTATATCTCTCTCCACATATAGCTTTAAACAAAATCTTACCTAAACCCAACCATTTTTCTGGCCTAGCCTTTGAACCGATCGAAGGCATCATTCGCAGCTTATTGGAAGTAAAAGTTGTATCCAATCGATGCGCTAATTATGCTTCAAAAGTGTATATGCACTATGGAATGGAAGCTTGGCTTACTTTTGTCTTGCTGATTTACGGTCTTTCCCCTTACACGGCAGACGGCTCGGATCAATCTTTAAAAGAAAGAAAAAAAAGGCCAACAGATCCTTTTGAGCAGTTGTGCTTTATTTACAAAAATGGCTTTGACACTACACACCCTGGCAGCGCTTGACCTTCAATCTTCAGAATCATGGTTTGATTCAGTTCATTGAACTGAACACCCAAATTAAACCAAAATTTGAACATATAAGTGAAATGGCAATGGCATGTGGATGGCAGCGGTAAGAGAGTGAAGATAAGTCTCTCAGTAGGTGGTGGCAGTGGTGCGGTGGGGATGGTGCACGCGGTGGATTCTAAAGTACTACTGCTTCAATCGCATTGGTCTTTGCAAACAGGTACCAACGGCTTCCCCAGCAGGTATTGGTAGAAATTATTTGGGTACCAGTGGGTATATGCACTTGGTGGGGGTACACCCACAGGTTTGCCCCCCGAGCAGGTATTGGTAGAAATTAGTTGCAGCCTAGCTTTGCAGTTTGTACATATTGCATATGCTTTTACCATCAAAGCAAGGTGGAGGAGCATTTTGATTTCCAGAGAAACGTATCTGCTGTTGGCGGCCGACCCACAAGCACCATAATGTATCTGCTGCCCCCATCAAATTTGACCACCCACCATTCATATGTATACGATTGTCTAAAGACCGCAGCCACCACCTCCTTTCTCGACTGCCGCATCGTTATATACCACCCATCATTACAAACCGCAGCACCATTACAGAGACCCGCCACTGTAAAGTCGTTCATATACCCACCACTGCCATCAATTTCTACCGTATACAAGCCCTAGATCCGTTCTTCCTTGGTTTTGATTGCAATGAAAGCCTAGATCCCCTTCTTTCTGTAGTCTCGTTTCTTCTGAGATTATGAGATGGATGGCCTTTTAACTAGATATTCCAAAAATGCCCTCTAAGTTGGGCCACGTCAAAAATTTTGCTCGGAATTTGACCGGAACATGGTCAAAGGGTGTTTAGTATCCACACTAATGCAAGTTTGCAGTGCGAGATATTTAAAATGAACTTCAAAATGCCGAATGCTACTTGGAGTAAAGTTGGTGGCGCTTATCGTAATTAACCCCGTAGCACACTGTGATCAGCCATGTTTACCATCAAACCCATTTAGAATCCAGATGCTTACAAATATGATCAGATGTTAAGTTAGGGAGGATTACTATGGAATCCTAAGGCTTACAATTAAGCCCAAATGCTTACAAATATGATTAGATGTTAAGTTACAGAGAATTACTATGGAATCCTAAGGCTTCCAATTAAGCAGGACTTGGACGACTTGGGCTGCAGCTTTAATCACACTAGATTCAAGAATGAGGTAAACATAGGTTGGCTCAAGAATAAAAAGTTAAGTTCAGGCATCTTGGATCCGTAAAAGCAAACAGAGGGAGGCATTAAAGAAGATGTACTGTGTGATCATATTATTCCTCTAACAAGGCCAAACTCAAGGCCTGCTTCTACTGTATGTACTGTGTGATCATATTATTCCTCTAAACAGGGTAAGTACCACGGGGCGGCAGTGAGACCAGCAATGTTGTATGAATTGGAATCTTGGGCAGCTAAGAACCACTATACTCATAACATTACTGTAGCTGAAATGCGAATACTTGGGGTGGATGTGCCTTCACACAAGCAAAGCTAAGAAATGAAGATCTCTACAACTGAGCGGAGGTTCCACCATTGAGTAAAAAATGAGAGAACACATGAAAAATGTGGGATATCCGCAAGAAAAAAGTAATTTGTGCCTAGTTGATGGGATGAACCCAGGCAGGGCTAAACAAAAAGATAACATGGGAAGAGGCAATAATAGTGAGAAGAGACTTGATCGCTAGAAACTATTGAAGGACATGCGCTTTGATAGGAGAGAAAGGAACCAGAATCAATGTAGCCAACTCTAACTAGTCTAGGTGGTGGATCCGCAAAAAGTTAGTAACAGTAAAAGCCACGCACAAGAATAAGATTATTTCATTGTGACAGCTCCTCCTTCAAAATAATCTTGAGACGTCCAACTGCGTACTGTACTACGCTCGAATTCGGGGCTCCTGTCACTGAAAAGACTAGCAGCGCTTGAATGACTAATGCAGTTTCGAATCTATAAACATCTGACTAGTACAATTCTTTTGGAGATGAAATTTCCATACCTTGCTTGAAGAACATTTAAGCTTCGTTCAAAGAGCAAAAAGTGATCATCTACATTCCTTGCACCTTAATGGCAATTCCAACAACTGAAATACAATCCGGATTTCTTCTGTCCTCTTCCGGGATTTTGGGGGCTTTGAAGAGAGTGAGTGTATGCACGGTTATCGCTGAAAATATATTTCTCTATTGAAAAAAGGGAAATTGGAGGAGGAGCAGTATCATAATTTTTCTATGAGACAGGTAGCATGATACAAAGCAGATCATTGCAAGGATCCCACTGGGAGATACCCAAGAAATAACACGGACCCGATCTACTATTCTTACGTTAACTTTTCTATATCCACTGGTTGGTTCCCTTTTACTTCTATCTTCGGAATTTCACTTTCAGGTCTCACCTGTAGGCAGAGACATTAGTATTAATAAGCCTCCAGAAAATTACACAGGTAAAATACAGAAACACAAGCGCACAGACATCAGGCAGTTAAGAAAGTTTAGTTGTAATCTTACAAAGTGATAGCTTGGTCCCAAAAATTGATTCCCAAAAGACATGGCATTGACAATTTTAAAATAACCGATGCACTGTAAATGAATGCACTGGATTCAGCCACATCATTTAGGACATAAATTTAGACATCTACGGTTGAGATCCCTACCATTACTCAACATGAAGAGTGTGGCCCACTACTGCGTGCATATCTTTTGCACTGCAAATAATTTGGGATTTTGTGTGCCGCGTTTAAACGAGTAAAGACTACAAAAGAGAGGAGGAAGAGGAGGAGGGGGGCGGGGGGGGGGGGGGGGGGGTGTTCAATGGGTAGTTGATATTATTTGCAGAGGAGTATATGGAGAAATTTACATTACATGATGCTTTCCTATGTCCTTTTCCGGGGTTGTGATGGTAAAACCTGTCCTAGAATCATAGCTGAAAGCGATCAGCCCAAATCACTTGAGGAAACCTCATGTAGTGTAAATTCCTACTTGAGACTGACTAGCTTGATAAACTGGGGTACAACATTGCTCGGCCATCTTTGGCTCAAAATGCCAGGCCGTGACAAAAATAAACAGCATATAATAAAGAATCACTGAAAATGAACAGTAAGATAAATGAGGACCAAGGGAACTCAAAGAAACTTGCCTGCACAGCATCACCGTCTAATTCGAGGTTTACAGCGAAATTCAGCTAATAGTGCTATGTGATCAGAGGACCATTCTGGAGAAGGAAGTGCTGTGTCTTTTCTCAAGCTATCCTCATCCAAAAGCTCCAGCAATGATTCGACAGTTAAGGAGTCCGCTGAAACCTCATCAAATCATTAGATGCACTACAAAAATGTGGTACAATCGGAAACTTCTATAATAAAATCCTCGTGTAAGAAATGGTATACAAGTTAACAGTGGGATAAAACAAAATGCAACAAAAGGAAAACAACAAACCTGAATAAAATATGTAATCAAGTGTGCCAATGAAATCTCTAGTGCAATTTGTAAATAGAGGTTCATTTGTAGCAGGATCCATTCTCCTTCTATGTTGCTCTAAACCACTAAGGCCAACTCTTGCAAAGGATGAATAAGCACTGACCTGTAACATTTAAAGTGCGGTCAACCGCCACAAGCAAAGAAATGCGTTCAAACACTTTCTTCTACCAATGTAAAGATAATTTTGACAGATATATCTTATATAATTTACCAACGGCAGTGCGTGCGTTAATTTGGTAGCAGGGCGCAGAATTCCAAGCGGGTCTACTGCTAACTCTGAACTCATTGGATCAACTTTTCCCATTGCAAGAAGGGCATGAGGAGCACTGAATTCAAGTTTAACAGCACATATAAACTATCAAATTCAGAACAGTAATTGATGACTCACGTGCATCATTTACAGCACAAAGCATAACAGATAGTGACCATATAATCATAAAAGGAAAATCTTACACACCTTCCAGGAACCGAATTAAAATCCCCACACACCAGCATTGGGATGTCAGCGCTTGCGGCTATCTTTTCTAATCCTTTTAAGAGTGTGTGAACCTGATGAGATAAGCAAGCACGATGGAATACGTTAAGATAGCATTTGCAATTACAAAGTCTTCAAAAGAAACATATGGGCTTCGGACAGAACCTGCCAAAGCTTCACGTCCTTCAAATCTTGGTGAACATTTACATGCGTATTTGCCTGAACTCAACAGGAAGAGGGGGGAGGGGGGGTGTTTGGAATGTTAGACCATTGCATGCTCCAAAGAATGGAAATCCAAAGTCGAGGGGAAAAAAAAAAGAGAAAGTAAGAGAAAAAACAAAGAATGAAGTGGTTGTATAATACAACACTCACATAATCAAGACATACTCGATAAGGCCATAAGATAACACAGCCATGCAGATGGCAAGAAATTATGATGAATAAAGAAAACAAGGTGAAGGTAAATAACTTTGTACATCAAAATCTTGTAACATTTGACTGGGTTTCAGTATCTAACGTTGAATAATAACAGGAGATGAAGGCAAATAGAGGACTGGGGACTTCAGTGCACCAGGGGAGGAGGAGGTAGGAGGGAGGAGAAGCATGCCAGTGCTGAGAGATGCAGAATAATACTTAATTTTCGCATTTAAAGAAAAACAGGTTACTTTTTATGGCATGTAAATGCATACTGACATATGAGGGAAGAAAACAGATTAAAAAAGCATCCGCGTGTACCCAAGTGTTGGAATTTACCAAACAAAGACATAAGGACCAGACTCTTGTAGACGTATCACGGTTCCAAAGAAAGGATCCTAAGATTTCTTTCCCAAATGAACAGTAAAACTTACGCAGAACCTTTTGCTAGATCCTTACCACACAAACAAGCTGCCGCTTCCCTGGATTGTCAACCCCCTGATTGCTGAACTTTGCTTCTAGAACCACAATCAGAGCAACATTGTCCTATTACATAAAAAATAGTAACCTTCATGAGGCCTAACACGCTAACAAGCAAACAAAGATCTGGAGGAAGGAAAGATCAACAAAGTTACCTTGACCAACCGATTTAGAGCGGTTTTCTTCTGAGCACTAGGGACCAAAGCATCGGTTAAAGATTGGGCAGCTTTATTAAACTCAACCTGCAGGCAGTGATACAACCATTAGAGTGTGGTACTTTTAAAGGCACAACTGCATACTTAGCCCAACTCCCCACCTCATATTTTTTGACATGTGAAAATCTATCTCTGCGAAAAAATGTAGCACAGCCATCAATTGTTTGAGCACTACCACTAAAAACCTGCAAGCATCATCAACAGAGCATAGCTTAACAACACAAGGACACAGCATACACTAGTTTGCCAGTCATGTAACCTTCCATTAACCAACCTCCGAAGTTTTCCTTTTAAAAAGAGCCTGATATCCATGTTTGTCCAGCTCAGGGGAAAAAAATTCCTCAAAATGATCACTTTGAACCTGAAAGTAAGAAGCTCTAATTAGCAGGCAAGTGCTGTTCATACTTTTAAGTACAAATAAATTACAACGTCAAGAAACTATAAGACAAACACAGCGTGAAGCTAACAAGCAACAGATCCTTCTGTGTTAAGATGCTATGGGCTAATGCAGAAAAAGTAAGGTACAGTACTGTCAGGTCAAACTGGACAAAAATAACTGTTGCGCCAAGGCTCAAACGCTAAAGAAAATGACATATTCAACCCACAAAACCATCAAGTTTTACGCAAAAAGTTCATCCACAAAACAAATCGGTTGTCATCGTCTACTTGTCATAATTTTCAGTACATTAGATTGCATCAAACTTCAAAATGTGCACTAACTGGGATACAATGTTACAGAATTACACCTACTTCATCATCTCTTTCTTTCAGTACTAAAAGGTTTTCAATTTCCATATTACAATACTAACTTAAACTCATGCTAGCTCTCAAAAACAATTGTAGGACCGTGAAGAAAAACCATTTTACAATGAAGTTAAACAAGACAGAACCACTATCACAATGTGCCAAACCATAGATGTCAAGGGTACTTATGTACCTCTTGAAGACAAACAATGTCTGCCCGGTAGCCTACTATCTCTCGTAACAAATTCTGCCTGCGGTATGGCCAAGAAAGAGCCCATGAAGGGCAATAACTGTACAATTCATTTGTAGCAGATGCGTCGGATAAGATATTGTAGGAGAGCACAGTAAAAGTTCCTGAAGAAATACGACCATCTTCCATATGCCCCTGCACATCAACTCCACTAACTGGGATCAGTTTACGGGGAGTAGGGGATGGAGCAGGAATGACGCGGGATGTCAATAAAGTGTTCACATGTCCCACAGTTAGTTTAGTTTCTGCATCTACAACAGCACACTCAAATTTAAGGACATGCCCGATATCATCAGCTGTAGGTGTATAAGTTTTGGAGCGCCCAACTTCAAACCATGTTTCACCACCATTCCTCTGTGCAACTGCCGCAGGATATAAAGGTGCTGCGCCATTTGCGAGGTTAGCACTCGGTTGCGATGTAGCTAAGGTTGCATTGACTGCTCCGGCTGATGCGTTATTGTAGCGACCACCAAACATTTCGTCGTCCTCATTTCCATTTTCATTTACAGCACTAGCAGCACGCTCATGCAGAACACGATGGTGTTGCCATGCATCTGAAAAGCATTTGGGAGAGCAGTGGTAACTTTTGGCAACAGGTATTTTAGCCTTGACGCAACCTAGACACTGCAATGTGGCTTGCTCAGATGGATGGACACTGCAAATAGCAACTTTCCTATCACTTTGAATGCGGTACCTGTGAAGCACACCAAAATGCATAAAAATCTGAATGTTATAGACCAACTCCATGACTGAAAAAAGTGGTAAGTCATATACAGAAGTACTTCTCAGCATGATGGTGAGCGCTACAATAAAAGTTGTTCGACGTGATCACAGGTTCAAACAACAGAAAAGAGTTTTCCACAATAGTGGGGTTAAGGCTGCATACATCCACCCTCGTGGACCCCGCAATGGCAGAAGCATTGTGCAAGTATTCCTCAGGGAATAGACGGTTGAAATTTGAATGTCAAGCATTTGCCGTAACCTCAAGTAAATGTCCTAATACTATTCTACACACAAGATTTAGAGAAATTCGAAGTTTACCAACACATATGAAGTGCTACAAACTAAAAGATGACAAATTTGAATGGGTCTATTAGATTGAGGCTAACTCAGAAGACATGCCTATGCTCAGAATGCCCACAACTGCACTCACTTTGTGACCAAGTTTTCATGGATGCCAACCTCGGATTTCGCAAGTGACATAAAAGGAGCACATTTCTCCCATACAAAAAACTAGCACATCCCATTTTGTACGTTATAAAGTTCTCACGAATCAATCGCATGCCTAAATCAAGTTCAGGACAGGACTTTCTTAGTGTCTTAAAGAGATTTGTATACGATACTTTCCAGCGTTTAGTTCCACTATAGCCTATGCATTGCAGGTAACTCCATAGGCAAACTTAAGTTGATCGTGCAGCAACAGATCAGTAATAAAAAGGACACATAAAGCAACCTGGAGGATCGTTCCTTCATTAAATAGACTAAGGAATTCACCAATATTCCTTATCTACATTTGGTGGATAACCATAACCATCTGACAGTCAAGCAGTGATGAACCCTCAAGAAAGTCAAATTCATGGTAGAGGTATGCAAACACTAAACAGATCCGATTTTGGAAAGTTCTTATGAATCAGTCGCATGACTAAACCAATTTCAGGATAAGACTTTCTTTATGTCTTAAGAGATCCTTGTACCATTGTAACGGTGCAGCAACAGAATAATATGGGCAATAAATAGGACACAATAAAGCAAACTGAAGGACCACGTCCTTCCAATGCATTAAGGAACTTGGTAAATATTCCTCAAGTACGTTTGGTGGCTAACCGTCTGACTGTCAGGTGGTAATGAACCCGCAAGAACATCACATTCATGGTACAGAGATGCAAAAAGTAAACCAAGATAGAAATAGCTGCACAGATAATTAAAGAAAATAAAGTACAACAGCGGTTATGTTTAAATGCAGATTCCATAAATATCCAGAAAATCGCACTAAGAAAAGTTAGTATCCTAATACCGATCGCTTTGTGTTTCTGTTGACTTGTGAAACAATAGCAACTGGTTGCTAATGTGTGGGCCTATATGTTGAGACTACGAAAGTTCTTAATTTTCTGTTTTTGGTCAAATTTGCATGTTTTTGTTATTAAACATGTGCATAAAGAGTTAGGCAGGTTGCAGATCGTGTCTCTCATCTGATCAAATATCATGTAAAGTTATTTAAAGCATGTACAGGTTTTGATCATTGGTTATGTGTTAGAGATGGATGTGAAAAATACCTCAACCCGTGGAAAGCCAAAAAAACAGGTTGGTGTTTTAGATCTGCTTATCAAATGAAAGAATCCTACACTCTGCTGCTAGATCCTCGTGCATGCTGGCAATAATTCCAAAGTACTTAACAGGTGCACGGCATATGGCAGTTTAAGTTTTCAAAAGTAGTATTTGATCTCTCTACTTGTATTGCATAAGCAGACTCCCCATCCTCCCTGGTGTATAAACCAAGTGGATCATCCTCATGGAGAAGGTCAACACCACAGTCCTATCGATCAGGGAAGCGTCACTTTGCCAAGCTCATAAGTCCAACCAGCTGCTGAACACATTTTTATGCTAACAACCAGTTGCTGATCATATAAAACTATAATACCTCGAACTAGATGCAAGAAACCGTCTGGTCAGAGTTCATATCTCTATGCTATCTAAATATATAATCTCTTCGGAGATTCTAATATCCCTCTAAATGACAGCAAGATAATAGTAAATAGTGCTAACAGGACCAAGTTTCACAGACGCTCACAAATCGCCTTCCTTGTAGCAAATACTAAGGGGTAAAAAGATAGCAGTCCAATTAAACTATAATACCTCAAACTAGATGCAAGAAACCGTCTGGTCAAAGGCCATATCTATAGGCTATCTAAATATCTAATATCTTCGGAGATTCTAATATCCCTCTAAATGACAGCAAGATAATAGTAAATAGTGCTAAAGGGACCAAGTTTAACAAACGCTCACAAATCGCGTTCCTTCTACCAAATACTAAGGGGTAAAAAGATAGCAGTCCAATAAAGAGACTTCTCACACATATTTTCTTAGCATATGGATTCTCACAAAAAACTACACGAAAATATGCAAAGCGTAATTATAGAAGCCCAGTGCAGAGTACTACTTAATTTTCCAACTAAAATCTGCTTTACAAGAGTCAAATCAAACACCCAACTGACGAACACAGCATTATTTACTAGTGGCACAGGATAGGTTCTTTTACCATTTATATCTCAAGAAGTGTCCTTCGAGGGGCGAAGACTCAGGCACATCGTCGCTGCCGTGAGACTTATCAGGACGGCGCAAGAGGACGTAAGGCGCAAGCTCGCAGCCCACAATCGGGATGTCGGAAGGGAGGTGCACCCGCAGCACGCTCAGCATGCTTTCCACTCTTTCTCAACTCCACAATCGCTCTCGAAGCCAAACCCTAACCCTAACTCTAACCCTAACGATCTTGATGAAACGGAGGCCGAATCGAGCACCAATTCTTGGCGGACACCTGGCGGATCCGCCATCACCTGACCTCCACACCCGCCAGCCTTGCTTCTTGCCCACGTTCTTACCAAACCCTTTTGTCAATGAATCTTTTTCCACAGAACAAGGAAGACCCACAAGCAGGGAGATCTCGAAAAGACAGATTGTAGATTAGGGGTTAGAGAGAGAGGGAGGGAAGTGGGGAAATGGTTTTGTTTTTGGAGGAATTGATTGGTCGGAAGATCGCAGAGTAGAGGGAAAACGAGAAAAGAGGAGTTGGATTGAAGAACGAGAGATTGGTGGGGAGTGGGATTTGATTTTGGGTGTTAGGGTTTTACACACGCACGCCCAGAGAGAGAGATGAACAAAGTGAGAGAGAGAGAGAGAGAGAGTCGCTCGTAGTTTTGTTTATTTTTGGGTCGTCTTACGGCAAATAGAGGGAAGAAAATAGTTCTTTATATATGTACCAGTTTTTTTTTGGTCGTCTTTTGGTCCAATATTATGATATGATGATATGAAATCTACCCCTTTTGTGTTCTTTGTTTTGGTGAAAGGCCAAATTGCACTGTAATCAAGTTACCTTCTCTAGTTTTGAATACTTGATATCTATAGCGTTACTTGTAAATAATTATTATTAGTTTCAACGGTAAAGGAAAACTTTTGAAACTTCATGCCAGAGAAGCAGTACATTTGGAAAAGGGCACACACACATGCATTGATTTCCCTGTGAGCTTGAATGATCTTCATTTCTTCGAATCGCTGAGTCTGATGGGAAGACGATCCATTATCGTGATAAGGACCACAGCCACTTGGGTTCCGAGTTAACATTTCATTTCAGAATGTTGTGCCTTTAACTATGTGTACTTTCGTTTGTTTTGGTTTTATTGTGCGCGTGTGGCTTTTGTTTTGAGTCGGAGTCCAAAAAAAGAAACTTTATTGGTCAAAAGGGTAATAGTATAAACAAAATAACTTTACTTGGAGTTGAGAACTCGGAATATAAGGCAATAACGCAGAATAAAGACGGTAAAAACCGCATGAGGACTCCCCCTTGTATCAACTAGCATTAGACCCTTAGTCAATACTAATCTATGCAAAAGATAGAAAACCACAAAAAATGTACATATGATTATCTGCTACAGAGTAAGAGATCTCGCAGGCTCGGTAACCTACAAAAGAAACTATAGGAAGGCATGCAAAACCAATACAGTAAGCCTTTCAAAAGACAAATAAAATGATATGGGTTATTCGGTCGTTTCAAACTATCACCTAAAACTCTTCCAACCTCATGAACCATGCGGAGAAGATCCAAGCATCCCGGGGAGCAAGAATAGCATCCATGGGATCCTCTTGCATGGGGTTAACTTAACCCCATGCAACACTAAATAGTCAACAATGGGCAACGATAAATCTTTTTAAGTGGTTTATGTGTGTTATGCACTAATCCTTTGATTTTCATAAGTTGCATTTTATTCCTAGAAGTTTACGAAATTGGTTGCCTTCCTATTTCTTAGTCGTCCCTAAACAAATGTTTTCTTACAAGAATGTCCTTGAGCAGGTCTTGTGCAATGTGGTTGTGACCTAGAATCATAGTTATTAAAGGCGCAATCGCATCTTTCTCTAAGTGAGGTGCAAAACAAAAATAAATAGATATTTAGTGCATCAAATTGATAAAATCATGTAAAATATTCAAAACAGTACGGTTTTAACAAATTTTCAACACTAGAAAAAATTCTAAATCCGATGAGAGGTATCAATTCTAAGTAAACATGACAACGTCGTCCTCATCAAATATGATTATTCAACACTTCTAGAAATTCGTTACATATGTAATGGCAATAAAGTAATTTTAAGCAAAATTTAACACCATCCACCAAAATTTACCAACAAGGGGTTCCAGTGTAAATTCTTTAAAGAAAGGGGTAGGGAGTTTAGTAAGAAATAATCTCATGGGTACTAAGTGTAATTTATCACAAAATTTTCCTTTTACATAATTATTTTACTAACTTTTAACGCTGTGATTTAACTTAAACAATAAGTAAGTTGCATGTGACTTAGATTTTTTGTCTATTTTAAGCAAGTATGAATTGTGTAAGTAATACAAGGGCGGGCATTATCAAACCAATCTTGAAAATATTCTAGAAAACTTGTCATTTTATAATTAAAAAATTTAGCTTGAAATGACAAATCTGTAACAATAATATTGTCACTAGGCCAAGATCCACCACTCGACATAGTGTAACAAATTACAAAAGAATTACAATCAGCCCTTAAGGTTTATATCATTTTTCCACTTAAAAATCCTATGGTTTCAATTGCATCACATAGCATCCTAATAATTGAAATTGGTTTCAATTGGACCCAAATCGTATCTGTGTTAAAAAAGGCAGACAACTGTCCATGTGGAGGGGCAAACATCTCAAGACAATCACAGCCAAACCCACCCACACCAAGGAAAGTCGTCCGCACCCCCACTACCCACCTCCCGGTGCCAACCCATCCCCGTATACGTTCATCAACATTTGCACACACACAAAAACACATACCCACCCACGCACAGTCATGCGCAAGTATCATCCCCTCTATCACCCACCACTATATACACAAAAACCAACGTCTACCTGCTCCCCCCCCTCCCTCCGTATTTGCCACTAAGATACAACCGCATCTGTGCAAACACAAAAACACACACCACACAAACACACGGTGGTGCACCCCACCAACCATCCCCCCAATCACCCACCACATACACCTCACACACGAAATTTACCCTTCGTCCATCGCCCTCACCCTGCCCCCCCATGCCCTCGGCATACACACATACAGTCTCAACATCGGCGTGATCTTTGGCAGTGGTGATTTTCGCCATTGATTCAGCGTCAAGATGTCTTGATCCTAATCTGGTATGTGTGTGTGAGTGTTGTGGATGTGTTGCAGGTGTGTCTGCAGCATTGGTGGGTGATGGAGGATAAAAGGGTGGGGGACCATTATGCATATAGTATAGGTGTGGCTGTGTGCAGGGCGGAACTACGTGGTAACAAGAGGCGCTGAAGCACCCCCTGAACTTTTGAAAAAATATTTTTTTTCGGGAATTGTACTGAGACCGCGTTCCATGAGACCCCACACCAGTCAGCAGTCACCTCTCCCTTTCTCTATATCTCTATTTCACTATCTCCGTGACCGTGACCGCCAGTGAGAATTGAGCTCAGACCGTGACCGTTAACGGCTTGACGACTATCACTGACTCGGCCCGACGACCTGACGAGTGACGAAGACGACATGACGGCCTCAACCAGCAGTGAGCACCGACCACCGACTCACCTTGACGCCGTGACTCCGACCAGATCTGGAACTACCGAATTGACGTCGATTGACGGTGATTGACTTTCTTGTTCGATCTCCTTTCTTCATAGACCCACTCTAGATCAGCAGGACTGCTAGATCCAGCTTCGATTGTTGGACCAAGACAGACAAGGGCCACGGTCACGTTGAGGCAGAGGATATATTCTATTGGTCGAGTATCACTCGATAAATAGAATTGGTACAGGGCTATTGGGCATTCATCATCTCATTTAACCTGAAGATATCACATCCATAGGCTGGTTTAGGATCAGCTGAGCGGTAGAGAGAACGAGATATGTGACTCTGTGATATGTGACGAGATCTGGAACTCTGGCCATATCTGTGACTCTGTGATGTAATATGTTAATTTTAGTTTAATTTCTGTGATTATATAGAGGTTTAGAATATATGTTTGGTTAATTTAATTTCAGTGATTATATAGAGATTTAATAAAGTTCTTAAATTTTTGTTTGATTTCAGTGGTTATATAGAGATTTAAAAAAATCTCTGTATAATATTATTTTAATCTTATTTACTATAAATTTTTTTGGTGAATTCGATATAATTTTTGCACCCCCTAAAAAAAATTCTTGGTTCCGCCCCTGGTTGTGTGGTCCTTGGTGATGGTAATGGGGACTGGGCAGGGGATGGTGACAGTATGTTCGTGTGTGCACGCATGTGTGTTCGCGTGTGTGTGCAGGGTGTGTGTGCATTGGTGGTGGTTGATATGGGATGTGGGGTGAGTGAACCGATGCACTGGTGGTGGGTGATTGGAGGGTCGAGGACTGTGGTGTTGTGTGGTAGTTCAATTAATGGGAATGAGGATTAGGGGACGGGGTGTAAGGCACGATGGTGTGTGTGAAGGTAGGGAAAAATGGTGGGTGGTGGGGGTGCCGATGACTTTATGGTGGCGTATGGGTGTGTTTGTTTTAAATTGATACGTTTGTCTCTCCATGTGGACGGTCATCTACATTTTTTAAAACAGAGATAGTAGCCTGGGTCCGATTGGAACCATTTTCAAACATTAAGAGTGTTATGTGAGGCAATTGAAACTATAGATTTTAAGTGAAAAGATGATGTAAACTTTAAAAAGGTTAAGTGTAATTTCACCTTACTAAAGACAAAAGGTGGTAATATATTTAATTCAAAAGGCAAGCGATGATATTCCCATGATCTACCCCTAAACTTATTTCCTTTAATG
This sequence comes from Escallonia rubra, assembly GCA_033065855.1. NCBI lineage: Eukaryota > Viridiplantae > Streptophyta > Magnoliopsida > Escalloniales > Escalloniaceae > Escallonia > Escallonia rubra. Next base: position 226,045 of record JAVXUO010000630.1, on the reverse strand, counting down.
AATACAAAATTCCCACAAACATGGAAACAAATAACCAACAATTATTCAAATAATAAATTTACAATCTCAAGTTTGTTAGAGGTAATCTCCTCTTAGACGGACCTTCCTTTAATGCGTGCATTGTATTTATTCAATAAATACAATAAATTTTATTGTAGTCCTTACCTTAACTCTGTATATATGGTGTTGTCGCAGGGCTTATAGGAGACAACATTTCATTGATGAACACTCTGTTAACTCTTCAAATTTTGATTTTTGTTAACAATGGCTAAGCTTACTTTCTCCCATTTATGCTTCCTTGTCCTTGTTCTCTCAGGTTTGTCCAATTGCCTTTTTAGATTTTGTTACTTGGCTAGTTTGATTTAGAATTTTGTTTTTCTCTCTGGGTTATCGGGTGATGTTACATCCTCGGTCTAAAAATATTATGTCAAGCAAACAGAGGTTTTATTTTATTTTTCTTCTTTTTTAACCCCTTTAAAGTAGACGCCCTAATCTTTGTTTTTTCTTATAATGGAAAGGAACTCAAATCTAACATGTTTGAAGTTTCGTCAAAGTTTTTGAACCGGAATAGTTTTGGTTGACTTTTTTACATTTTTCCCCTTTCCATTAGCCTTGCAACGCGAGTTTTTGATCTATTTATTGCCACTAAAAATTTGATACAAAGACTCCAAAAAGAATGATCTAGATTACTCTCTAATACTTCGAGAGTGTTTGTACTCCTAATGTATACACACAAAAATGTGATCTCTAACATTGTTTCATCTCAAGGGATTTATGTAACAAATCATGTATGTTGTCATTTAACTTGATCTATTTGATATTTTGCAGTCACCATGGCTCAAATTGACGCTGTTCAGAGATGTCAAGTTGTCTTAAATCCTACTGATTGCGAACTCTCGACTTGCCGTGAGCAGTGCCTGAAAGCTTATAATGGGAATGGAGTCTGTACTCCAATCGGATTTACATCATTCCGCTGCATGTGTTTCTATAATTGCTAAAATGTAACTAAAAGAAGCGTGATGTGCTCTTAGAGATCTTAGCAAATAGCCAAGACTTCTATTTTTATTAAACTAAAAGTTAAGGGATGTTTATGTAACTTTGTTGTTCCTTCATCAATCCTTATTTATTTACCTTCTATTTGATGAAGAGTACTAGAAGACAGGGCGCACTAAGTGTCTTCTTTTACTATATACATCTCTATGTAAATAGTAACTGTAACGCAAATTTGAAGTATTTCCTTTGATTACAATCACATCACCAACTCAAGCTTAATGAGTTTGCTAATTAAGACCATCACTTTCTTAATCCCTTCCCACTTTGAGATTCGAAATACATACACATACAAAGGGGTAAATGCATTTTAGCCCCTTGTACTTAGCGTTGTGCGGTTTAGCTCCTGTTGTTTAAAAGGTTTTACTAAACGTACCTCTACTTCCAAAATTGTGCAAATTGTACAGGCTCACACAAAGTTTTCAAACCAAAAGTATATTTTGATTTTTTCCCCATCTCCCCCCACCCCTAATCACCCCGTCTGCACACACAACACCTGGCCTCCCATCCCCCATCACAACACCCACCAGCACACGGTGGTGCGGCCAGCCCACCATCCCCCCCCCCAAAAAAAAAATCACCCCCCATCACCCACCAACACAACAGAGAAACAAAACACCCACTCACAACGCCCCTCCCGCTTACATCAACCAACAACATACACACCCCGTCTCCACACAGAATGTATTAGCTCGTGAGATTCAATGGACAAGGAGAAGTGGGAATGATAGCAGGTCATAGGCTTGCTAGATGTGTAAATACGTATGTCGTCCTAACGATGTACCCTCTCAAATTTGTGAAATAAAATGGCGCGCTCTTTGAAAGAAAAAGATTGGAAGATATTTATGTTCCATTTGTTATGTTTGTGTTGCACGAACGGACATAAGGGAAGGCAAGTGGGGGCTATGGCGGCATGGCCACCCCCAAGATCATCGAAAATAAGTGAATTGTCGTATTTCTTCATGTAATTAATACCTTTTGTCTCTCGAATCAATATTAATGCGTATATTCTTCCTTAGTTCATGTCATGAATCCATTATATCCGTCAATCAATTTGATTTTACCCGGTAAAGCTTAATTTATGAATAAGGAAACAATTAAAACACCTAATGGAGTAAATCAAACAATATATCTATACATTTAATTGATTACACTGTTTATTTTACTTTTATTGTGGTGGTTCTATTATCTTACAACATGAATGAATTTAAGTGTTGAACTAAAGTACTACTTATTGCATCTTATTTGGGCAATGATCCTCTTATTCAGTATATGTTATGTTTTTTTATTTTATAATTGTTCATATCATTGTAATTTTGGCAATCTTTTAGTTGTCCTTAATATCTATATCTTTGGAAAGATGCTTTGGCTCCATCAAAGGTAAGATCCTAGATCCGTCTATGCATTGCGGAGTGATCTGAAGCATTTCAAACAATTTGGAGGGTGCTGGAGATTGATTTTGGAGTGGTCAAACTTATTTATATAATTTTAAAAGGTTTGTTGAGTATTTGGCAAAAAAAGAAAGTGTTTAAAACACAATCTCAACCTTTGGAGAAACAGATTCGACCGAGAAAAATACTAGATTGTCGTGACATTATTTAGGAAAAAGATATTGGACTTTTTTAAGATTGTTCACATTTAAGGCTCACTAATATCTAATGCATGCATCAAGAAAGAAGGGAGGGAAAGAGAGAATTATTCATTTACATTTTTTTACTTTAACTCTTTACACTTTTTTAAAACTTAATTGTTGACGAGTTAAACTTTTTAACTAACTAGTCTTATAATTATATATACGGGTTATGATGATACCGTAAGGTAAGATAATTATCCACAACATATAACCCGCTTATGAAATATAATTTTTTTGCATGTGATAGACAATAACACGATTCATTTCTTTGATGGCCTTTGTTAGTCATTTTCGCACCTTAGCACTGTTTTCAGTAGTTTTTGCCCAACACATTTCGCTGCTTTTAACAAGACTTTTTGGAACTTTTGCCAAGCAGTTGCTAATCCTGCATAAAATTAATTTAAAATTTTTAATAAAATTATTTATTTACTAACTAAGATCTTTTCTTAGAATCAATCCTAAACGGGTTCTTGTTTAGAGTAATGCATAGTTCTAAAAAAAGATATATACAATTTGGCAAAGATTGTCTTATTATTGCAAGGTAAAACTTCCTCTAAGTATACGAGATTATATATAATGTAAACATCTAAATTAACCCATGGGATGCTATGTATTGAAGTTACAGGTAACTCCATTAATCAAATTACATAAAATGGTAACACAATGAATATCCAATGTGATTAGTAATTACACGTTAATGTGAAGATTATGATGAGATCAATTCCTACGTACAATGACGAATAAGAATGAAATCTTTCTTAATTCAGTGAGCTCCCATGTTGTATATAAACCACCTTGAGTATGTGAAACCAATTGAATGTCTACTGCAGCCAAATCAAGCCAAAAGGAGAGTAGTATTTGCCTAAGTGGTCATGGCCAAGTTTTCTAATGCCCATTTTTGGTCCCTTGTCTGTGTAATCTCAGGTTTGTGCATCTTCCGCTTATGACTATGGTTTGAAATGAGAAATGAGTTCTTTTTCTTTTTTCCCTTGCATTTGGTTTCCATTTCCTTGTATCCAAATGCTACACATACTTGAGGAATTCAAATTATATCCTTTTTAGTCTATCAGATTTCACTTTGATCGACATAGACCTACACAACGAGAGTAGCCATTCTCGTTCTCCGTTGTGTAGCCCATGAGACTCAAACCTCAGACCTTATACTAAAAAAGAAGAAATCCTACTACCGGGCCATCATCTTGATCTTGATGGTAGCCAATCACGCGTCCTTGAACTACCATTGAGACGGAGGTGATAGCCCAAAAAAGGAATAGGCTTACGCTACCTAATCTATGTTTACACATCAAACACTTCCGCTAAATTGAAATAAATGTATGACACATCGAAAGGAGTGGCTAAATAGTTTATCAAAACTGATTTTTATGGGGTTTGAAAGGCATATGCATGGCTCCTTAACATGTATATTGCTTGATATTGAACTATTGCAGTTTTCCTTTTGATGGGTGCTCAACCGGCGGCTGGGGCGGGAAAATGCTACACGGTGTTGTACTCCGGTGGCTGCGACGTTAACAAGTGCAGCGAAGAATGCATCAAAAAGTACCAGTCCCATGGGGGCTCTGGAGTTTGCTCACCAGTTGGAACCTGTTTTTGTGTCTACTATTGCCCTTGATACACCACCATGTCCAATCACTATTAGTCTACTGGTTAATTTTTGTATGGTCCATTTCAATGATAAAGAGGCAATATGAGTTGAAATGTGCACTCCTTTTTTCTCCATTTTGTGCATCAAATGTTTAACTCACTTCTTTTGAATTATATCTCAGTCAAGTATTTTTTCCGAAGATTTGCATTTTACGGTCCCATAATGAACCGACGAAACTCACAGCTAACGTTGCCCAACACAATCTCGATCTTCATATCCCCATATTTTGTTTTGAGATTGGATTCGTAAACCCCGCTCACTTATTTGAGGTTTGAGAAACTACTTGCCTCCTAAAAAATAAGGTTAATTGGTGCAACTTGAATGGAAGGGGCAGAAAGAGCCAGATGCTTTCATTCTTTTATTTTATTTTTTTGTAGAATCGGAGTACCATTGACCATTGAAATACACGAGAATGTCAGGGCACCTTATGCTGCTTTACATCTTTCATCATCCGTCATGATGTGTGCTGATTACCCAAACACAAGTTCTTCCATATACTATATTACAACCAGCTATGTATTACAGACAACATATTACAATTCAAAAAGGCAAGAGAGGAAGCAGGAACGCAAGGATGTATTTTTGTGCATGGCAAGCAAAAACGGCTAGATCGATATGGATCCCTTTAAGTGAACTGTCAAGGCCTTCTCAATGTTGAACTGGTGGAAAGCTAATCATATATAACAGGGACGATGGTTTCAGTGATGTCCTCATTGTCTGACATCTAGGAGAGCAGAAATAGAAATTTGTTTGTGCTCTACACAAAATAGTTTCTTTTCTTTTTACCCAAGTAGCAGCTATAAGTAATCCCATTGCCAAAGCAGTTAATTAATCAATCTTAATTGGTAAGGTAAACTTTAAGTTATTCTTTGCCCTCCATAGACTAAACGGTCCAAGGTTTATTTGATCTATACTCAAAAATGTTTTGGAGATGATACTGATGTTTTTCCTTGAATGATTATGGTCACTTAGCCAAGCTATCACTCATTCCTTTGTAGAGAGGCCAATATCATGGGTTCAAGTAAGTCCATCAAACCATTTAGGCCTGGCACAATTCCACCTAAAGAATAGGTGATCCAGCGTTTCAGAAAGGCTAAGACATAACGAACACATAGTTTTAGAGGTTTGTAGGAAGGGGGAGTCTGTCCCAGAAGTTGCTACATAAGGAAATTTAGTTTCAGATGGAGGGGTAAGTTCCACACATTCTCCCATGTTCTGGGTTTGATATCGAGTATTTAGAGACCTCTCTCTGATATTAAAAAGCAATTGGTATGCAGTTATGATAGAGAAACCTCCTTTTACGGTGCCCCTATCCTCCAAACTCGGTTGCCTTCAATTGAATGTTCAGATATGTGAATAGCTTAGACATTGTTTGCAGTATCTGTAAGGAAAACCGCGCATACTAGGTCTTTCTTCCGATCATTGTTCAAGTTCAGATCGATCTTTAACAAAAATAACTACCTGATCTTGGCTTTGTCACGTTCTTGTGATGGGAGTTCGTGACATATTAGGAATCTGGAAGTCATCCCAAATGTAAACCTGTGTCTAAGTTCCAACTTGCCATCTCAACCCTTCTTTGATGACTTTACAACTTGCCAGAACGCCCCGCCATCCCCACGAAAAATTACCACAATCGGGACTGTTGAAAAAAGTATTTGTTCACGCAACACTTTCCGATCAAAACCCTTGCTAAGAGAATATCAGACCCCTTCAAGATTCTCTAGCTTGTTTCGGCCAAGAGAGCTTAGTTACTAGATCAACATCCCTAAATCCGAGACCATCCTGATTTCTTGGGAGCACATAAGGCATGCCAGTTGATCTAGTGCACGGATATTTTATTTTTGACTTTTGTCCACCAAAACTTACAAAAAGATCGAGTTAATTTTATCACATACAATAATTGAAGATAGACAGACCTACATTTGGTAATTTAGTAAGGCAGATAGAATGGGAGAGAGTAGGGTTGCTCTTCCGCCTTATTAAGAAGGGCTCCCTTCCACCCAACACACCGCCTTTGAACTTTCCAATAAGATCCTGATAGAAGTCCTTTCTATTTGTAATATATCCAGAGTGCTCCCAAGACGGAAACTTAGGCAATTGGCAAAGGAGAGAGCCATTTCTCCACTAGCATTAGGACTACTAGTCAGTGAGCATTTTGCATGATTGATCAGTTGTCCTTATTCTAGACAGTATTAGTCCAGTTTATCTTTTATAAATTGATGGGAAGCGGTAGTGAGGTTAGAGAATATAAGTGTATCATTGGTGAAGAACATGTGATTAATAGGAGGACTCCGGCTTCCCACTTTAGCTCCCGGGATTAGGTACCCTGATTGAGAATTTGTGAAGGAGGCATACAGAACTCCTGCACGTTGAAAAAGAGGAAAGCTGGTCACCTAGTCTAAGCCCACAGATCCTATAGAATCTTCTTGATAAAGAAAACCATTGATTAAAATCTGGTACGATACACTAGAAACACATTGCACGATAAGTCGAATAATGTTTTTTGGGAAGTTCAATTTCCAGAGAACAGCTTCCAAACAAGTCTAACTGGGCCTATCATATGTGTAGCGAACCGTCTTGAAAGTTCTTTAGACCCGCGAAGGCCTAAGCCTCGGAGTCGCCATCTTACTTTGTGAAGACAAAGAAAAATAAATAAAAACCTAAAAAAGACTCTAAATAGCCCATCGAAATCAGAGATGATGGGTTCAGGGATTAAGTTATATGGCAGGAAGGTGTTAAGCACTCGCGATACCCTAAACAGTCTCTACTTCACACTGTTATTGATCTTTTGGCCTTTATAACATGCTAACACATAAAATACATACAAAAACTAGCTCTATGTTATTGGTTAGAATTTGACAGCCAACAATGAATGGCCTACATATCCAGTCGGACAAACTGGAATCAAAGCCCCGTAGTTTGACCGATCCTATGGGAGGCAACTTACACTTTGGTATTTGATTCAAAGTCTATTACAAAATAAAATGAAATAAAAAACTCTTTTTATAATTTTGTTTGTATTGACCAAAATGATGTCACAGGGATTGGGGACACTCTAGACTACTATACCCCCTTAATTAATCTAGAAAGGTGTAAATATACATCGAGAAAGCTCTTGCTTAGAAGACTACTCGCGAACTCCTTGTGATGAATCCATGAGCAAATGGCTTATGAATATGAAAATTCGGGATAGGATGTTGAATTTCTCGTGAAAGATGATGTACCACTTCTAGAAAATAAATGGTATAAAAGCTCTAGACAAAAAAAGATGATCCTTCGAAAGGTAACCCAAAGACCCTTTATTATAGAGGTCTGGAGCGACAGTAATGATAAAGATGACCATCTCAATATGTGATTGGTGATAAAACAGAATACTTGATAGAAATCGCAAACTGAGAAAGTCTACTAACCGGCCGGTTCATCCCTTAAATTTTCATTTTTTTTTTCAAAATTTGGGTTATTATCTGTCCAAAATTCGATTATTCTCTCTTTAAAACAAAATGGATGTATCAAATCTCAGGAATTATCTCAAAGTTTCATCTAAATCAAGGAGATTTGACTACATCAAGGATAAATCCCAACTATTCCCAAGTCATCTAATCAATCACAATATCTTGACCTTAACTTGAATTAAACTGGACAGGTTTAACCAACTGCGGTGTACTTTAAGTAGACTGGACTCTAACTGAACTAGACTATTTATTAGACTGAATTGAATAGACTAGGCTTATTACATTATTAGGTCTAAACCCATAGTAACAATAATCTTAATCATTAAATAAAGTCCAATAAAACAAATAAGAAAAATAAAATAAAATTACAAAAATAGGGTGTCTGCAATATGCTTTGCTCATGTCTATTTCTATAGCTCCGAGAAATGATTTTGATCTCTTTCTTCTTAATTTTGTTGGTGAGTTCTTGCGCAACAGTCACATTATTGCTAACGCAACGAACCGCCCACGAAGACGTTTTGAAAATTAGAGATAAGATGGCATAGATGGGTTAGATTCTATTGACTAAAGTCTTGGATATTACCTTATAAATAGTACTGCACATGGATGTGGGCCTGAACACTTCAGGTTTAATAGGCCTCTCATACTTTGGAATAAAGACAATGAATGTTTTGTTTGCTTCCTTCAACATAACCCCTCACCTAAGTCGCGGCCGTTACTGGTCATTCTAAATTATCCCAGCACCTTTGATAAACAAGAGTCAGAATTCCCTTTAGGCCAGGTGCTTTAAGGGCCTAATTTGAAACAAAGGACTTATGATTTCGGTGTTTGCGAATGGTCAGGATAATCATAGAGCTTGGTGAATGGTCAGGATAATCAGAGATAGCTACGATCTTGTATGAAAGAATTTGTTTTTCTATCATCCAATTTTAGCCATTTAATCCTCGCCTTTGCAGCCCCGAATGTTTCCTCACACTCCATCAGCTAATCTAGTGTTCTTATCGCTTCCATTTCCAATTTTTGGTTTTTATAGCTGTGTCGTAATCACTTGGTCTTCAGATGGTTCAATTAGGAGTTGCCACGTATCTTAGGCATGCTTGCTTTTATTGCTCTGTTTAGGCAAAATTCCCACGATGAGTATTCCATTGATCTATTACATGGAATACTCCTTTTGGACTTTTCACGGAAATAACTGAATTGGACTTATGGAAATTTTGAGGTTGTTTTTAGGCTGTTAGGCTTTTAGTACGCTTGGACTTCATTCTGAGTTGAAACTAAAATGCTATTTGGGTGTCAAAAAGGTCATAATATTTAGACATCCATAATGCAGTACATGAACGTATATGCAAATTATAGGGATAATACCATTTTACTCCCCTGAACTATCCCCGTTTTGTTATTTTGGTCCCTGAACTTTAAAATTCGTTAAATCAGTCCCTGTATTTTGTGCCGTCATCAATTTAGTCCCTTTCTGTTAAAACTCGGGGGTATTTTAGTCAAATAATGAAAAATATGGGATAATACAATTTTAGTCCCCTGAACTATCCCCGTTTTTTATTTTGGTCCCTGTACTTTAAAGTTCGTTAAATCAGTCATTGTACTTTGTATCGTTATTAATTTAGTCCCTCCGTTAGCATTTCTGTTAAAACTCAGAGGTATTTTAGTCAAATAATGAAAAAATATTTCATATCTCTTCCATTTCTGCCTTCCCCTAACCCACACCACCCCCCCCCCCCCCCCCCCCCCCCCGCCGTCGCCTTTCCACCATTGCTACCACCACCCTAAATCAAGCATCACCGCCAGCCGTTCGATCACCACCATTCTCAGCCACAAGAAGACCTGTTCATCATACCTGCCATTAACCCCCCACTCTCTCCCATTCTTCTTCCCCCACATCTGCTGCGACCACCGTAAATCAACCATCACCGCTTCTGCCTTTTCTCTAGCAATTGGTGGAATGCATAAGCCCTCCATAGAGATGAGTGACCTTCCTGGGTTTCCTTTGCAGATTCTTGTCATTTTTCGTTGCAGATTTGAGAATGAAAGGAATTGGGTGGGCTTCCTAGTTTCCTTTGCTGTAATTGGGGTGTTGGTGTTGAGAGGGAGGAGGAAGGGTATGTTAAATCAGGTAAGGGATGTTCCATGTGGTGAGTCATATGTAATTGTAGTGGAAGATGATTGATGGATTAGTTTTAAAGGGATGAAATTTGGAGTTCATGATTTTGGTAGTGGCTGCTAGGATGGAGAAGAGAAGGAGGAAAGGAAGACGGGGAAGGGAGAAGAAAGAGAAAGGTAAGGGTGAGAGGTTGAGGACTATAAGGCTAGGGCTTGACAGAAATATCCCTAAATTTATAACATAAATGCTAACGGATGGACTAAATTAATGACGATGCAAAGTACATGAACTGATTTAACGAACTTTAAAGTACATGGACCAAAATAAAAAAGCGGGGATAGTTCAGGGGACTAAAATGGTATTATCCCATATTTTTTCATTATTTGACTAAAATACCCCGGAGTTTTAACAGAAATACTAACGGGAGGGACTAAATTGATGACGGCACAAAGTACATGGACTGATTTAACAAATTTTAAAGTTCAGGAACCAAAATAACAAAACGGGGATAGTTCAGAAGAGTAAAATGGTATTATCCCTTCTAAAAACCTCCATTGATCTTCTCCCTTTCCTGAAATCTCTGTTACATGGAATTCTATGACATGCCTTTATGTTTGTTTTCGTTAGATTTTCGGTATTACGGGTTATACCACTTTGCTCATTATGTGCAATGCTTTCAAATTGTATTATCTATAAGAAGTGCCTGTTATCCAAAATTTTGTTCTCCTTTCGCGTTCTTAGTCCTATTTTTCCAAAAAATGATCGATACACGTATGGTGAAATTTTCTTATTGTTTGAAGACAACGTGTAGAACTGGTGAAATCATATAAGCTAAACTTTCTCTTCTTTGCATGCTTTTATACCTCTTTTTATTGCTAACGGGATATAATTGCGACTATTGTTAGTCTTTCAGTGACAAATAACAAAGTGAAATCACTATTCTTTCCCTATATATTATTATTTTTAACCCAACTATCAAATATTTCTTCCATATGTCCCCTAAACCATTGTAGCTTTAGTTCTTTTTGTTTCCAGGAGTAATTCGTAGTGTGTGCAAAAGTATAAGCTCAACATGTATCTCTTTCGGATCTTGTTTTAATAATACATCATTGCCGACCATTATTTTTTCTTACATTTTTTTTTAATCTTGCCTTATACATCAAATATGTTGTTCTAAGCTTTCAGTGACATTTTGTAAGTTTTATCTAGTACTATAAATTAGTCGCAATATCGTTGTCACCAACAATCTTGATATAAATGCAAGTAACAATGTTTAGCAACACTTTTATGTCGTTAAGGTTTTTCTCTTCTCCCAAAGCCTCTTCTCATTCACTCTAAATGAAATAACAAATTCCCATCTCAAAATTTTAACGGGACATCTTTTAGCGACAAAAGAAAGTGTTATCAAGTATAATAAACTTTAGAGAAGGCGAATAGGTTTTTTTTTTTAAAATCAGCGACGTACTAAATTTTTTTATTGAATAACAGAAATTAGTCGTTAAGATCTTTCACTTTTTAACATAAATTATCATTGTCACTGTAACAATCTTAATATAAATGCAATTAACATGTCTAGCGACACTTTATGTCGTTAAGATCTTTCACTTTTTCGAGAGCCCCACGTAAACCCCCCAAAAGAAAACAACAAATCCACCTTAAAAATGTGACTTTTGTGTCTTGAAGCAACAAAAGAAAGTGCCATGGAGTAAAATAAAGTTTAGAGATGGAGAGTAGCTTAAGAGAAAATCATCTTGAATTGTGTTTTAAACTTATTTTCGCAGTTGAATGGGATTGAAATGATTTATGTTAAAGTTAAGACTTTTGACTACGGTGATGATGGCTCATAATGTTTTCTTTAGAATTCAGAAGGTAGTATGAATCATGTATATTAGATTATGTAACAAAACATTAATTATAAGGTTGTCTTTCTTCTTTAACTGAGCTCCCAATTTCTTTATAAACCACCTGAAGTACGTGAATCCATTCATGCAAACTGCAGCCAAAATAAGCCAAAAACAGAGGAAGATTTGTCTTAGTCATGGCCAAGTTTTCTGATGCCCATTTCATGTTCTTTGTCTGTGCAATCTCAGGTTTGTGCATCTTCAGCTTATGACATCGTCTAAGTGATACATAAGTTTTCTTTCTTTTCTTTTCTTGCTCCTATTTTCCCTTTCCTTGTATCTAAGTGCCCACAAATTCTCGGACTTCTTACGTTGGGTATTTCTAATGACGTTTCTTTTGTTCCGTAGAATGTCACTTTGGCGCGGCCTAGAAAATGGGGGCAGCCGTTCTCTGTCCCCATCCGATAGGACTCAAATCCCATATCTTGTCGAGAAAATGAATAGGTCCTCACTGCTGAACTATCATCTCGATCTCGATGTTAGTGTCACATTCTTCCTCGCATTAACATCAAGACTGAAGTGATATCGCAGGAAAGGAATAGATCCTCCTTATGTAATCTATCTTTACACATCAAACACTTTTACAAAATTGGAAGGAATAAAGGAGTGACTCAATACTTGATCAAGATTTATTTTCATGGGGTTTGAGAGGCACATGCATGACTCCTTAACATGTAGCACTATTTTTGCTTGATTTTGAAATATGGTTGATTACACTTATGTCCCTGAGGTTAGGTCGTTAGGATGAAATTATACACTATATGCTGGATCAAGATTCTCTGCTGTACAACAGAGGTGTTGTAATAGCATTTAGCGACAAAAGATTGTCACTGAAAGTGCTTTGTCGTTGTTACTGAAATTTATAACGATAATTTTTTATCGCTAAAAAGTATTTAACGACATTTTTTTTAATACAGCACCTCTATTGTACAGTAAAGAATCTTTATCCCTATATGCCATATACTGTATAAGGTTAGTATTAAAATTTTAAGAATACGTATTCATGACATCCGTAAAAAAGTATACTTTTAAAAGGATTCATGATAGATGTACACGACTCTTCCCTCTTCAATGTTCGTGCTCATACTCTGTTTTTGTCCGTAACCGAATTTTTTATCTTACCCGCAAGAATATAGATGTAATTAACCTTTGAATTATTGCAGTTTTCCTTTTGATGTGTGTTCAAGCGGATGGCACGACAGCATGCAACACACAGTTGTACACTGGTGGCTGCGCGTACAAGAGTTGCAACGATGCTTGCACCAAAAAGTACCAGCCCAAGGCGGCCAGAGGATTTTGTTTACTTTCAACCTGTGTTTGTTTCTACAACTGCCCTTGACTCACCACCATGTCCGTTCGCCCTTTGTTTATCTGGTGAACTTCTGTGCCCTGTGGGGTGGTCCATCAATGATAAAGAGACAATAAGTTGCTAAATATATTATTATGAATAAAAATGTCCCTTCTTTTTCTCTATTTTGTCTATCTAATCTTTGATTAAGATGTCTTCTTTTGAATTCCTTCTTGCCTTATTTCCGGACTCACGTCTTAAGCTTATTAGTCTAAGGATTTACATTTTACGGCCTTAAAAAGGTGAATTTTCCCGCTGCGGGTGGTCAACTATCCAAAAGAGAAATGTTTAGATATTCTACAACGAATCTATCATGTTAGCCAACAAATGAACCGAAAAAAATTTAGGGCTACAACTTTGGGTTAAGCTTTATAGGTTTAACCAACCCAACCCAAAATATTTTGAGTTTTTTTTACCCAGCCTAATCTACCTAATTATAAAATGGGTTAGAATGGGCTGAGATCACATTATAGTGGGCTATATTTGGATTGGGCTTTTAAAGACCATTTTGCTACAAATTGATATTTTTGAACCATCACCACTGCGAGCTAGCAGCAGCCACCACTGACACCGGCAGCTGCCATCACCAGCAACCGCTATCGACAGCCGCCATCGCTACTGCCTCTAACAGCCAATATTGCCGCCAACAGCCAGTATCGTCGTCGCCGCCAGCCACCACTACGCCATCGTTGCCGCCACAACAGCTGCCACCGCCACCAGTAACTGCCAGCTGCTGCCACTGACATTGGCAGCCATCACTGACCACCACTATTCCATTTTCTATCTAAATAAAGAAAAAAATATTCTGATGATCAATCCACTGAAACCCAAAAAAGTCCACTCAACCCAACCCAACCCAACTCAACCCAGTCAATTCAATCTTTTCTTGGGTTAAAGCTCGTTGGACTTTTAAAGCACATCAGTTTCTTTAGGTTGGGTACACATTTAACCCAACCCACCCAAGTTGCATCCCTAAAAGAACCTCGACTAAACGTTGTTCTTGAACAACACAATCTTGATCCTCTTAAACACCCTTTCTATTTTGAGAGTAAATCCAAATACATACGTGCGTGTGATTGAATGTGTTCTGGAAATGTGCATTCTAGTTCTATTTATGAATGAACCCTTGCCTTCCTAATGGGGCACGCACATTCGTCCTTCAAAAAATTTTTTATCTTACTCTTTCTATATTTTATTCAGTTTTCTTTACAAATAAAGTCAATTTTGTTACGAACATGCTTAGGAAAAAGACTTACCTGCATATGATAGATAAGAAGAGAAAAAAGAACTGATGTAATAAGGGTAGCCCGACCAGCTGTATGGATAAGAGTATCTTTCCAGCTCGCACATCTATCACGTTTGTTCTGAAAATTATTTTTTTTCTCTTTTTTTTTTTTGCAATTATATTCCGCATGCACCCCATATAACTGCCAAACTTATTTCGAAATTTTGAAACCCAAAATAAAATGGAGAAGATTAATGTCTATGACAATAGGGTTAGGGCTGATGACCAGGGAAGATTTGTCTAGGTTAATTGTTGTCTTGAGTCCCCAGAGTAATAGATCTAGTACATATTCATGCTAAGCTCGATGAAAAACATAGAATCATCTTGACCAGGTCGTATTCAATAGTCTTCCAACATTGATAATAAAAAAGACATGGGAATCCATAAAGTAAAAGAATAGGGGAGGCACAACCGCCAACCTAGGGAGTGTTTTACGTCCATTGTTTCCCCCTTATTCCCGAAATGCTATGGTGTCCTGGGCAAAAAGTAGGTGACTGATAGAGGGCTTTGCAGGCCCGTTATGATTCTCGGAATACTCTTGTTTGCATTTGCTAATACCACCATCGCTGAAAGAAGTTCTGTGCAGAGAACAAAGATCGAGATTGTCGAGAGAGGGTCGTCCTGTCTCAACCCCTAATTGGGTTGAAAACGATATGATGCTGAGCTGTTAGCAAGGATTTTATAGGATATCCATGAAATGTACTTCATGATCAGCTTGATGATATGCTCCAAGAGCTGCAGCTCTCTTAACTCAGCTTCAAGGAACTTTCTATCACTTGGTCATAAGCCTTGCTTATATCATTCATAAACCCGTGAGTTTTATTTGGTTTTTTTTATTTTTTTTGGTCCATCGGGTTTCCTTGACCAATAATTGTCCAATTAAAACACTGTCAAGAATTTGTCTAAGCTACAAAGGCATTATGGAATTCTAAGACCAAGTCCCCTCGTACCAGTTTGATTTTGTTTGCTACTATTTTGGAGATTATTTTGTAAATTGTGTTACGTAAGCTGATAGGCCGGTAGTCGTTGGGTGATGATGGGTTTTTGCATTATGAGATAAGTACAAGAAATGTGTTGTTGACTTCACTCAGGTAATGACCCCAATCTAAGATAAAGTCTCTAAAATTTTAATAAATGCCCGTTAGGATACCATCTGGATTCGGTGCTTTCAGAAATCTCATTTTCAATAGAGCTGGTCTGATTTTCAATACTTGAAAGGTTTTCCTAGAGTATTACCTTGTCTTTCAGCAAGAGTTCTGGATTGGTTTCTCTTGTTTCCTTACTTGCACTCCATATGTTCAAGAAAAGGTAGGACACACATCTGGGAGACTATTCAGTACAGTAAGGTATTTGTTGACAGAAGAACTTATGGTAACGCTTAGATTAACCCATCTAGACGGGCCGAGTGTGTCAATGACTAGTATAAGATAACAGATAATTTGACTCTCTCCCATTCGACCTATGCTCGGCCTATTTACTTTGTTTGGGGGGGTATTTTTTTTTTCTTTTTTTTTTAGTAAATGAGATAATAGCATTGATTATAAAAAGTTACAGAATTTTTTTTTAGTCAGCCTTTGTTGGCTTTACATTTTTCAACATGAACAAACAACAGAGTCATGACATTCCATGACTAGTACAAAGTAAAAAACATAAAACTTCTAAACACGCTAAAAAAAAGGAGACAACAAAAAGTACATCCGCATGCGGCTGCATGAACTGAGAGTGAACCTACCATCATATGGAATCACCACTGTCAAGCACCATTGAAACCCTGTCACTATAATGGAAATTACTAACAAAGACGACACCACAGAAAAATTTACCTAAATAGATCCAGACTCGTGGTTTTGTACATTGTGACGACAATTAAGCTTAGGAATTTTTTTCGGTCAATTAGGTGCCCTCCTCGTGTAAACTCTCTAGCTTCGCCACCATATGTAACATAGTGTTTTTATACTCTAAAAAAACAGTAATCCATGATAATATCTTCAGATCTTTACCGTGAACCCCGATTGTGGTCATTGTTGGGGTGGTTGTTTAAAATAAAGGTGCACATGCGAACAGTGCCTATGCACTTTCCGACACCATATGGCTCCTCGATTGCACGCTTGTGAATACACTTTTGCAGTGAGGACCAATCCCCTTATACTACACATGTGCTCCGGAGTCCTAATAGCTTGAGCACCTTGAGCTTATGATGCCGTTGTAATCTCAATTGTCCAATAGGGTGGGTTAGGGGCGAGGGGAGCTACCTAGAGTTCCAAAAGAACCAAGAGATCAGGAGGAAAAAAAAAAAGTGACATATGACCTTCAGTTTTAGTCATTTGGGCATCACGGTTAAGGAGAGCACAAATTTCAGTTCTTATATTAATTTGGCTTCATGTATTCTAAGATATGGAATTTCTAACCAATCATGGCTTTGACATATGCTCATCGAAATCCTTGTGATTTACACTTTATTGGAGTGAAACCTTTATATTTACAAATTAGCTCTTAAACTCTCACCTTTTTACCTTTTCTTGCAATTCCTCAAAATAGATGACAGTTGCCTTTTGCCAGTGAAGGGAAATTTAGGCCCCGTACGCTTACCATATTTGTTTTCTGTTTTCATTTTCTGTTTTCATTTTCTATTTTCATTTTCATGATTTTCATATTCAGTTTGAAAATCCGTTCCCGTACTTTTATCATTTTCAAAAAAAATATTTAGTTATTTTTTCTTCTATTGGGTTAAGTTTGAGTGAAAAAAGCTGAAAACACCTTTTAGGTGTTTTCAGTTTTTTGTTACTATTTGAGTAATTTTATCCAAAACGAAAACAGAAAATGGTAAAAGTACACAAAAAAAGAATCTTTTTCATCATCATTGCTAAAAACAGAAAACGAATATGGTAAGCGTACGGGGCCTAGTTTCTTTTGACTGAATTAACAAAGGGTTTAATCTAGTTTTCTCCCTCATGCTTTGACAGGGTTTTCTAAACCAGACCTTATACTGCTAGTTTGATGAAGATGGTCATGTACTACGGGCCATCGCCATTTTACTTTTGTTCTAAATATATACTTTGTGTATACTTGTGCAGAAAACAATTAAGTACGAAATACTGAAATTTAGTTTACTAAACAGAACATATAGTCTTTGCAAGAACTATTAAAATGAACTCACAACAGGATTGCAGAAAAGCAGAACAGCAAAGGAAAAAGGGGCCGAGGCGTGAATTTGATTCACTGTCCTTAAGACTTATTCGTCCCGCAACGGTGCTGACGGCTCTCGACGATAGTCTCCCAGGATACAACGGCTACGTCTGAAAATAGTAGCACACCAAATTTCCAGACCCGGCGAACCAAACAAATGGTAGAACTCTTTCAAAACTGGGACAGACTCTTGTACAGAAGAAAAGAAAATTCGGGATTTTAATTCGTACATAACTTCTGTAAACTGACTCGGTTTTATACACAGAGTATTCACTGGGGGGTGCAACTCTTCACAGCTGGTTGGTTGGAAAGGAAAGGTCACAACTTTTCGGAAAGGAAATTAAATAAATAAAATTTATTTGTCCCAAAAAGAATAAAGCCTGATTGGGCCTAGCCCAAGCCCAAGCCACGGCCACGGACCGGGACGGGCGGCGCGCGCGTGTGGTGGACCTTGGGTCAACCTAGGTCCTCCCTCCTTACAAAACATGGGTACCCCCAAGGGGCCCATCCCTTAGCTCAAGGCTAAGCTTTATAAGGAGACAACATTGGCTTTATCTCTTCAATGTGGGATACTCTTTTCCTTTCAAGGTGAACCACTAACTTTAGCTTCAATTTTCTCATTCACTTCTCATTCGTTTTAAACATGTGAATATACCACGATCATCTATTCCAATAGATGAACGTGAATTAATTTGTTCCTAACCAAGCTATGGTTTGGAACCCATTTGAAAATTGAGTCAAAGTTGCTTCTCCACAATGGGTTTAAAACCCAATTCCAACAATCACCCACATGAATAGAAAATTGACTGGACTCTATACGCACAGAAACACTGACATAAGAAAGAGTTCTTTAGAACGACACTGCATCGGGATAGGTAGCCGATGGCCTTGAACCTTCCCTAGTGAGAACTATCGGATTTACTGGTTAACCAGTGAACATGATGTCTTGAACTGTTCAACCCTTAGTGTAAACCGAGACAATAGAACTTCACACAGTATCGCTCAAACATTGTTTTGAGGTTCTCATTGTTGTGTTCATTTTGGCCCTGAACAACTCCTGGTTTTCATGAGTACTCTTTGAGAATTCAGCCTTACAATTCTCATAGAAGCGGCCCCACTTCTTACTCACATAGGTGACTTCTTATTAAGAGGTTCCTACCGCACCCCACTTAGATTTCCAAGATATAAGAGTCATTAAAAGCATAGCTTAACCTAACCTTTTGTAGGTGCCACTGTCTTCTCATCATAGGAATGGATATGAGGGTTTTAACCCCCCACAGTGCTCTGTCTGAGTCGCATTTACATAATTCGGTTTTCCCTTTGAACCTAGATCTTGGGATCTCCAGTCAGCTAGGTAGGGTTTCCATTATGGCAACTCTTTAGTTCATAGGCTTAAGACCCATTCCCCTTGATGACACATTTACTTTCTCTCTAGTCAAAGCTTTCGTTAACGGATCCGCAATATTATCCTTTGACTTCACATAGTCAATAGAGATAATTCCACTAGAAAGTAATTGTCTAACGGTATTGTGTCTGCGACGTATGTGTCTAGATTTGTCGTTATACATACTGCTTTGTGCTCTTCCAATTGCAGATTGACTATCACAATGTATGCAAATTGGTGGCACAGGCTTAGGCCAATTTGGAATATCCTCCAAGAAATTACGAAGCCACTCCGCTTCTTCTCCTGCTTTATCTAAAGCAATGAATTCAGATTCCATAGTGGATCTGGCAATACATGTCTGTTTAGAGGATTTCCAAGAAATAGCTGCTCCTCCTAATGTAAACACATATCCACTTGTGGATTTTGTTTCATTAGAATCTGATATCCAGTTGGCATCACTGTATCCTTCTAATACAGCTGGATATCTTGTATAATGCAGACCAAAGTTTAAGGTATATTTTAAGTACCTTAAAACTCTTACAATAGCTAGCCAGTGATTCTTCCCCGGATTGCTAGTATATCTGCTCAGTTTACTGACAGCATATGCTATATCGGGTCTCGTGCAATTCATGATATACATTAGGCTACCAATTATACGCGAATACTCTAATTGAGATATTCCTTCACCAGTATTCTTTGTTAGATGTAAATTTACATCTAGTGGTGTCTTAACTGGACTATTATCATAACTTTTAAATTTGTCTAGCACTTTCTCAATATAATGAGATTGTGACAAGACTAGTCCATTTGATGTTTTGGTAATTTTCATACCAAGTATAACATCAGCCACACCCATATCTTTCATATCAAATTTACTGGCCAACATTTTCTTTGTAGCCTTAATGAATTCATCATTGCTCCCGATAATGAGCATATCATCCACATAAAGGCAAACAATGACATATCCTTTTTCCGTGCCTTTAACATAGACACATTTATCACATTCGTTGATTCTAAAGCCATTTTCGATCATGACTTTATCAAACTTTTCATGCCATTGTTTCGGAGCCTGTTTTAGTCCATAAAGTGACTTAACAAGCTTGCACACCTTCCTTTTATGACCAGGAGCTACAAACCCCTCGGGTTGCTCTATATAGATCTCTTCATTAAGATCTCCATTTAGGAAAGCTGTTTTCACATCCATTTGGTGTATCTCAAGATTATTAATAGCTGCAATAGCTATTAATATTCGAATGGATGTTATTCTTGTAACTGGTGAATATGTATCGAAATAATCAAGGCCTTCCTTTTGTCTATACCCTTTGACAACCAGTCGGGCCTTATATTTTTCGATCGTTCCATCAGCTTTCATCTTTCTCTTGAAAATCCATTTACACCCTAATGGTTTATTTCCAGGAGGAGGATCCACCAGTTCCCATGTATGATTTAGCATGATGGATTCTATTTCACTATTAATAGCCTCTTTCCAATGAGGAGCTTCGGGACTCGACATTGCTTCACTATAAGTACGAGGCTCATTTTCTAACAAATATGTTAGAAAATCAGGACCAAAAGATGTAGACGTTCTAGCTCTCTTGCTACGTCTTGGCTCATCTTCCTCTTGTGAGGGTTCTTGGTCCTTATTAGTTCTTTCTAAAGAACTTCGTTCTTGTGCAACTTTATAAGGAAATACATTTTCAAAGAAATGTGCGTTCCTTGTCTCCATTATGGTGTTGACGTGTATATCGTCAACTTCAGATTTATGCACTAAGAACCGATATGCCGAGCTATGGCTTGCATATCCAATAAAAATCCCATCGACCGTTTTAGGTCCTATTTTGACCATTTTAGGTGGTGGGATAGCTACCTTTGCTAGACACCCCCACACTTTAAGATATTTGAAGGAAGGAGGACGACCTTTCCATAGCTCATAAGGTGTCTTTTGCAACTTCTTGTGAGGTACTTTATTAAGTATATGATTTGCGGTTAAGACCGCTTCCCCCACAAGTTATCCGGTAGTCCGGAATTTATCAACAAAGCATTCATCATTTCCTTTAAAGTACGATTTTTCCGCTCAGCAATTCCATTTGACTGAGGCGCATACGGTGCCGTGGTCTCATGAATGATTCCGTGATCGGCACAAAATTTTTCAAAAGGGAAAACATATTCTCCGCCTCTATCACTTCTTAGTACTTTGATTTTCTTGCTAAGTTGATTTTCAACCTCAATTTTGTATTGCATAAATGCTTCCAAGGCTTCATCCTTGCTTCTAAGCAAATATACATAACAAAATCTCGTACAATCATCAATAAAAGTAATAAAATACTTTTTTCCTCCTCTAGATTGTACCACCTTTAAGTCACATATATCACTATGAATTAGACTTAAAGGTTCCGTACTTCTTTCAATTGACTTGAAAGACGTTTTAGCCATTTTAGCTTCAACACAAATTTCACATGCTTTATGTGAGTCAAAGTCCATTTTAGGCAACAAACCATTTTTCACGAGCTTTTGTAATGAACCATAATTCACATGACCTAATCTATGATGCCATAAATTAGGAGATTCCAACAAATAAGCAGAAGAGACATTATTATTATTATCGGAATTTGGTACAACTTTAGGTACGATGGTCATTACATTTAGCTTAAACAGACCATCACAAAGGTACCCTTTTCCTACAAACATTCCACTCTTAGTTAGTACAAACTTGTCGGACTCAAAAACTAGCTTAAAACCATTTTTGCTCAACAATGAGCCCGAAACTAAATTCTTTCGAATGTCTGGCACATGAAGCACATTGTTGAGACTCAACTCCTTGCCAGATGTCATCTTTAAGACCACCTTGCCCATCCCTTGCACCTTTGAAGAGGAAGAGTTTCCCATGAACAAATTCTCATTGTTGGCGCTCTCATATGTAGTAAACATACTTCGCTCGGAGCACACATGTCGAGTAGCGCCTGTGTCTACCCACCACTGTTTGGGATTTCCAACCAAGTTGACTTCGGATACCACCGCAGATAAATTCAAATCTGTCACATCCTCCGTAATTTTGGTAACTTCCGTCACATTGGCTTGAGAATGCTTTCCTTTCTTAAAGTTTCCTTTGGTTGTGCGACAGTCCTTAGCACGATGGCCAGCTTTGCCGCACACATAGCAATTCCCTTTGAACTTCTTCTTCTCACCGCCTTTGGAATTTGAGCCGCTAGCTCCATTTGGACCGTCTGAATCGGAAATTTTCCTCCTCTTTGACGGACCTTGCTCGACCACATTTGCCTTGGCCTCATGATGATAATTACCGGCCTTCTTCTCGGACTGGCGATTATCCTCCTCAATCCTCAATCTGACGATCAAATCCTCGAGCTTCATCTCCTTGCGCTTATGCTTCAAATAGTTCTTGAAATCTCTCCAAGTAGGTGGCAATTTTTCAATAAGCGCAGCCACTTGAAAAGATTCTCCAAGTACCATCCCTTCCGCATGAATATCATGGAGGATTAGCTGAAACTCTTGGACTTGACTAATCACAGTCTTGGAATCCACCATCTTGAAATCAAGGAATTTGCCGACTAAAAATTTCTTTGAGCCGGCATCTTCCGTTTTGTATTTCCTTTCCAAGGATTCCCACAATGCTTTCGCATTGGCCATTGGACTGTATACGTTATACAACGCATTGTCCAATCCATTGAGGATGTAGTTCTTGCACAAAAAATCCGAATGCTTCCAAGCATCCACGGCAGCCACTGTTTGCCGGTCAGGATTGTCACCAAGATCTGGTGCATCCTCGTGCAAGAACCTTGCCAAGTTCAAGGTGGTAAGATAGAACAACATTTTCTGTTGCCATCGCTTAAAATCCTTTCCGTTGAACTTTTCCGGTCTTTCACCAAGTCCAACGGAACCATGAGCAGGTGCAACGTAAGGTGTCGCATACACAGTCCCACCGCTGGGATGAACCGGTCCACTTTCCGAATTGGTTTCGCTAGTAGCCATTGTTATATCTATCAACAGAATATAACAACTATTAATAAGCAAAAATAATCCAGTCTATCACAAAGGTATAACGAAAACAGATTCTAGTATCACTAAAATTAAATTCAGAAACTGAAAATAATTTTAGTATAGATTGATAGAATCAAATAAGAAAACGAAATTTGAAAAACACTGTTTAGAAAATACTGTTTCTACACATGTACACAAAGTACGGGAAATAAGTCTTAAGATTGTTGTTCTAAATATATACTTTGTGTATACTTGTGCAGAAAACAATTAAGTACGAAATACTGAAATTTAGTTTACTAAACAGAACATATAGTTCTTGCAAAGATTATATGTTCTGTTTAGTAAACTAAATTTCAGTATTCTGTACTTAATTGTTTTCTGCACAAGTATACACAAAGTATATATTTAGAACGACATTTAGTCCATTCGTTTGGTTTTCCTGTTAAATTAAGTAGATTTATTAAGGCAGAAATGCACGTGACACTCCCCAAATTTGTTTTTGGTTTAACCCCCACTGCTTTTGTCAACAGTACCATCGTCCACCTATGGGATGTCTCTACCCCCCCCCCCCCCCCCCCCAAACGATGCCACCATGCAGCACTGCCACACACCGTCACTGCATCCACACTCATCACCCCACTCCCCACCCCCTCACCCTCCCCCTCCCAACAATGACCATCAACACTGCAAATCATCACGAAAACCCCACTCACAGCCCTATCACCATCAAAACCCAGCATGGTCAGCACCCCCAACAAAGCACCAGCACTGCAACCATCCATCGCTGCTACCGCCAAACCCAAAACCACCAATCTCCAACGATCTCCTTTAAAACCACCACAACTCACAGAGATCTCCTCCCCATCGATCTCCTTCTTCAGCATCTTCATTGTTGGCTTCGACGTTGCCATCTTTTGTTATGAAGCTTTATTCTGCGCGGTGTTGGAGGGCTTTGCGGCAGCTGTGAGTGAGTGGGTGCGGCTGTGAGTGGTCATGTGTGGAACTGGGGTGGTGTGTGCGCATGTGTTGACCGGAGGAGAAGAAGAAAAAGGCAAAAGTAGTGCACACTCTTTAATTTACAAAAATACCTCAAATATTTTTCCTTACTGAAATGCTACGAGAGGGACTAAATTAATGGTGGGACTTAGTGCAAGTACTACCTCCAATATATTAGGATTGCAGGGACTGATCTAAAAATTGGGAGTGGTACGAGAGTGAAAACTGAATTAAATCCATTAACAACAATTTGTACATGATGTAAACCAATGGGACAAAATTTTAGAAAATCTCTTCTTCTTCTTCTTCTTCTTCGTGTCCGATCAGGGGCGGATCCAAGAAGTCCAACCGGGGGAGGGGGGGGGACCGAAATGTCATAAAAAAATTAACGGCTAACATAAAAGAATTTGTGTCACGCTTGAATACGTTAAATGCAAAATAGATTGCTCAATTTGACTAATAATATCATATAATTTCACTATTTATAGTGATTTATTTAACTTGTAAAGTTAGTCAACAAGAAACTATTAATCTTACATGAAAGAAACTTTACTCTTATTGTATATATGTATTATTAGTGCGATTATCAATTGTATGATAACAATAGTCACGTATAAGTTAACATATTATAAGAATTTAAATTAAAAAAGAAAAAAAAAACTAACCTTGATATATTATTGTTTACTTTAAAATCTGGAGATTTAAAATTTAGAAGAATGAAGATGGACAAAAGAACGAGAAAGATAAAAATTACGAAAGCAGGTGGCACAAAAAGTAAAAAACATTACAAAATGAAATCTAATACATTGACATATAATATGGTGGCATTTTAGTAAATATTTCAAACATAACTACATATTATTTAAACACAACTATAAAAAAATTCTCAAACTTTGGGGGGTGCCATGGCCCCACCTGGTCATGCTTGGGCTCCGCCCCTGTGTCCGATGGCTCCACTATGTTGCCTAAGAACCTACACCATCATTCTGAACTTTGTCCAGAAACACAGACTTCGAAGCCGTAGTCGTTAATGTTGGTGTAGTTTCTTGTTTGTAACAGTACCCTAACTATGTCCAATAATATGATGGTAGCCATGCAAAGCAATGATATGCACGACTCAATATCCACTTACTTTAAGTCTATCTAGACGCGAGAAGCCATAACAAACCGAAACAAATAAATGGTTAAAGTAGTGTGTCACTTCATAACGCTTGATTCTTGTTATGCGAAATAAAAGAAACACACTTGACCATGCGCCGCGCGGGTTAACGACTTATATGTAGACTTATTAGATAGATTAACCCATGCCATGCTATGCGTAGAAGTGTTATTTGGATCTGCATACACGCACAAATGAACACGGCCTCCTTTGCCCCTCTCTCTGTGTATGCGTCATTTGTAATCTGATCAATCGAAATGTAGAAAAATTATCTCTCCATCAGATTACGCTGCTATCATGTTTTTTTTTTTTTAGGATTATAGGCATTTTAGGATTCTGATGGATTTCTCGATAAATTCTCGACATCCTTCATATTCTGATAGGATTCTATGTTACATGGCTTTGATTCAAAAAATCTCCATTGGTCTTCTTCCCTTTCTCGAAATCTTTAATACATGGAATTCTCTGTTACATGGCTCTAATTCTGAAAATCTCTGTTACATGGAATTCAATGTTACATGGCTTTATTTTATTTTATTTTATATTATTACTATTAGATTTTTGATATTTTGGTCTATTTCAGTTTGCTTATATATAAAACCTTAATAAGTGCAATATTCCCAGAATTTTGTTCTCTTTGCATTCTTAGTCCAGTTTATTCCAAAATATGATCAGTACATTCCTCTTACTGTTTTAAGACAAGGTGTAAAACTTAATCAAAAAAATATAGGTTGCAAAGTTTCTCTTTTTTGCACGCATTTGTACCTCCTTTTGTCACTAAAGGGGTATATTTGTGACTATTGTTAGACATTCAGTGACGAACAAAGAGTAAAATAAATATTATTTTCCTGTATTTTATTTTTACCCCGACCACCAAGATATATCCCTTGCATCTAAACTTTTTGTCCCTAAAGCGTTTTAACTCTGTTTCTTTTTCTTTTCTACACTATTTGGGTAGTATATCCAAAAGTATAAGCTTAAGAAAGTAACGTATCTTTCTTTTAGATCTTCTTTTAAATAGTCCATTATTCTCGACCATTCTTATTTCTGACATTCGTAACTACTATAGTTTAATACAACATATATGTGTGGTTTAAGCTTTCAGCGACCTTTTGTAAAGTTTTAACGAGTACTAGAGTTAAGTAGCAATCTCATTGTCACCACCGGTCTTAATTGGAATGCAACTAACAATGTCTAGCAACAAATTTATGTCGCTAAGGTCTATCTTTTCTCCCAAAGTCCCTCATTAACTCCGAAAGAAATAATAAATCTCCTCCTTAAAAATATAATGGGCATCTTTTAGCACAAAAGAAAGTCTTACCACGTATAATAGACTTTAGAGAAGGCAAAGAGGTTGAAACGGAAGGAAAAAAAAAAAGAGAAAAACTTTCAGCGACATTGTGTAAGAATTTACTGAATACCTTAAATTAGGGACGGTATCATTGTCACTATAGCAATCATATTGTATATGCAACTGACAATGTCTAGCGACACTTCATATCGTTAGATCCTTCACTTCTCCCAAAGCCCCTCGTAAACCATAAAAAAAATAAAATAATAACAAATCTCCACCTCAAAAATACGGGTCTGTCTTTAACCGCCAAAAGAAAGTGTTATGAGGTATAATAAACTTGCGAGATGGAGAATAGCTTAAGAGAAAATCATCTTGAATGTTGTTTTAAATTAGTTTTGACAGATGAACGTGATTGAAATGATTCATGTTAACGTTGAAACTTTTGTAGACGGGTGGTGGCTCATATGATGTTTTCTTTGGAGTTTAAAAGTTGGCATGAATCATATATATTAGATTATGGGACACAAAATGGTATATTATTTGTTAAATGTGCAGATCAACTGCTATTTACTCCTTATTCTTTTTGTTGATAAGTTATTAAGTAATCTGCCATGAAAAAAATTTGGCTGCTACCCTGTTAGAGGAATCCTCCTCTTATGCTCTATATAGCGACAATCAATCGTCTCTAAATATTTCTAGTGGTTTTTATTTAGTGACGTTAAAATAGTGCTACTAAGAATTATTGCTGAAAATGTTAGAGAAAAAGTCACTAAAAATATTTAGCGACTATTAATTGTCATTATACACGGAGTTGGAAGAAGACTCCTACAACTCGAGTTGGAGCCAAAGTTTGTTCATTTCATAATGAATGCACTCACCCGTGTGAAGCTCAAGTACACTCTACTGGATATTCTTTACACTGACGAGTTAAAGTAGTTTGTCATTTCATAACGAATACACTCACCTATGCATTACCCGAGTTCAAAGCCAGTACGTTAATTATACTACATAAATCTCCACAAAATGATTATTCAATTCAATATGATAAGAATGAAATCTTTCTTCTTTGTATGAGCTCTCAATTTCTTTATAAACCACCTTTACCACGTGAATCCATTGAATGTATACTACCACCAAATTAAGCCAAAAACATAGTAGGATTTGCCTTAGTCATGGCCAAGTCTTCTAATGCCCATTTTCTGTTCTTTGTCTGTGCGATCTCAGGTCTGTGCATCTTCCGCTTATGGCTATCTTTTGAAGGGGTACATGAGTTTTCTTTCTTTTCATTTCTTGCTCTTATTTTCCCTTTCCTTGCATCCAAGTGCGCTACAAATTCTTGGACTTCTTACATGGGTATTTCTAATGATATCTCTTTTGATGGGTATTTCTAATGATATCTCTTTTGATGGGTATTTCTAATGATATATCTTTTGATCCGTAGAATGTCACTTTGGTGCGGCCTAGGAAATGGGGGTAGCCGTTCTCTCATCCCCATTGTGTAGCCAATGAGACTCAAATCTCAGACCTTGCAAAGAAAAGGAGTAGGTCCTCACTGTTGGACTATGATCTCGGTCTCGATCAGAAGACGCACCTAGGCTCAAGGCACTGGGAGCGCGCCAGACCTAGAGCTAGGCGCAACCCCTTCAGAAAGGCGCGTGCCCAGGTGGAGGGCGGGGGTGGAGGCACAAAAAAGTCAGCAAAAAAAAAAAAAAAAACAAGTCTCTGATTTTTGCATCGTGGCATCATCTCAACCGTTCGTTGTTTTTAGTTCTTTTATTTCATAACATCACAAATGAATATCCCAGACAAAAAAAAAATTCTGAAATCTCGAATCCTCAATCAATCGATTCTCTTGCTATTTTTTACTATGTCAGTGCCCCGTCGCCGACTGCTGATCCCTTTCAAGTAGACCTACTACTTCAGTTCACCTTGTAGATGAAGAAATGTGTTATTTTTGCTTGATTTACACATCAAAACCGAGGCTACTCATTTACGCATCAAACACTTCTATCAGGTTGGAAGAAATGTGTGACACATCAAAAGGAGTGGCTAAATAGTTGATCAAGATTGATTTTCGTGGGGTTTGAAAGTCACCTGCATGACTCCTTAACATGTGCTATTTTTGCTTGATTTTGAACTACTGCAGTTGTCCTTTTGATGGTTGCTCAAGCGGCTGGCGTGAATAGATGCAACACGAAGCTGTACTCCGGTCGCTGCGAGGTTAGTATTTGCGAGGAAGCTTGCACCAAAAAGTACCAGCCCTTGGGGGGCAATGGAGTCTGTACACCATTTGGAACCTGTTTTTGTGTCTACAATTGCCCTTGACTAACCACCAAGGTCCACCATGCCCATTCACTATTTGTTTTACTGGTTAATTAGTGTGGGGTCCATTCAATAATAACGAGGCAATGAGTTGTTAAATATGAACTAAGGAGTAAAAGAAAAAAAAATTTTGGTTGCTACTCGAATCGTGGGAAGATAACTACAATCCTCATATATCGATAATTAAGTGTCATAGTGCTTTTATTTAGTCACTAAAGAAGTATTGTTAAGAATTGCCGTTGAACGTATTAATAGAAAAAAACTATTAAGAATATTTAGCGATCATTATTTGTCGCTATATAAGGAGTTGTACCTATCTTTCCACATCAGGGTAGCAGCAAAAATTCATCCAAATTAAAATATCCTCGTTTGATTTCCTTCTTGCTTATTCTCATAATTACGTATTATTAAGTTTTTTTTTTTACAGCTTAGTATGAGGATTTGCATTTTACGGGCCTAAAAAGGCTTAAAAGGTGAACTTCGTCGTTGCTACAGGCAACCAACTGTCGCAACTGAAAAATTATTTAGATCTTGTGCAATGAATCTATCTTGTTGGCCATTAATATGAACGGACAAACCTCACTATTATCATTGCTCTTGAACGATACAATCTTGATGTTTTGGAAAAGAAAAGAGGGGTGGTCGAGGCGAGACGAGCTCGTTTCCGCAAGTCGTGCCCGCCGACTACGGTGACGTGTCGCGCAAAAAAGGACTCCCAGTGGGACCTTAGGTGCAACCAAAATAGGTTGGGAACAAAGTATTAATAGAAAAATCTATTAAGGATATTTAGCGATCATTATTTATCTTCCTAGATCAGGGTAGCAGTAAAAATTCATCCAAATTGAAATATCCTCGTTTGAATTCCTTCTTGCTTATTCTCTTAATCACGTATTAAGTATTTTTTTTTTACAGCTTAGTATGAGGATTTGCATTTTACGGGCCTAAAAAGGCTTAAAAGGTGAACTTCGTCGTTGCTACAGGCAACCAACTGTCGCAACTGAAAAATTATTTAGATCTTGTGCAATGAATCTATCTTGTTGGCCATTAATATGAACGGACAAACCTCACTATTATCATTGCTCTTGAACGATACAATCTTGATCCTCCTAAACTCATTTTCTATTTTTGAGATCAGATCCAAATACCCATGTGCGTGCATTTTTATGCGCTCTAAAAGTGTTTGGGAACATTGAAAAAATTGTCGTGACCGTTCCGCTTCTATTTTTGAATGGTCATTTGCCTTTCAGTTGGGTCAAGTTCGTCCTCGAAAAAAGGCTTTTAGCTTCTCTTTCGTTATTTTTGTCAATTTGGTCCGTTAAGTCAAAATTTGGGAAGAAGCGCTAAAGTAGAAAAAGGATAGATAGATGCAACTAAAATAAATTTGGGAGGGACACATAATTTAGTAGAGAAGGATAGAGATGTGGATTTAAAGTAAATTTCAATTAATTAACTTAATTCTATTTGAAACCTTCCTTTGTAATCAAGACTGATAGTTTAACGTTGCGCCATATGGATTTATAACATTCAATTAAAGCATGTTCCTTTTTGTTTGGAGCTACCGAAATAAGAATATGATGGGGTTAAACCCTAAAATCTAACGCCACTTTAAGTGACAAAAGGGTTGATTTAACATAAGAGATCGTGAATTTAGCGTGACCCTAAGAATAAAGACCTCTTTTCAAAACACAAAAAAAAATAAAACAAAAAAAAGGAGGAGAGAACTTATGAATACTAAAGTGAGAGGCAGGGCGCGAAGAAGGTACTAACTTAGTGGTAGGGTTTTTCTTTCCGGTGCAAATATTGTTGATTCGAGTCCACCTGCGGTAACTGCATTCGCATGCAATTCTAACTTTTGACAAGAAAAGTCCGTCTTCAGAAGGAAATATACTAACTAAAGAACAATTACGTAAACTTTTTTTGCGCTATAATATAAACAACGCATGCAGTTGTTGCTTTCTTCACCAAATGTATTATAGTAACACAAATTTTCTTTACCGTATAAAAAAGAGTAATCCGTGAGAACATCTTCGATTCTTAACCATGAATCCGGATTGTGTTCACTATTGTGGAGGCTGCTTACAATAATACGTACAGATGCAAAGGGTGCCAATGCACTTTCCGACACCATATGGCTCCTCTTTAGAGCACCTGTGGATGCATTTCCGCAGCTGACATTTGCTCCAACCAATCGTCTTCCGACACGCGTGCTCTGGAATCCTTGTAGCTTGATCAACATGAGCTGATGATACCGTTGCAATCTCGGCTGTCAAATGGGGTGGAGTGGGGTGGGGTGGGGGGCTTAAGTTTGAACAGTCTGAGAACACTAAAAAGTCGAACCACAACTAAGATAACGATACATTACGAGTTACCTACTGTTCCTAAACAACCAATAGATCAGATAAGAGAATGTATACGAGTTTCAGTTTAGTCATTTGAGCATCACGTTTTTAACCAAGTCTCGTAAATTTTGCCGTAAAGAAACCATTCTAACGAGAAAAGTAGAGATTGAATAGTTAAAAGTAGAGCTCGCATATATGTTCCAACATGAATTTGGCTTACATGTATAATGAGATAGGGAGTTTCCAACTAATCATGGCTAAAACCCTATAAGACCAACTATCAATCTCAATTTTGTCACAGAATTTGATGCCCCAATCATTAATCTTGGTGTAGCTTATCGTTTGTAACAGTAGCCTACACATGTTACACAAATACATATGCTGGTAGCCATGCCAATCAATAACATGCATGATTCTGTATTTACTTGCCTGAACTCTATCTAGACCCCTGAAGCCATAACAATATGAGGAGGCCACTTTTTCTTTGCCATCTCCTCACTCCTTAACAATGGTGGTTTAGCTCCGGTAACTAATGGAAAGTGAGGAAGTTCATCTAGGTGCTTTTGGATTACAGTTAAACAGTTGTATCGCTGAAGATGATGACCGATGAAATCTATCTCAAGCAGCGATTTTTTTTTTTTTTGCAAACGTGTGGAGTTGATATCGTTTTACAGGATTGTGCAATAATTCATGCATATTAGTAAAGGAAGGAAATTCAGACATTTGTGGGTGAAGAAAGAACCTGAAGAAACAAGCAGCACGAGCAAGAGAGAGTAAAGCTGGCATGATATCTTCATTTGCAACTCCAATGCTCCAACCCCAAGTTATCTCTTTCAAGCAAATAACTTGTCAAGACAAAGTAAAGCTCCTATTTATGCAAAGCTACGATTCTTCTTCAAAATTAAGTAATAGAATAGTCCGTGAGGATTCTGCATATGTGAAGGCTCTTCTTGAAACAGCTCTGATAAAGTGAGATGGTTGGGCAAATTTCCTTACAAATCAAACTTTTTCAAGCTAAGTTTTGACAGTGGGAATCTATTAGCGACCGATTGTCGTGTTAGTGATAAATACATTTGAAGTGATGAGACTACCAATTATTGCGATGGAGCTATCCCACCATTGAGTAATGTTGTATTGGGAAGTATTGTTTGATGATCATAAAACTAGGACAAGGGCCTCAGGAACTGACTACAATTTGGTTTACAGGAAGAGTAAGTGAGAAGTGTGATCAAAGTATCCGAAAGAGCTAACTCACAGTGGGACAACTCAACAAGCTTTCTTGGCTTCAGGACATCTTCTTTTCTTTGTGCCCACTCTTTTATATCATGCCATTTGCAAGCTTCCTAACTATCATTACTCTGTTGTAACTCTATATTAGACAGAGTACTAAACCAGTCATGGCAACTTCCAAAGAAATGGCCATTATCTCCTCAAAAAAGGTACTATTTTGTATGGAAATTCATCACACCAATCATACTTGGTTGTCGCAGGAAACTAGCCAGCATAATGTAATTCTCAAATTCTAGGCGCCGTAATTCAGCTTTCAACACGTATCTTGCATATTTCAGGTATTTCAAATACCTGAAGCGAATGGAACAACACTCGAAGAGGAAACTACCTTAATCATTTTCAACAGTGGAACTCGCCAGCGGCCACAGAAGCAAAATACAAGCCTTAGAAATGCAAAAACTCGAAGAAAATTTGCCGTGAAAACCTCATTTCCCCACATACACAGAAATGAAGTTTATGTAACTAACAAGCAAGGGAATCCGCCTCCCTAACAGTGACTACCAAAAGGGAGGATCTCGTGCCTTTCAGTCTCTTTTGCTGGTTCCCAATTGAGCAAATGCAACAAAAAAGACAAATGCACATTATAAATTGGACGATATCCTATAAAAGCCAAAACATTGAAGTTCACTTCTAACAAAAAACTTTCAACTTCTGCAACTAGAGCAGAAGAAAGACAGAGATGAAGCAATCTAGTCTCCAGATGTTTAGAAGCACACAAACCAAACATAAATAAGGCGAGAAAAAGCTAACTTAATAACCTCCCTTGAGATCATTGACAACATCATACGGGATAGGGGTAACAGTCTCCAATGTTGCACATTCCACCATAAAACCTGGTTTGGGGGCTCCTGGCTGCCTCTTCGTGCTAATAACCTCACCTCTTGCCTTTGCCTCTGCCTTCAGTTGGTCATTTTTCTTCTTCCTCAGTTTGAATTCCTCAGTGCACCTTGAAGGCTGAACATGTTCAATACGGACATGGATCCTCTTCTTGATGATTCTGTTACCCACCTAGATTAAGAAACATGTAGTGCAGCTTAAGTGGGAATCCTTTCAACAGCAAGTGAAAAAGGTGTGAGACAACCGTGAAGTATACATCACATTCAACCCGTAAGCAGGAACAACACAGAAGATTTTAGATAACAACCCGTGAAGTATACATTATACAAGGCACTGCAAACCAATTGACCAGCCAAAGAAGGAAGGGAAAACTAAAATCCAGGAAAAAGTGTCTTAATCTAAACAAGGCGCTGCAAATCAATTGACCTCATATTGCATCCACATTGTCAACAAAATTTTATATCGGCATCTAGCCGAGAGCATTCCGCAATCCATTAAGCTAAATTCAAAATGTATGCAACGTCAACATGCTACAGCTTCAATTATTGTATATAAAGAATGATTCACCAGCCACTTCAGTGGACAAAATTGTCGGTCATAACTGAAGAATAAACCTGTAATAAAACTAAAAGTTTTGCTTGTTTATAAAAAAGCTAAATGAAGCCATGGCTATGGCTTTGTAATATAATCCACATTGTTGCCATAAGATGGAACTGCTATTAAGGTGACAGCAGTCGACTACCGTAATTCGAAAGACATACACAAGTGCATGCAGTAAGCTGGAATTTGAGCAAACCATCAAGGATTAGAATTACTTGATTGAGTCATATCCGACCTAATTGAGACACTTTTGAAAATAAGAGTCTGATTGTCTCAGGCTCTTAAAATCCCCAAGGGAAAAAATTGTCAAGTAACTCAGAAAGTAAAATATTTGAACCCACAATAGCAATGTAGAGCTTATTTATGAAAATCCACATTGACAAAATGTCAAACATGTACAGTGCAAACTATAAAAGCATGGTACAATATTACGATGTAAAATGAGATCTTAGAACAAGACACTTAAATCCCTAAAAGAAATGGCAAAAAAGTAACTCGGACGAAACAATATTCAAACCCACAACAGTGTAATATGAAAAATATAAAGATTATTTTTGAAAACCCAAATAAACATAAGATCGAATATTGTCTACAAACTACAAAATGATATTACAACATATCTGTAAATTTTAAACTGAGATCTTATTCAACAAATCAATATGGAAACCCACAATAGCAAAATGGACTGTTACATAATCAGAAGCTTATTTATCCAAACGCATCAGATAGGCATTTTGAAGAACACACACAGTGCAAACACAAAAAGAATGTACACACTGGTAAAGGAGAGAGACAGAGAATATTGATAAATTCCGAGCTTATTTATCCACACTGACATGATATCAAACATGTACTACAAAAGCATGGTACAAGTGAAAACATATTATGAATAGCAAACCAAGATCTTGTATAGATGGTCTCAAACAAACAAACCCACCATACCAAAAAGGGATTATCACAAAATCTAGAGCTCATTAATATAAAAACCAACATGGACAAAATGTCGAACATTCTGAGTGTTGACTGCAAGCTACAAAAGCATGTTAAGGAAATGGTCCGAAGCAAATCGACAATTCAACAAGCAAACCCAAAACATCAAAAAGGATTATCACAAGATCTAGAGCTTATTGATGCCAAAAAAAAAACACAAATAGGCATTTCGTCGAACACGTATCGTGCAAAAGCAAAAAAGCAACGTAATTCGTAACTAACAAAGGAAGACCTGTTTGTTGACTTCGACGCCGATGGCACGCTTGGTGACGTTCCAGACCTGACCGGTGCGGCCGTGGTAGAACTTGTGAGGCATACCCTTGTGAATGGCGCCGTTTACCTTGACGTCGACGTACTCGCCGATGTGGTAGGTCCTCAGGTAGGTTGAGAGGGCGATGGTACCCTTCTTCCTGAATGCCCGAGAGAAGGAGTCCCTCGTCCGAGACCTCAGACCATGGCCAGCCGGCATCTTTTCTCTTCCTGTCTCTCTCTCTCTCTAAAACTGCGCTACCCTCTCTCTTGAAAATACGCACACACTAGTTCGAGCAGTGTGTGTGTTTTGTGGGAAGTGAAGCGAAACCCTAGTTTTGGGTGTTAAAAGTGTGGGTTACGTGGGCCGAAATCACTAGGGCTGGGCCTTCTGTAGAGTGGCCCGGGTACAAATTGGACTCGGGATACAAGTCGCCAAGCCGAATTGGGCCGACAAAAGTCTTCTTTTACCATTTAAAATGTGCATTGGTTGCTGAAAAAGAAAAAAAAAACCTAATACTCCGTATTAAAGTAAGGGAAATGCATTTTCACGTATTATATGATTTTTTTGCACTTTTTTGTCGCTATATTTAGAGATGCGTATTTATCAGATTATAGGCTCATAATCGTAGCCCATTCCCATTTTGGACGGAAGTAAAATCTGACCTGTTGACCCTTTGGCTTTTCCTGCTATAACTGTCACCCCACCAATAGTAGGAGATATCCCTACATCGTTACATCCCATTTAGGATTAGGTATAATCGGAACGAATGAAGAGTGAATCAGCATATTGAGGAGGGAAAAAAGCCTCTTCGTAATGAATCAACGAGAATATGAATTTAATATTATCCGTTATCTATTCTATACCATTAACGTAATTTAGCAAATCGCAATGTGAAGCCAGTAGGTTTAACCCTAAAGGGGTGTTAGAAAGCAAAGATGCATGTCTAGGTGTAGGTACCTGAATATTAAAAATGCAATTCTCCAGAATAAACAATAAAAATTGTTGCAAATATCTATTGCAACCGAGATGCTCTTAAGGCAATAAAACTGATGGCAAGAGATATTCCTAACTCGACTGCAACTTTACTATTCGAAGCTTTTCTTTGAGTGCCTTCATGAAGACCAGAAGTTCTTTGGTATGACATAAGTATGCTTGGTAAGAAATCTTTTATCAAACGATTTCTTCAACATATTTGATCTACTTTTGGATAGCCACAAAAAAAATATATCAAATTATTATTATGACCGACTCAAAATTTTTACTGTCTCAGCTCACAAATTCTGATGACGTCCCAGACACTATGGCGCCGATCTTGACGATTTAGTACTGCCAGAGCCAATAGCTTGCAACTAAAAAAGGCCAGATCACTAGCAGTTTTTGCATGTTATGCCCGTATAACCGTATATCAGGATTGGGTGAACCAATTATATTGTAACCGATCTTTATCCTCTTCCCTTTTGCTTTTGTATTTGCAAGCGCCAAACTCTGTTTTCCTTTACATGTATCGTTTTCTACATGACAAATATAGTCATAGTCTATTATGTATAACCGAATGGCTAACTCTGTAACCTTTATATTTTCAATGCAATTCTCCTTTCTAAAAAAAACACATATTTGATCTATGGGTCAAAATTTGTTTTCCATTTGGTACTGGTCAAGGCAAAAAACAGAAGTGAAAACAACTGGCTCCGCTAGCATACGAGAATGCCACACTAGAATGAATAAGTCCATCTTTTGGTTCTTGCAGTGAAGAACAAGATTCTTCTTTCATTTTGGTTTAAAGATCTTACTGCCATGTCTAGTCATGACTGTGAACTAGCTTCGATTACAACATTACAAGTCAAAGTTCATCACAATCTTCCAACAAACTAGAGATGCTTCCATGTCCGTAGGAGAAGATATGGCTATCGGGCAAGCGTAGAAGGTCAATGCTCTATTTCCAAGGTTCACTTTTCGTTGGATCGTCCATAAAGGATAGCAAACTGAGAAAAGAACGAAAAAGGCCCAATCGGGAAACTTGCTGGGTTTCATTGTAAGTAAATGAGGCAATGAAACGAGGAATCGAAGTTTTTTTTTTTTTCTTTTCTAATTGAGACATTGCATTAAAAATGAGAGAGTACAAAAGAGGGATCCTGGTTCACTACTTCATCCATTAACAAAAGAGAACCAAAGGATGAGGAGGGAACCAGGCCA
The DNA here is from genome assembly GCA_033065855.1 of Escallonia rubra. Taxonomy (NCBI): domain Eukaryota; kingdom Viridiplantae; phylum Streptophyta; class Magnoliopsida; order Escalloniales; family Escalloniaceae; genus Escallonia; species Escallonia rubra. The sequence goes on along the minus strand of JAVXUO010000630.1, from coordinate 188,758 downwards.
AAAGAGTTTGAAACATCCGCCCATTTAGCTAGATTGTGGGCTAAACTATTAGCACTTCTATGAACTTTCACAACATCCCAACAGATGAACTACCTAAGCTTCTCACGGGCTTCTACAATTGTGGTATAGCACTTCCAATTAGGCTCCTGATCATGGTTAGTTAACCAGTCCACTATAACGAGGAATCGAAGTTGATCATGATAAAGTGAAGGGCATTCAGGAGATGCCGATCCCACGAACAACCAGGGGGTTTTCTGGAATGGATCAACTACTGCCCGCTTCATCAACCTGTAAACCCACTTTCAAGCTGCTAAAGATGATTGCTTTATACTGGACAAATATAGAAGTCCAACCACAAATACAAAGATCAGATAGCAAGATTTCATTTCTACATGATCCCCATAAGTGTTCCATAATATTAACTGCTACTGTTTTAATAGTAGGACAAGATCACCATAAATGTTCTGCTTTCCTTCTCCCAACGACATTATGACGAAGCCTTCAAAAAGGTGAGCAAATATGTTGCAGAAGGGGCATAACTTAGATCTAATACCCGTAGGTCGTTCTCCTCATCATTCTCATAAACTCCTCAAGATTAACTTCTCCATCACCTGAACATTCCACAAGCTATCAGTTCACTAGCATAAGGCAAATGGCATGCAAAAACAACTGGAAAAATGTAGCACATGGTATGGCAGATATTTTCTGCCACCAATGACCACTTTTAGGCTGCTTGTTTTTGCTTATGAATGGGGCTCGCGATACTTTTCCATCCATTTTATACTTTTCCGTCGACTTTACAGAGACTGCTGAGGACCAAAGCAACGGCAGGAAAATACACATGCGTATACAAACTCATACCAGAAAGACAACATCGTATTTGCTCGTAACTGGTTGAAAAAAATAAGAGCACCCCCGGCTCATTAAACACCAAAAAAAAGTGTAACGATGGGAGCATAAAAGTGGTCAGCAGCACTGAGCTGATTCATTCAAATAACTTGACTAAAATAAGGGTCGAGGGGAACCGTCAGCAAATTAACATTTGGGTTGAACTTAAAAGACAACTAAAAGAGGAGCAAGAGAGGTTTCCTAACAGTCGAAAATCTATGATGACATCAATGTTGTTAAATCCTTAAAAGGATATCTGCAGCTCCATTAAAAAATAACTAGTAATTACAAAAACATTCCGCTACCAAAAGTTAGTCGACTGCAGAATCCTCGTAGAGTTTAAAATAACTATGACTCACAAATAGGAGACAAACTTAAGCAAAAAAAGGCCATAAAAGCTTAAGCAAAATTGGACATCGGAGGAGTTTCATAGTGATGAATGCATAATGCACATAATTTCTTAACAAATTCATGCTCATCTTGCAACTTGCAAAATGGGATGCAGCTTGGTACTTTGAAACCCCTTCACAAATTGGCCAATATAATATGATTTATGGAACTAAACAACAACTAAATGATAGTATGACTATACAAGGCAAGTGCAATGACCAAGATAGAAAACTCACGATCACGATCTGCTTCCTCAACCATTTCTTGAATCTCTCTAATACTGAAACTTTCTCCCAACTCCTTTGAAATACGCTGAATGTCTGCAACAGATATCTTTCCCTGTAGTCGGAAAAAGAAAAGATTAGTTGTCAACAGAAGCAGTAATGCGGTATAAAAATAAACAGAAGTTCACATTTTTATCTTGATCGATGATTTGGAAGGCCTTCATGAGCTCCTCCCTACTGTCTCTCTCACCAATCTTGGCTGTCATCATGTGCACAAATTCGTCGAAATCAATTGAGCCGCTGCCATCCTTGTCTACATCCGCAATCATTTGATTTATTTGCTGGAGTGGGAAGTCATGAGATATGTTAGCAATGCAACTAAGCAGAAATCATGAGAGAGAGAGAGGGAGAGAGAGCAGTTAAAAGTTTTAAGATTGGCGAGACATTCCAAATACAAGGAATGGGAAATTCTCTCTAAACAAGTAATCAGCCTCTACATCCACTTATTCTAGGTTTCCAATTAGAGAATCTCTCCCGCACATTCCAAAACTTAGTCAAGTTACCAAGCAAAGACCATATTCACCAATTACAATCAAATGTTCAGTATGTAATTAAAAAATTTACTCCCCAAGCTCTTTCTCTAGTTATCCCACTCCATGCGATGCATGAGCCTCAGAAAGAGCACATAGACGGTCACTGCAAACTATGCCGAGCAATGGTGGAAGGACCATCTAGACTTCTGCTCTATACCAGTTAATGCAAGTTCCAGCAAGGTATGCTCAAAGCCAGAATGACCCCAATAGTAATAAAGAAAAAAGAGTACAAAAAGAATTCTTCATGAACACCATCCTTTTCGGCCAAGAATATTAAAAAACGCGTAAGAACCATTTCAGGTCTCTGGTTAACCGGTGTTAAATTCTGCTAGTCTACTCTCAAATTTTACAGCTCCTAACATAATCATCACCAACAACCTATCAGGCAAACACATAGACAGTATATCTGGAATATAATCAGAAATATACAATCCAAGGTATAGATATTCTTTTGATCCATTGGAAGCCACTTGTGCATGCACTACACTATGGGAGATACCCCTTCTCCTATTTGAAGCTCCTTCCACCATCCACATGTAATAGATTGCAGGTCTCTTGGCCCGACTTTACTAGCTGGACCAACTGAGACCAGCACGTTTAGCATTATAATTTAATAAACATCGGAACCCAGTGAAAGATTAGGCAAGTTTTGATGATTCGAATATGATATAAAAACTCAGCCCAAGTAACCACCAAAACTAGTGAATTACAATAAGGTGTAAACAAAAAGATCATTACAAACTTTTTCTTAGCGAGTATATAAAGATTACTGCAAAAACTTGCACGTACAATTAACAACTGTAGTCTCTGGTCAAGCAGAAGTCAACTCCAAGAATAAATTTTTAAGATTTTATTTGCGTCAAGATTTTATCTACATCACCGTAATGTATAAGGTGAATGAGTATCGCATATTCGACTCTAAACAGTGGAATAATCTAATGCACTTATTCCTTTTGGAAAGGTAAATTCAATTTCTCAAAAATTTCTTGCATAATGCATAGGACAAGAAAATGAAGGAACAAACGCGTTCATTACAGGATAGCCTATATTATATGTCAACAATAAGATATTATGCAGTCCATACAGACATTTCTACAGTACAGCATTTAGATTTTACCTCTTCCGTCATTTCAAATCCTAGGGCCCTGTAATAAACCAAGGTTAATTCCAATAGTATGTGCAACAAATTAGACCTGAAAGGTTTTTAATATTTGTGACAAGGCAGTCGTACCTCATTGCAACATTCAGCTCTTTAGCATCAATGGTTCCTGTAGAAGGTGAGTGACATAAACAAGTAAGTTGACGGTTCAGAAGTAAGTCAGATAAAATAAGCACAAGGGGAAGTATTTTCATTACCAGAGCCATCAGTATCAAATAGTTCAAATGCTTCTTTAATCTCTTGCCTTTTCTGCTGAGTTAAGCCATGGTGGCGCCCTTTAGGCTTATTATCTTTCCTAGACACCCCTCTATAAAGGCTTGCCTGAAAAAACATTTGGTGTGAAAATATATTCAAATTGACGAAACAGAACCACTATATCAATACTGTATAGCAAGAACGAGGAAAAAGTTTGCACAAAATACAAAACTATGTCACAACTGACTTGACAGGTTTACAAATGTTAAATGCACAATAGTCCAGTGCATTAAGTGTTTACGCACAAAAAAAAAAGCTCTCAGAACATGTTGAGCATCTTATCGCAATCCAGCACCCTTGTACCAAAAGGCACTTATTTTTCTCTCGCTTAATACCAAAAAACAAAAAAGCCTAAGTCATGATGAAAATGAAAAAAAATTCCATTGGCCAACCTTAGGCTGTATCATAAGGAGCAGCGCATAAGAAAAATGATCAGAGGATCAATGAACTATATCATGTAGCAAAACCCCGTTATACTTCATTGGCTTCTATCAAAGTGATATAACTGGAAATGGCAATGGGTGGGGTACAGTAAATGGAGTTCATACTTTTGTCACATCTCGACACCATAACCTAGTGAGAACCACTGAAAGCAGTGGCTACTCGGGACACCATATGCAAACCCCCGAAGTGATCCTCTTCTAGTTTTGGGATGAAATCCAATGTGTTAAGGCCTAGTGACCAATGAGTCCCAAGCAGAGGTTGAAGAATCAAACTTCATTTGCAGCCACCCTTTCCCTTCCAAGTCTTTGCTGCAATTAACGCAGTCTCCTAATTGTCATTACTCAGCTGGTAGAAGCTAAATAACCTCTACGTTCACTTATACAGATGTATTGCGTAGCATTCGGCAACTTCCTCTTCCACCACAAATTTGAGCAAGTGCAGTCAAAGATCTTAGGAGAACAAGCAAATCTCAAAATCCTCATATCAAAATTTGAACTTTAAACCTAGTATGCATGGAGACACGAAGCTACGTCCTCCCCATTTGAGTTTCCAGCAGCTTCTTAAAAAATATTCCGTCGATGTACTTGAATTTTCTATGCACTTGGAAATTCTTACAAATTGCTTTACAGGAACGGAATTCTACAACCTTTTGTTGCTATTACGTTCCGTGCAGGCGATCCTAATCCAATTTTTGTATGCTCTTGGGAGTGTAATTTAGCCAAGTTACTCCATCAAGAACCATACTTTACATCAATAACAAGTTAAAGCCAAACAAAAATCAGAACGACGCACATACGCTATCGCAGATTTTATCATATCGCATCGCAAAAGAAAACATTAAGCAGATCACAGGGACAGCAATTGAACATATGACCATCACTAACCCAAAAAAGCTGGACCTTAAGCGCATCAATCGGGAATACATGCTGTACATATACAAATGAGATGCATTATCTAGGCCAAATAACTACAGGCATACCATAATTTGGTTTCAATTGGCCTCAATAAGTCCTCCTTTGTCCCTGAAACAGTGAAGTTGTGATCATACAAAGTCGTTAGAAGAAACCTAATTCGCTGAAGGAACTCAGAATGAAAACGCACTTGCGTTCGTATCCCCCGCACCTTCGATCAAACTTTGCCCTTTATCTTGACTTCCCCTTTCTAGAGATTTCAAGGGCACTACAACGACGTCTCTTTAGTCTTTCGCAGGACGGAGTCCGGATCCGCTTGTCGACCCGATTTACGGACCGCGATTTTAATCGGACAATTGTTTTCACTTTTTCACAATTTTAGGAACAAGATTTAAATCGCGATTAAAACATAGTGTGTTTAATAATGTAATTAAGTATGTTCCGTGACGCTTAAGAGATTAATTCCTGCTATATATAGACTAAAATTTTAAGTCAGATGATTAATGACCTAAAGTTAAGTTAAATAGTCAAAAGATATTGAACGAATTTTAAGTAAAAAGAATAATTATCATTCATGTTATCGCAATCAACTTGTTGGTCACACCACCTCCACTGCACTATAGACCCACCACCATAACTACTATGCCCTTTTTGTCACCGCCACAACAATTACCATGGCCTAACCGCAGCCACCACCACGGCCACCATCACCACACGAGGACACCACCACGTCCACCGCACCATCATCGCCACCCTTCACCTCCATGTTCGCCAAAATGATCTTCATATCCACGACATTATAATTGTCACCGTGACGGTCATGTCACCGCCTGTAGCCGCCACCACAATTAGTAACATCATGTCTTTGCGCACCACTACCACAACCATTATCAACATTATTTTGTCGTCACCATTATCATCACCACCACCGACATGATTTTGGTAGTAAAAAAATTTTATAACGCACATATGAATTTATGAGTATGGTAAAATAGATAAATTTTGTGTACAAAACACGCTAACCTATTTTTCAGTTATAAAATTTTAGTCGCTTAAAGTTTTCAATTTTTACAAATTCAGTGCTTGAGTTTTTGGCACACAAATTTAAGTTTTATCAAACAGTCCCATAGCCTTTTTTGGAAGCAACAAATTCGGTGCTTAAGTTTTTAGCACACAAATTTTCCATTATTCCTTCTCTCTCTCTCTCTCTCTCTCTCTCTCTCTCTCTCTCTCTAGGAGCAAAACGATTAAGATAACATCCTTTCCTACCCTGTTTACAATGACGGTTCATAATCTCCACCATGTGATGCCATAATACTCTCAACTTCTTTCTTCTTCACTGCAACGGGTCGCTTTTGAAGAGGACTCTTAACCTTTCCAAATGGATCTTGATACCTAGACCTAGCAAACGGGTATACCCGCCGGATTCAGGTAAAATCCGGCCGAGTCCAGATAAAGACGGGTCGGGCATATTTTACCCGGGTTTTTTCGGGTAGGCATTTTGAGAACCCGTACCCTACCCTTGCGGGTAAGGTACTACCCGCGGGTAACTCAATCATTTTCTGATTATTATTTTTTGGAATAAACAAAATTTAAAAACCTACAAACTATACATATTTTGACCTCAAAATCTCCATCAATTCATTACACAACGATCTACACATCAATCTGAACATCCTTCAATCAAAACAACAAAATAAAGATCTGAAAATCTTCCATTACACAACGATCTACACATCAATCTGAACGTCCTTCAATCAAAATAAAAATCTGAACATCTTCCAATTAAAAAAAATATATGAATCTTTCAATTGAAAAAAAAAATATGAACCAACAACCACAACTCCACAAGGCGACGGAGTGACCGATCGGTGCAACTGGGCGACGGAGTGATGGATATTTGGCGACTGCGCGACAGGGTGATGGATCGGGGGTGACGGCGAGACGGGGTGACCGATCAGTGGCAAAGGGGTGACAGATCGGTGGCGACGATGTGACAGAGTGACGGAATGACGACTTGGCGGCGGAGATGCGGTAGATTCGAGAGTGACTGAACGATGTGGCGCCGTGGGTGGAGTAGGGTGGCCGTGTTTGGTAGATCTGTGAGAGATTGAGGGACTTGAAAAAAAGGACTTGTGAGAGTGAGAGAGACTTGAGAGTTGAGAGGAGGGGCGGCAGAAGTCAGAAAAAGAGAGAATAAGAGTTGTTAGCCCTAAAAGGTATATATATACTCACATAACCGGATAAACCCGAGTACCTTGTAACCGACCCAAACTTACCCGGATTTTACGGGTCGGTTCGGGTGCAGGTCTAATTTCGGCGGGTATTGAATATTGGTACCCGTACCCGGCATTTTGGACCGGGTACGGTTCGGGTAACGGGTACAGACATCATTTTGTCAGGTTTATTGATACCTTTTCAACAGGTCCTATTTTCTAATAAAATGAAACTGAGGTGACAAAGACAAAGTCCTCAAAGGTAAATTGCATCATAATATGTATTCTTTAAACAAAAAATCCAAAAGCGGGTACAAGGCCGTGGGATCCTGCAAGGAATAGTGATTGCCCACAAATTTAACATATGTTTTTTTATTCTCCTTTTACTGCTTGGATGATGCTGAACTAGTCCTTCAAAATGAACCTTGGAATATGATTGAAGCCCTTCTCCTCTTGAAATGGGTTCCCTCATGTTGTTTACAACTCTTTACAATCCCAAAAGCTGGTCTATTGATGCAAGTATTCAACATATATACTTAGCAACTGCTACTACTTTGCCTTAGTTAAGATGATAGGTGCGACCGGAAGCAGTACTTCGAGTGGATTGGTCCGAACAACATCAACTTAAATTGGACTACTCCCGTATGAAACTGAGAATTTTTCTTAGGGGTGGCAATTTGATCCGTACCCGCCGAATATATGCCCCGCCTCGATCCAATAGGAGCGGGTTTTGTTGACTTTGAGCAAGTTATATGGCAGATATGGTATTTAAATTTCTAACCCACAACGGCTATAGGTCGAGTTTGGTATTTAATGTAACTTGTCCCGATATCCTACATGTATATATCCTAACAATAAATCTAATTCTATGGTTCAATCACAGCCATCCATCTCAAGATACTTAAGTAGTAAAACCCTACGCACACTCAGCCACTCTTCTTTTTCTTTCTTCTCTCTTGTTCCGCTGCTCTTCTCTTCGGCTCTTTTCTCCTCCGCATTTATCCCCTCCACAGATCACCTCACCATCGTCCACCCCCAACTGTACCTCGCGCTACCCACCGTCCACGGTCACATGTGACTACTATATCTTAGCGGTGTTTGTCCTTTCTCATCCACATTTTTGCGGTGTTTCTTTTTTGCAAACTTCAATTGCACCATATTTTTTGAAATGATTTTACTTGTAGTACAGAGTCATTTGCATAAGTTTTATGTCATCTTAGGCCACAAGCCACTTTTCAAGAAAATTCTAGGGGCATGACCTTCAAAATCTTTCCCCTTTTAGGTATGAACAAGATATCTCATTATTGATTAACTCTATTATTCTCTCTTTTATTTTGAATTTGAATTTGAAAATTACTTTCAACATTGATTTTATTTTTGTTCTATTTATTTTTGTTTTGGTAAAACATTCTGTAGATTGAACATGTAATTATGAAGCTAGCTTCCGTCGGGGTGGACCGATGAGGGTTTTACGACAACAAAAAGGCCGGGACGGATCAGGGCAGAGTTGGATATTTTAGAATTCCATCTCGGGGATGGTACTTTCATCCCTTGACCAGATGGCGGGGCGGCGCAGCGAGGCGCAGACTTGTTTAAACCGGGGCGGGGGCGGATTTTATAAGATCCGCATCCGACCCGCCCTATTGTCATCCCTAATTTTTCTGACTTTCCCTCTGCTCCTGGTAGTTTTTTGGATATACTGAGTAACTGAATGCACTTATGAAAAGGTTTACGAAGCTTGCTTCTGATGTGGTTGAACAAAAAATGGTACTCTGAGATGTAATCGTTCTATTGTTGAGGTTGTTATGCAAATAGTTTCCCCATATAAAAACTTTATCCCTTCGAGTTTTACCCAACTCAGACCATAACAGATCTTCTTGGATTGTCATTTACCTGACCCCCTTTGGCCCTTACCTCACCCATCACTATGACGCCTTCTTACCCCACCTCCCCCCTGCCCCCTCCCTTAGGCTACATCCAGTCAACCTTAGCCCACTTCACGTTTAAGCCCACCCCTCTACCTACCCATGCCTCTGGCACATTCCCACAACCCTAGAATTGGCTAGCCTTAACCGGCCCACTCCAAACCCCAACATCCTTCAGGTTAACCTTGAGAGTCCCTTAGCAGGTGTGCATCTCATTAGCTTTTGAGATTGGCACATCCTCTACCATACACCCTGGCGCAAACCAAACCAATCATCATTCTCCCTCTGATGACTTGGAAATTGTTGCCAATGTTGAAGAGCCCGTGCCATTACCACCCACAAACTTTCTCCTCCTTCATCCGAAAGTGAACAAGTCCCAAGAGCTCCCACCACAAGACCCTTTATGCAATTGCTTTAGGCCAATCTAGAGGCATGTGTGTTTGTTGCACCTGAATTTATTTTTGAAATTATAAATGAGCAAGCACAACCTCTTTATGAATATACCATGAAAGTACTACATCCTTTTTTATCCTATACAAGGACAAATGTCCAAAAGATAACCAGGATGCAATTGCTAATATTGTACGAGTGAGGACCAGCCCAAGGAAAACTCTAGCCACAACATCAATCATGGACTCTATTCTTAGTCATCCGTACTGACAATGCATGTGTCATCTATCTCCCTTCCCCTATCTTTGCTTTTGAATTACCTTTCTCATTGCTTTAAACTCAACAGGGTAATAGATCAAATGATAAATTTGAAAAAAAAAATAAAGAGGAGGAGCAGGGGGATTGAAAACTTTGAGGAACAAATACCTGAGCTAGTGAAGCTTCATGAATGATGTTGTCCCGTCAAAAACTACATAGCTATTTTGTAAATATAATGTACTCCAATCAAGACATGAGAGGCACTTCAATTGGCAAATTTTGTGTGCAATACTAGAACGACGGTTCGTTAAGACTGATTTTTTACAAACAAACTTAGATACTTCCAATAAATCAACCTCTTCTCCCGTGTTCTCTTGACCATATGTGGATTACTTCCTTTGCTTTTGTATTTTTTGTTGTTGATGTCCTATTTCTTTCATATTTGTCTTCGTTTGTAAGAGCCATAAAACTTTTGTTCTATATTTCTTGTAGCGCTTTAACGCAACAACTTTTTGTTGCTATCCACTTTATTAATCTATATCCCGTTATTATAAATAAATAAATAAAGGTGTGTGAAATTAAGGTAAAAGGGTTATCCAAATAGCATAACCCTTGTTACTATTAAGTTTGTCTATCCTTTTTTATTTTTTAAAATAAAGACCACCTTTCAAGGTGAAAGAATATTGTGGGTTAGGCACCTACCCGTTTTACTAAAAGCAATCATCATCATTAACCAAAAAATAAAAAAAAAAGCAATTATCATCATCTATTATAATTAATAACAAAATCTTGCCCTCCATAAAGAAAGATTGAGAGCACGAGTCACTGCACTAAGGGCCGACATCATTTTTTTTGCTCTTTTTTTTCAGTTTTAAAAATTAAAAAAAAAAAGTAATGAAAAAAACCCAAATTAGGGTTAATTAAAAGTCTAAAAAACACACAAGACTAGAGTCTACCGTTTTCGGTAGAAACTACAAGCTCAATATTTATCCCCTATCCCTTGCTTGGGAGAGAGCACCAACCAAAGTAAATTTTTTTTTTTTTTGGAGATTAAGGGTATGTTTGGTAACACTGTCAGTTTTCAGTTTTTTTTTCTAAAAAAAAAAGGAGAAGAGTTTTGATTTTTTTTTTTTACCAGTTTAAAAAACTGGTGGCTGTTTGACAGAGTTTATTTTTTCAAAAAACAGAAAAGAGCAAGTGTTTGACATGACAACTCTTTGGGTTTATTTTTTTTTTAATATACATTTTTACATAATTAAACATTATTAAAGGTAATTAAGCAACTATATTACAATGTCTTTCAAATAATTAAACATAATTTTCCAACATTACAATGAATAACAACCAACATTATTAAACATAATTAAACCAACATTAGTTCATCCTAAACAAGTGTAGATTGACCACCGGCGCCAAGACCACCGGCGGACCACCACCAGATCGGCACTACCACACTACTACCAAAGCTGCACACACCCACGGATTCGCCCCATCACCACCGGTCTCATCGCCACACCGCCGGCACCCAGATCGGGCCACCGTTGTCCGTCGCGGACATCACAGCCGGCGATACAAACCCACTGCAATTACTCACCGCCGGCAATACTTGTCGGCATCACCCGTCAGCAACACCGCCGGCAACTCGCAACACCCACCATCGCACAACAACCTACGGCAACCCACAGATCTGTCCATCACCGCCGGCAACTCGCAACACCCACCACCACACAACCACAACAACCTACGGAAACCCACGAGACCCATCTCTAATGGCAGATCGACAGAGGCCGCCAGTTTCAGAAGGTACCGATTCCCAGGAATTGGGCGCAACCATCTCCAATGGTTGTGTTCATCTTGGACCGAAGAGTGGCCGGTGGAGGCGGTGACCGCTGACCGGTGGAGGCGGTGATGGCGACGGGCTGTTGAGTCAGGCGACGGGATTGGCCTCGACGAACTCTTCAGATGTTTTGATCTCTTCTGGGCAGGCTTTTGCCTTTGGGAAGAGGTGTTGTCAATCGAGTGAAAGAGATGAGCAAACCCTAATTAGGTGGGTTTTATAACCAGTAAAGAATAAGTCCAATTCTGTTGCTAGTGAGGTTCGAAGGCAAGACCCCATTAATCCACCAACTCCTCCGCGTGAAAAGAGCAACAAGAAAAGAGCAAATTGCTCTTTTCAAAAAGTGGCCTTCTTTTTAAAGTGTTGGGCCCAAAAAAAAAGAGAAACCAAACACCCCATAAGATTCTTGATGTCCTCCATTTCTTTCAAAAAATTTCTTTTTGCAAACTTAACTCTTTGAATTCACACACGGTTTACCTATGCTGTCAGATGGACCTCAGCATTCGCACGTGTAAATAAATTGCCAAACTTTGAAATCCATATGTTCAAGCATTTCGTTGACTAACTTTGGGTTTAAAGAATAGGCCATCGGTTTGAGATTCTGGGCTCTGACAGGCTACTTCCTTGGAGTGGAAAGAAACATATATATTAGTCTCCTAATTACTAAAAACTGTTACCATGGATACTCTCATTTCTACAAGCATTCATGTGAAAGTTCCTCCCTAAATATGCTTAGTTACAAAAAATTTACAGCACTAAAAAAGTTACGGCTAAGATTTATCTTTAGAAAAGTTTGCATTCATTACAGGATAGGACAAGAAAATGAAGGAACAAACGCGTTCATTACAGGATAGCCTATATTATATGTCTGTAGACACTAAAAAATAATTTTTATCAGTCCATGATAAATTATTTTTGTGATCAGTCAAATGTTCAACGCTGCGAAAAATGCGGCCTAAGATGCTGACTTGGAGTCAAAAGACAACGGGCTCAGAGTCGAAGACAAGTTGGAGGACTAGTCCAAATAAAAAAATATTTGATCTAGCTCATGGTCTTGCTAGCAAAAAGTTCAATTATGTCAAGTTTGACCAAAGGAAATTAAATGGAGCTGAATCCATTTAATTAATCAAGATCATATAATTAAGGAGGACAAAATCCCTTTAATTAAAAGACAAAGCCCTAAATCACGGGTTTTCTAAATTTAACCCCACCACCTCGCATATAAACAGAGGGCTTCAGGTGGGGAAGGGGGACACACAGAGTCTCCACGATCAAAGCTTAAGCTCCGCCGAAACACTGTCGTCTCACAGGTTGTGCTTCATTTGAAGAACAATACGTACTAACGCAGTGTCGTTCTTCAATCGAGCACTTCAAAGTCACGAAGATTGATTTTTCTTTCGCCTCAAATTGAAGAAGAATTCGCCTTCAACATCAGTGATTCTACGAGTTAAAGATCGCCATACTTGTTCGAGATAAAGTTTCGAATCCCTCGAGCAAGCGCCGCTTCGACGATCTTTCAACCACAAAGATTGAAGAAGTTAAAATCCACGTTTCAAGATTAAACTATTTCAGCCCTTGGATCGTGACCAAATCGGAGATCGAATCAGATGATATACATTGATTGTGTAAAAATCACAGAGTGGTGTAACATTTACTTTAAAATTATTAAATTGAATTGTGTGCATTATTTCTTGTCTTGCAAATTTAGACACGAAATTTGTGTGTACAATAAGATATTATGCAGTCCATACAGACATTTCTACAGTACAGTCCGATGGCAAATTTTTTGTCACTAGGCGAGGATTCGTTTTCGCTTGTGACCCAAGTTATAATCTTTAGACTTAGGTGAAAGAAATAACATAAGTCTTGATAAATAACTCTAAGGTCGCTGATTTTAATCTTTATACCAAATTAGACACAATTGCAATTCAATTCATAGAAAACCAAGAAAACCTCACCCGCATATCAAAGGGTCAGATGCAACCAAGAAGTCACCATTGACGTAAGGAGTGGGTCGGCGCCACAGTCCACTCTTTGACGTTCCATTACTTTCTTTCTTCTTCTTTGACAGGATATGAACTTGTTTGATGCTCTCCCTCAGCTGTCATTTTTGGATCTGGAAGACTTCATTTGCAAACACTGATTTGTCCTCCTGGCCAAATCAGTGGCCACACTCTTGGGATGTTGTTGCTAAGGTTACCTAACATCATCATACACATGATGAAGCTGCTTCTTAATTACAGTATGTATGTATGATGAGTTGATCCACTTTAACGTGCTTTTTATTTGAATTTTGAAACATATATAATGTTAGTCATTTATTGTGCATGCATGAAGTGCTCGCAACGTTTTGCCACTAAAGATATTACGCGACCCCTGAAATTCTCTGCCCATTCTCGCTTTAAAAAATCTGAGGAAACAAAAGAGAGTCATACACACAAACGCAGCCATGTAGTGAGCACAAAGCGAATTATTCTTTCACCTTTTACTAAAATAAAAATAAAAAAAGAGTCATACATACAAAAGTCATATTCGGCTTGTGGAAATTAAACGAAGTAGTATGTGGTAGAAAATGCTCCGTACGAGAATTGACCCCCTTTACTTGGGAAAGCACAATGTTAGGTGGCTCTACGTCAGATTTCTCCACCTCTTACGTCAATGTGATCTTGTTGAATTCCATGCAAAAGATTTAGGTACCGTTTAAAATCAATTTCGTTTTCAATTTTTTCTTCAATTTTGTAATTTTAAAAAAAGAAACGCGTTTGACACACAATTTTTCGTTTTTTTTCTTCTTCAGTTTTGAAAACTAGTTTTCAAAATAAGACTGTTTTTGAAAACTCTTATTTTGAAGTTTTGGGTTTTGTTTTTAGACCGCCCCCTACCCCCGGTCGACCACCGTCGCCGCCGACCACTGCCACCGGCAGGCCACCCCCACCACGGTCACCGCAACCACCACTAAAGAAAAAATTCAAAATAAAAATTAGGTAATCAAACACCCATTTTTTTTTAGTAAAAAATAAAAACTGAACTGATTTTTATTTGTTTGAAAACAGAAAATCAAAACTGAAAATGATTTCAAACAGACGCTTAAGTGTGAACAACTATGTCCTTCCATAATCCGTTTTTCACAGTTAATTACAAGTATTAGAGTTACGAATTTGGACCAAAATTTCCTATATGTCCTTGGCTCCTGGTCACGCGCATATGTTGAATGTAAGAAACATACAGATACAGGTCAGTTTTATGACTAAAAGTTCTCATTGAACGTTTGTTCTACCACCGTGGTGAATACGCTCTAACGAAAGAAAATAGAAAGGGACCGGAGGTTTCAGTTGTAGCAGCAATCCCACCACATATTAGTATTAAGAACCAAGAATCTCTTTTTGTTTGTTGCTTTATATAAAGGGAAACCTTATGTCAGATCATCCACACACTCTTTCCTTTCCTTGAGAGAACCTCTAGACCTCCCTTTATCCCCACCATGGCCAAAACCCTCCCAAACCAGCTGACAGCCACCATCTTCTTCATCATTTCCTCCCTCTTATTCCTCGTCGCAGCCGTAGAATCGCAATCTTTCTCAAGAATGTTGTCAAAGAAATCACTTGGGCTCAAAAGAGAGAAGCTCAGTCACCTTCACTTCTACTTCCATGACATAGTCGGTGGCAAAAACCCTACGGCCATCATTGTCGCCCAAGCCACCACAACAAACACCTCGGCCACCGGCTTCGGCATGGTCGTCATGATAGACGACCCGCTGACCGTCGGGCCCGAGGCGAGCTCGAAGCTGGTCGGCCGAGCGCAAGGCATTTACGCGTCCGCCTCGCAATTCGAGACGGGGTTGCTGATGGTTTTGAACTACGTGTTTATGGGAGGCAAGTACAACGGCAGCACGCTGAGCATACTGGGGCGGAACCCGGTGTTTTCGACGGTGAGAGAGATGCCGATCGTCGGCGGGAGTGGGATTTTCCGGTTTGCTCGGGGCTATGCTCAGGCCAGGACTCACTCCCTTGACATCAAAACAGGAGATGCTGTGGTGGAGTACAATGTCTTTGTCCTCCATTATTGACCTCTCTCAGTCTTTCTAAACTTTCCGAGTCTGTATCATTTTCTTTCTTGATTCCGTACTAGAAATTAGTATCAGATTATAGTAGAGGGTTTGAGGCCACTGTGCTTGATTTTGAAAAACATGGTCGATGATGATGTTGATTAAAAAGTAAAATGGAAATAAGATTTCTATCACTAGCTAGGACCACATTGTAGGACAAGGTTGTAGCCTTGTAGGACAAGTATCCATAGTAACCACTTTAGTGATAAATAATTATCGCCGGAAAAAAGTTTGTCGATGGTGCTAACATTTTTAATGGCAATCATTTGTTGCTAAAGTGCATGTAACGACGTTTCTAATATGACAGCAAAAATGACATACGTGTTGTACGGACTGCAGAGGATCCTAATTGCACATTATTGTACCCGCTTTTTCAGCTCGCATCACTCTTTTCATGACGGATTGCTTTCTCTTTTGTTTTCGGTTAAAGTAGTAAGAAATAAAAATTGACCCCAACCCTATGTTGATAAGCAAGCTGAAAGTAATATCTATGTTCAAATTCTCATCTAATAGTTTTTCCAAGAAGTCAGGGAGATTCAAACTTAGAAGCCACAAGTAGTGATTTCCGTGATTTATTTTCTTCTGTTAGGTGTGTGAGCCATTTGTCTTGGTCATCCATGGAAAGAGACGCATGTTCCACGCTGAAAGCGAAGTTTGAGTAGACTGACTGACCCTCGGTGTCTGTGATTTCAACAACTTTTTCTTGCTTCTTTTTAGGCGGTGCCTTACTTTTGGCGAGTGCACCATTAAATGGGTTGCTTTGACTCTGGTTGTAGCAGAAAACTTTGTTAGTCTCAAGTCCTTTTTAGAGTACCCCCTAACGTTTTTGCTCTTTTCATTCGAGTCACGCTTATAGAAGTTAGATTTTCAAAGCATATGTATGTGAAAGTGATTGATAAGTGAAATGCGCTCGGGTGGATATTCACCCGCCTAATGTTTTCGCACTACAAGAAAACAAGTTTTTAGTGACGGAATTTGGCTCCGTCACTAAAATTCCGTCACCTAAAAGGCTTTTAGTGACGGAATTTGCTCCGTCACTAAAATTCCGTCACCTAAAACTAACCAATATTAAGATGTAAAAACTAATATAAATTTAGTGACAGAATTTGACTTCGTCACTAAAATTCCGTCACCTAAAAGGCTTTTAGTGACGGAATTTCCTCCGTCACTAAAATTCCGTCACCTAAAACTAACCAATGTTAAGATGTAAAAATTAATATAAATTTAGTGACCAAATAATTCGTTGCTAGAAGTTTTAGCGACTAAATATCTAATTTTGATTATTTTTTTTATTTTTTTTGAGCTTTGGAGAAAACCCCCAAATGTATAATTTAAGGCTTTTTTTTCTTTTCATTTCCCTCTCCCTCTTTAAGCTCCCGCCGCCATCTCCCAAAGCTCTCACCGTCGCCCCTCCCTTTCTCCCTATTCTGTCACCGCCGACCGAGTTCCCTCGGCGTTTCCCTTCGAGCCGCGCAGCGCCTGTGCGCTCCTACCCTGCACGCCCCCGCACGTTTGTGCGCTCCTGCCCCGCACGCCGCGCAGCGCCTGTGCGCTCCTTCCCCTCAAGCCTGTGCGCAGCGCCTATGCGTTCCTGCCCCGCACGCCGTGCCTGTTCCTGCCGCACCTATGCAAGCACAGTTGTTGTTCCTGCTGCTCCTCACAGGAAATTGCTCTCTCACCGGAAATTGATGCTCTGTGGCTACTCTCTCACCGGAAATTGCTGTCATCCGTTTTGCTGTCGCCGTTTCCCTCTCTGATTTGCTGCCGCAGGTAAGGTCACGGTCCTGTTTTCTCTCTTTATATTTTCTCTTTCCTTTTCTTGAGTCCATTTTGCAATTACATGTTATAATTTGGTATATTGTGTTATTCATTGTTGGGATTGAACTAGTAGAGATCTAAGTCTTGAAATTTTATGTTATTCATTTACCGCTGTAGCTCAATTATATGCTTGTGATTA
Source organism: Escallonia rubra (assembly GCA_033065855.1). Lineage (NCBI taxonomy): Eukaryota > Viridiplantae > Streptophyta > Magnoliopsida > Escalloniales > Escalloniaceae > Escallonia > Escallonia rubra. The sequence continues at coordinate 171,206 of JAVXUO010000630.1, read as the reverse complement.
ACATGCTCTTCACAGTTAGTGTTTCATCATTCACCCTTGATAGACATCCTTTGACATGCAGTTCAGCAAAATTATCGTGTCTGACCTAAGTAGTTAACTAGAGCCTTTTAGAAACCACAAGATGGCTCCTGAATTAGGATGGTCTAATTAAGAAGTTGTGTTCTCTTTCTTTCCTTAAAGATAAACCAAGTAGGGTGCAGATATTAACCGATATGATAGAACTGTGGTGCAAAGGGCATCCTTCTTCATGTATTTACCCTGCTTGTTTTTCCCTTTGAGTAGTGGCGAAAATTACGTTCACATAAGTTTGTAATGTCACCCCTTTCATCACAGTATCAAGACAATACTGAGAATGTTCTTAGGAGGGACCCTATATATGTTGAAATTGATCTCCTTGATACGTCATTGGAATCCTTTGGAACCATTGCAAAAGTTCAAGTATAAATTTGGAGCAAATTTGGCTTGGGGATTGTATTTAACGAGTAGTAAATAACACCTAATTTGGTAATTAGTATCAGAGATATATTGTGTTATTCATTGTAGGGATTGAACTAGCAGAGATATTGGAATTTTTTATCTAGGTCTATGGGTATTGTGAGCATTACTATGTTGTAGATATTATTACGAGTTATCATGTTGGTTGTAAGTTATTTCTATACAAGTGATCATGTCAGTTGATAGAAGCTGGATGTTAAGAAGAATTGACAGGGGTTTACTAAGTGAGGATTTTAGACAGGGAGTGATAGAATTCCTCAACTTTGCCTATAGCCATCTTGATTTTGTGGACAATGAGGCGTGGGAACGCAAATCTGAGCAAGGCAAGAGTGCACGTAGTAATAGTGCCTCTCATACTGGTGGTTTCGTACCACACCCCGTTCTCGAGCATATGAAGCGTTTACAACATCCAACGATGACTAAAGCACAAGCCAAGCTGGTAGTTTACGAGGACACCCACTGTCTGAAGAATAAGCAAGGCAAGCCATATGTGACCGAGAAAGCAAAGAAAATCAGGGTAAGATCCAAACCGTTTCACTTTATATATTAGTTAATGACTAAGATCATTTCTGCCCTCTTCACCTATCTAACATTCAAAGTGGTATTTTTAATTGTATAATTGTCTCAACACATGTATTGCATTATCCGTAGGATGCCTTTAAGTCTAAGGTAGAAGATGCTCAGCCAATGAACTCTGAGAATGATGTTGAGGAACTGTGGCTCACTGTACCGGAGATCCTTGACAAGAAAGGACGTGCAGTTGGTCTTGGAACACGCGGACCACCACCACGGTCGAAGTTGAGCAGCATGGGAGGATCATCTAGACGGATCACAGCCACACAAAATGTGACTGAGGATATGCCCGATCACTGAAAGCCACAACTGCGTAGCTTGTTTGAAGAATTTATGCAAAAACATAAGGAACCAGAGGCATGTCATGTGGAGGGACATCGGGCTGAGGTACATATTCATTTATGTGTGTGTATGTGTGCGTGGAAGGGATTTTGGGTGGGTTCTATCACCGTGGTAATGGAAATAGTGAGCTTGCTTAGATAATGACTTAAGTGTAGTCTAATTAGATTATGTGCGGGCATATATGATTCATGATTCTTCACCATATCATTTATGATGTGAATTTTTAGTAATTGTTAGTTAAATTTATCTTTATATGATTGTGCAGCCATCCAGAAATACTAAGGATGATGATGACAATGATGGTTTGGATGCCAATGAGGAGTATGACCTTGATGATGATGGAAATTGAGTGACCAACTAATCCCCTCTCTTTAATTTGAAATGTTCGAACCTCAACTTACTTTCATGTTTAAGAATGATCGCTACTATATGATAGTTTAGGATTTGTGTTGGACTTGGTATTTTATGTGTTTGTGGACTTGTGGAGTTTGTGTTAATGGTTTTGTGGAGTTTGTGTTGATGGAAATTGTGGAGGTTGATATGGTAATGGATATTGTGTTAATGGATTTTGTGGAGATTGATGTAGTAATGGATTTTGTGTGCTTGATGAGTTGATGGATTTGTTGTATACATGTTTGAGAAAAAAAATGGGATTTGAAAAAAAGAGGCGGAACTATACTTCTTTTGTTTTATAATTTTAGCGACGATTATGATTTGTCGCTAAAAGCATAAAACATTGATAAAATACCTTTAGTGACAGAATTTTTCCGTCACCATTTATTTTAGTGACGTATTTCATGTGACGGGATTTTCCGTCACCAATTATTTTTAGTGACGTGTTTATGTGACGGAATTTTCCGTCACCAATTATTTTTAGTGACGTATTTATGTGACGGAATTTTCCGTCACCAATTGTTTTATACGAAATTTAAAAAAAATATTCGAAATATAAAATACCTTTAGTGACGGAAATTTTCCGTCACTAAGTGTCTCCATTCCGTCACTAAAGTTAGTGATGGAATCGTTAATTCCATCACTAACTTTTTAGTGACGAAGTTTAACGCGACGAAATTTTCTGTCACTAAAATGTTTTGTGACGGAAATTTCCGTCACTAAAAACCTGTTTTCTTGTAGTGTCGTAAGTGATCAACGGGTATACTCTTTTCATGTATGGGCTCGAGTCACGCCCTTATGTAAAATTGATTGATGAGTAAAATGCGCTCGGGTGAATACGTGGAGTAGCCTATTTGCATATCCAATTTTATAACAAAAGTGAAAATTATTCTACGAGTGTGTCACAATACTTGAAATGCTTGAGATGAACTTGTCGCTAAGATTCTATACGAGAAACACCGTCCGATTACAATTCTAGAACAATGATGCGAAATTTACACTCTTCATTTTACCAAATTCACCCTTATTAAAGTTACCCATTTTAACAAAAATGAACAGTACTACTCAGTTAGAACTCAGCTTGCAGCAGTGGGTACGAGCACTATAAATATAAAACTTTAATTTAGGTTGTGTGTAGTGCGTACAATCCCACTTTTTTCGATACTGTGCCGACAAAGACATAAAAAAGTACATGGTCCATGATTACGTTGGTGAAAAGAAAGAGATTATAAACCAAATGAGAATGATAAATTCATCACTCTTTTATCTCTAAAGAAGCTTAGTAGCTAGTAATGTAATATGGTTCATTTTTTAATGAGCTATAAAGAAAAAGAGCAACAAAAAAAAAAAAACAATTCTAACGGGGTTGCCTTCTAGTTTCGTGCCAAAGGACACATGAGATAGGTGTGAATTATGATAAGTTCTTGTGTTGTTTGCGTTGAACCAATTTTTGTTGTTCTTCCTACATCGATTGTCACAAGATTTCATTCTGCCATGTAAAAGGAGGTGCTGCCACGCTCTTCGACTCGCTTTTTAACAGTAAATATTGTCAACTACTAGTACGATAGGTTAACATTTGTAACAAAAATATGAAATACTACTTGCTTCTAGAAAGAAGTTTAACTGGCCAGTGCATCGAAATGGCCTTTACTAAAGCATAAGCACAATGTGGAAGGATATTTTAGCCATTATTAGAACTTTAAGAGTTCATAATGCGCAGGTCCTAAGGTTTGGGAGAAATTACATGTGTGTACATTAATATGGACATATAGCACTCATGTCTGTTGGCCAAACAGAATTATGAAATGCATAAAGTATCCATAAAATGAGTATATTGCCCATGACTTGGAATATAATTGTTGAAATGCCTTTTATCTCTCCTCTTTCTCTTAGAGAACCGGCCACCACCTGCGGCGCCATCCAAGACCGCTGTTTCCACATCACTGACCATCCGCCCACCACGCAGCAAGACTGCCTGCCGCCTCACATTATAGAGTAACCACTACATCTGGATCACTGACCAACCTCCTCCACCATATCCCCCAGACCACTGCAATAACACAGTAACCACCATATCATAAAAGCACCCCCATTCCACCACCAATATTGCAACATCTCTCGATGACCACGACCGCATCCCAGAACCACCACCAACTACCCCACCCAACCCACCTCGTCACTCCATGGCTTGCGACAGTGGATAGCTAGTTGTTGCTTCTCCAATGCTTTTACTATACTCTGGTTGAAGAATGAAGCTAAGTTGCTGAACCAAGTAAGCGAAGCTTGTAAGTTGTTCGATCTGATTGTGATAATGAAGGAGTTTGATTGGTCATGTGTTTAGTTTTTTGCGATTGAAGGTAAAGATGGGTGTGGGGTTGAAGGGTTGTGTTGGAAGTTACGGTTTGAAAAAAATGTATTGGTGACATAGGCAAAAAAATTTATTTCTTAACGGGTCAATGACAGACAGACATGACTGACACAAATGTTATGTCTTTGGTCACGTACTGTTACCTTCCAAACTTCATGTCCTTTACTATAACCTTCACCCTAACCTTGGTGACATATGTGTAATTAATTATAATTTCAATTACATCTCAACGATCATTTTTGAATAATCATAGCACCATAGGATCAGAATCAAACACGTTACATAATTCAGGATCAAAATATTCGATAATCAAACAGTCAACGAGACCGTGGCTTAGTACCCCGAACAACTAGTAAACCAATTCAATATTCAATTTGCATATCAAACATAACACTTCAGCATCTTGCCTCTGGTATCCTCAAAGGGATCCGCCAAAAGGTCAGTTGTATCATAATCATACCGTATCATGCACGTAGACAAATCACTGGAACACTGTCATTATTCAAGACAAGCATCTGAGTAAGATTTTCAGAACAACAGTGTTAGGAGTACGAGGAACGTTAAGAAATAACCACGTGGCATAAAATAATGGGTAAATTACACTAAACCCCCTGAGGTTTACACCCGTGTCTTACAAAGGACCCTAAGGTTCCAATTTCAACAACTAACACCCCAACTTTGCATTTTCGATTCAATTGGACCCAAAATTGACTTTCCGTTACAAGAGCTGTGGATGTCCGTCGCTATGTGCACCTCACGTGATATTTTTTTTGGGGCAAATTTGTCAAATCTTAATTAAGTTAAACAAACACTTAAGCTACAAAGGAAAAACACCTACAGAATTTGAACGATCAAATCTGATCGCACTACCATCACAATCTAGGGCACAAAATTGAGTTTAGGGTTTGATTTCGTGGGGACCAGAGGACGATCAAGGCGTTTCTTGTTGGATCTTCAATGGATGATGTGCTGCAGTATATGAGGGGACCAGAGGATGATCCACCAGTTTACGGTACGTTCGATTATGTAAAACGGCCATTGTATGCTCAACATTTTAGGGTTTTTAAGTATGCAATCGAGTGAAAATCAGTGTTTTTAAGTATGCAACCGATTAACATTTTAGGTTTTTTAAGTTTTAAGTATGCAATCGAGTAACAATTTAGGTTTTTTAAGTTTTAAGTATGCAATCGAGTAACATTTTAGGTTTTTCATTGTGATTCATTGATGAAATTGGCAATATGCATTTTTTCTGTTACGTAAAATACTTTTCTGTGATGGCATATGTGCAAACGTGACAGAATGGTTTTTTTTGTCTTGTTTCTGTCATGTGATTGCTATTTAGAATATGTTATTGTGTATGTATTTGTGATTATCTGTGGTTAATTTTAAAAAATAAGCAAGTGCATGCTTTATGTAGTGCAACTTTTTCAGTGATATACGAATGGGTCTTTGTCTATATATGATCATGGCATTACTTTTACTTCTATAGTACTTTGATAGCCTGATACATGTGGTGGTCAACCACCACATGTTTGTTATAGTTTAGGAGGTCAATTTTATAGTTTAATGTCCCCTGTTAGGCAGACAATAAATGTTGCCAAATTTTTTTCTTTTATGCTCAGGTCCAAGGTCTTCATTGTTTACCCTCAGAGTACATCATGGTGGTGAATTTAAAACTCAGCAAACCACTAGTTATGTCGGGGGAAGTATCACCTTTTTTGACTATGTCCCAAGTGATAGAATCTCTTTGTTATGGTTTGATGACATGGGTCAGGCTTTAGGGTATGAGGGGTTTCTAGGGTATTATTTCAAGGAGCCCTTAGGAGAGGCATATATACACATTGCAGTTGATGACTGCATTCTCTACATGGTTGAGTCTTTGCCTAGAAGTAGAGTTGTTGACATTTATACTACCCATCCAAATGGTGTTAAGCATATTAACAAAGGAGTTGATAATGACTTGGGATCTGATACTGTGGAGGTGCTAAGTGTACATTCTGCTAGTCAACAGAATAGTGATGATGCAAGTGAGGTTTAGGATGAGGAAGCCACTGATAAGGAACAAAGTGAAGAGGATGTGGGTGGTGATGATGTTAGTGAAGACACTGAGATTGTGTCTGATCCTGACTATGAAGGTGAGTCAACTAGTTATGAAGATGATGTTATGTTTGACAAGAACATAGATGATGATAGTGAATGGGCTGGTGTTGACAAAGATGTTGGGAAAAGGGTGGAAGGGCAAAGTACTTCAACTGAATATGCAGATACAGAGGAGATCAAGTACAATTTTATACATAGTGATGGTGAGGTTGAGAGTGCAGCCATGTATCCTGAGTATAATAAAAGAACAGATTATGAGGATCCATCTTTTGTGGTAGGGATGATGTTTTCTAGCATCAAGGAGTCTATAGATGCTATTTACAGTCATGCAGCTAAATGGGGGAAAGTCTTGAAGATGATAAAGAATGAGAGGTATAGAATCAGGGCAAAATGTGCAGCTGAGGGTTGTGAGTGGATGATATATGGTTCTTACATGCATAGTGAACACACTGTTCAGATTAAGACATTAGGTCCTGAGCACACATGTGGCAAAAAGGATAAAAATTGGATTATTAACTCAACTTGGTTAGCTCAAAGATACATTGATGACTTTAGGTCTAATCCAAAATGGCCTGTACATTTAATGAGGGAGAGAGTTAAAAGAGATTTTGGTGTGAAACTAAGCAGGGCAAAATGCTACAGAGCTAGGGTTAAGGCCAAGAAGATGATGGATGGGTCTGTTGCTCAGCAATATGCCAAAGTAGAGGATTATTGTGAGGAGTTGAGGAGAAGCAATCCAGGGAGCACAATTGTGGTTAAAATAGATGAAGATTTGCCTGATAGGGTTTTTCAGAGGTTGTACATATGCTTTGGTGGTCTTAAAAAGGGTCTGTTAGAAGGTTGTAGACCATTCATTGGTCTTGATGGGTGTCATGTCAAGGGACCATATCCAGGGCAATTGTTAACTGCAGTTGGGGTTGATGGAGATAATGGAATGTATCCATTTGCATATGCTGTGGTAGAAATAGAAAACACAGCATCATGGAAATGGTTTATAGAGCTGGTTGTGCAAGACTTAGGCATTGTTAATTTCAGTGGATGGACATGGATGTCTGGCAAGCAAAAGGGGCTAGTAAATGCTCTTGAAGATGTAGTCCCAACTTCAGAACACATGTACTGTGCAATGCACCTTCTCCAGAATTTCAAAGATGATTTTAGGGGCAAGGCTCTTCAAGATTGTCTATGGGATTGCTCAAAAGCAAGTTATGTTCAGAGGTTTAAGAACCATATGTCAGAGATGAACACCATAAACCCTGATGCCTTTAAATGGTTGAGTGATAAGCCACCACATCAGTGGAGTAGGTCCCATTTCCAGACTTATACCAAATGTGACCAGGTGACAAATAACTTGAATGAAAGTTTTAACAGTAAAATTGTCCAAGCAAGATGTCTGCCTATCCTAAGTATGTTGGAGTGGATCAGGGTGTATCTAATGACTAGGCTAAGGAAAAAAAAAAGCCTTAAAAAGATTTGGAAGCTTGTCTCAGTATGTGCCTAGGGTTGAAAGCAAGATTGAGAAGGCTAAGGTGGCTGCTGGTTATTTCTATGCACTAGGATCTGGGGATGGGGAATATGAAATCAGAGGGACAAATGGGTCTCAGTATGTAGTGCATTTGGAGCATCACACTTGCTCATGTAGGAGGTGGGATTTGACTGGGATACCATGTTCACATGCTGTAGCAGCAATGTTTCAGGCAGGCACAGACCCTGACAACTATGTCCATGAGGCTTTCAAGAAAGAGATCTACATGAAAGCTTATGGACAAGTAATTCATGCTTTGAATGGTCAAGAAATGTGGAATAATAGTGCCTTACCTAAGATTCTTCCTCCCCACCATAGAGTGCAGCCTGGAAGACCTAAGCTAGTAAGAAGAAGAGGTGTACATGAGCCTAGTAAAGTGGCTGAAAACCCTTTCAAACTGCATCCCAAGCCTGACTCCGTGAAATGTTCATTGTGTGGAAACCTTGGGCACAACAGAAGAACATGTGCTAAGAGAAAGAAGGCAGAAGGGCAGGGCAGTCAAGGTTCAGTTCTAAATGATGGAGGGGTAAGTACTGGGAATACAGTGAGAGCAACTCAGGAGCCAAGGCAAGGAAGTGAAGGTGCAAGGCAGATAAATGAAAGAGCAAGGCAGGAAAATGCAGGGACAAGGCAAGGAAACATAGGGGCAAGGCAGGGCAGAGTGAAGCTACCTGTAAGTTACTTATCTGTGCATATTTTTAGTGGGTTATTGTCCCTATGTGTACTCAGTGGTGCCTTTAATAATGTTGCAGATAAGAAAGCGTGCAGAAAGTGGGGGTGCACAGCAAAGTGAGACAGCTAGACCAAAGGTATTATGACATACTGTTTTTTTAATTAGTGGCATACTATTTTTTTAATTAGTGGCCTCATTACTTGTCCTGTTTTTTAGAAACATTAGTGGTCCCATCTCAGTGGTCCCATTTCTTTAAGCTGCAGCATGCCACACACCAAGTATATATGCAACCTACTACACTAAATGTCAACATGCAGCATTCAACTCAACCTAACTTGGCAGGGACTTCAAGTCAGAATTTGAGTCAGGTAAGTACTAATTTTTTAAATGTTTAGTTGTGTGATTTTTTTTTTCAATTTACCATATCTCATGTTTTTAGTTTTTGTGTGAGCAGAGGATGAGTTCAAGTCAACCATTACCTATGAGATCAGACAACCACAGTGGACCTATATATGGGATGTTTAGGGCTGCACCACAGCCACCACCTGTTATGGTAAACATTGGAAATATTCAAGTTAGGCCTGCATCATACATGATCAATGGAAGGAATGTGGTCACTGCCTCATCACTTAGAGCAGGGATGAATGCAAGCCAAAGTGCAAGTGGTGTAAGTGCAAGGACAAGAGCCAGTGATAAGTCAAGAGATTGAAGAGTTCAAATTTGATCATTTCCATTTTGTGTTAATAGGGGGGTTGTGTGGTTGAAATTTGTAATGTTAAGACAATGTTAAGGGATTGTGAAGTCAGGGGTGTTACTTATGTACTTTTGTTGTGAAGATGAAGTCAGGGATTGTAAATGTTGTTGGATTAATATTTAATACTTTGGACAACATTTGGCAGGTATTAATATGAAGTAAAATATTTTTGAAGTTGTGTTTGTGGTTTGTTATTCTTATGTTGGAATGTACAAGTTGTGTTTTTTGTCATTATGTTGGCAAGGCAAGGCAGGTTGTGTTTTGGCTTGTTAGCCATTGCATAGATACAAAAGTACAGGGCATATTTCTTAGCCATTGCACAAATATTTTGCCAAATGCAAATTTCATTTCATTTTTACTTCAACTTACACATACCCTCTCCAACACATCCCTACATTTGCACAGATACAAAAATACAGGGGAGATGCTCTACAGAAATTTTGCCAAATTTCATTCCATTTCCACTTCATTCCATTCCATTTCCACTTCCTGCTAACTGGGAAATGGGAAGTGGTGCCTCTGCCCCAGTCTCTAACTTCAGGTTCTTAAACCACACAGCTGCAACCATCAGCCATGTCACTAGCAACATGAGCTTCCAAATCATTGCCTGCCTTTCTAGCCTTTTGATTTTTCTGAGTAACCCTCTAATCGTAGCCCTTAACCTTTCATTGGAAGGTGGATCAAGCCATATGAAGTATCCACAACCTCCATTCACCTGCATATTCAACATTCCCTTATTATGCAAATGGGTAAATGGAGGCGACACAAGACATAAACATGCAACCTACAAATTTACCCGGTACTTTTCACAACCAAGAAACCTCCTTCCTGGATTTGCATATGTCCAAGAGGTCCTAACCTTTGCATTTTTCCCACAGAAACACACGTTCCCTTCCATTTTCAGATTAACAGGGGTAGTATATGTGTGTTTGTGTGTGTGAGAGAGGGAGAGGGGGAATGAGGGAGAGAGAGAGAGAGACTGTGGGGTAGTATATGTGTGTTTGTGTGTGTGAGAGAGGGAGAGAGGGAAGGAGGGAGAGAGAGAGAGAGAGACTGTGGGGTAGTATATGTGTGTGTGTGTGTGTGTGTGTGCAGAGGAGAGAGTGTGGCGGGAACAATAACCCCCATTTCCCTCCAAATGCTTTAATGTTGTTGGTTACCGAAAATGCCCCTCATAGGTAACGGACATCCACAGCTCTTGTAACGGAAAGTCAATTTTGGGTCCAATTGGATCAAAAATGCAAAGTTGGGGTGTTAGTTGTTGAAATTGGAACCTTAGGGTCCTTTGTGAGACACGGGTGTAAACCTCAGGGGGTTTAGTGTAATTTACCCTAAAATAATAGTACGTGATATGGAATTCCCCTTATTTAAATCAAGAAGAATTCATTTAAACAATGCATCCAAATCAGGCAATATGATTCTTCTTTCATAATCACGGCTAATCTTCTTTTCTCACTTGTTATTTATATCTATCGATGAAAGTCAAAGATAACTTGAAATAATTTAAAAAGGGGCAAATTACACTTATATCCCTGAGGTTAGGGTATAATTACAGACAAGGACAATAGTTTGGACAAATTACACTTGTGTCCATTGACCAAACGGAACCCTAACAATCCTAACAGTTTTAACAAAATGACTTTATTGCCCTTAAGTTACAAATCTATTTATTTCAATTGCCATTATCTTAAATTCTCCCTTAAATTCTCTCTCTACACTTCTCTTTCCCCGCCGGCAGCCCCACGCCGAGAGCCCCCTCCCCCTCTCCCCACGCCGGCAGGCAGCCCCCTCTCTCTCCCCACCGCCGATCAACCCACCTACACCACCACTATACACAAATCAAAGCTGGTCCAACGATAACCCACTGCCGGCAGACCATTTTTTCCGGCGTGCGTGTTTGCAGGTGTATGGCCAGCCGCGGGTTAGCTCGATCTGGTCGGTGACGGGTGGATCTGATTGGTTGGGCCACGATGGGGGCTGCGGTGGTAGGGGAGGTGTGAAATGGGTTGACGAGGGGATGGGTGGAGGCGACTGGGGACGGCGACGGGGCGGGGAGGATGGGGGCAGGGGGATGGTGATCGACGGGGTAGGGACGAGGGGGTAGGGGCAGCGACGGCAGGTTGGAGGGACTGTAGGGGCGACGACAGGTTGGTGGGGACGGTAGGGGCGGCGGCGGATTAGGGGAAAGATGGGGGCAGCCACAGGTTAAAGGGAGGGTGGGGGAGGCGATGGGGGTGGACGGGGGGTGGGTGGCGGCAACGGGGTGGTAGGGAGAGAGAACATAGAACATAAAACCCTAATTTGCAAATTAGGGTTTCAAAAAAAATCCTAATTTGCAAATTAGGGTTTCAAGAAAATCCTAATTTGTAAATTAGGGTTTCAAGAAAATCCTAATTTGCAAATTAGGGTTTCAAGAAAATCCTAATTTGTAAATTAGGGTTTCAAGAATATCCTAATTTGCAAATTAGGATTTCAAGAATATCCTAAAACTAAAACTAATAAATAAATCATATATAATAATAAACAGATTTGTTATCCTAATTTCAAACCTTAATTTTAAAGAATTAAGATTTGTTATCCTAATTTAAAATTTATAAAAATTATTCAAAGTTGTATTGTACAAGGGCAGTATTGTCATTTTTAAAATACAAAATGATGAACAGTATATTTTTTGGATGGAACCCTAACGGATGGACACGGGTGATACATTTGAAACCTTTTTGGGACATAATTGTTATCTTTTTAAACTTTGTGTCCTTGAGTGTAATTACCCCCAAACCTCAGGGACATAGGTGTAATTAGCCCTTTAAAAAGATATCAAATGTCTATTTATAGAATTTTCTAGGAAGCACGAGGTGTAAAGAAACATGAGGTGGCAAAATAAGGCTGTGCCACCTAATAAGCACGACAAAGCTAAACAAAGCACGACGAGGCTCAAAGCACAAGGTGGCAAGACAAGGCTGTGCCATCTAGCATGCACGACAATGCTAACCAAAGCACGACAGGCTCGAAGCACGAGGTAACGAAAGAAGATTGTACCGGCTTGCAAGCACGACAATGCTAATCAAAGCACGATAAGGCTCGAAGCACTGCGTGTCGCCATAGTATGTGAACACGTCATAAGCACGACGATGATAGGTAGCACGAGGTGTTGATTAGAAAAGTAATCAACACTGAATTCTCAATAAGCACAGGGTATCATGATGGCACCTAACAAGCACGATAATGCCAATCTCAATTGTCACTAGAAATCATTATCCTGGTTGCTAGAAATGAATCAGTAATTATTTTGGACATCTCTAAAAATTCGGGGTGCTACAACGATCACGACTACTGTTATGATTAAAAGTCTGTTTGAGATTAGATCATAATCACTTCTCAAATCAACTGTAAGTTACTTTTAGCGAAAGTAGCTTAATATTGTGAATGGTGTTTGGAAAAAGTGTCACAAAATCAATTTCAATGTGGCAAAAAAGATGCTAGTGTTTCAATGTGACAAAGCGTCTATGGACCAAGGAACTTAGTGTTTTAATAAAAGATGCTAAAGATTTTTGTAATTAATATGATACTTTGAAACTTTATTTGGTCAAACTTGATTATGAAAAAGTGATTAATTCATAACCCTCGTTCTCTTGGATTATGATTTAACAAGTTTTTTAGCTTTTGAAAACTGGTTTAATCTGCTTTGTATATTTGCCAAACACTAAATAACCTAATTTAATTCAGATTTGATCAGGTTTGACCATCTCACAATCAATTCTAACAAGTTTTGAGTGATGCAATGGTTTAAACGACCTTAGTTTCAAGCACAAGGAGCTTATTAAAAACACTCAAAAGTTACACCTTAAAAGTCATTCGAAAAAGGAAAAATGTTAAATATACTCGACACTCTTGATGTTTGCCTTTATTACACTGAGCTCCCTTTTCTATTAAAATTACAATAAGTTACATTTTTTTATTTTTTAGTTCACATAGTTAACATAATTAGTAAAAAGACAGTAACACCCTGCACAAAAAGTAAAATTACTCAACTCACCCACTGCTCACAGCAATTCACCTTCATCACACCAGGCAGATTACACACGGCTCTTTTGCACTGTGGCTCGACGGTGCTACACCATATCTTTTCTTGATGGTATCCTAAGGGAAGTGGACGTGGTGTAAAACCATTACAAAATCATAAGAAACGGAGTATAATTCTAACAAATAAGGGAAGTTGAGTGTATTTTCTAGGCAAACGTTAGGAATGCCGAGTATAATTAACTCGAAGGAAAACAAACGAAACAAAGAGAAAGCAAAACACATAGACAAAGACAACTTTGGTGGCCGAAAAGAACGTACTGCGAGTATTAAACATTGTGGTTGGAGTCTAGCTATGTTACAAGGAATTTATCCCATGGCCATTAGCTAGCAGCTAGGCTAGACTTTTAACCCGTTTTCTTTTGACCCGATCGAGGAGGAGTGCCAAACAAAGAAACCGCGAGTGAATCGCCAGACTCCTGGAATCAGTGAGCGACCGAGTCAGAGATGGGGACGAGAGAGGTGTACGAGGAGAAGCTTCGAACCGGCAATCTCCACCACGATCCCACCATCAACCCCGGCCTCGGCTCACCTCGGTGCCCCCGTTGCCTCTCTCTCTTAACCAACTCGGTATATCCTGGATAATCATATTTGCTTTGCCCTTTACCTGTTCGACGATATGCCTATGAGAGCAACTCACCGTTAAATGTGTTCTTTGTATTCTGTTGAGTCAGGAAAAGGGGGAGTGGACCATGACACCAGTCTTGCATGACACCACCGCTGTGGTATGTTCACTACTTCACCCTCGTGTGTGTACGTGTTCTTTGTTTCTAGTGACTTTAATTTAGTGACGCTGAAAAAATGCTGCTAATAATTATTGTCGTTTGAAACATTTAGCCACTATTAATTGTCACTATACATGGGGTTGAAGGAAGATTCCTCCAACCGGGGTAGCAGCCAAAATTTTTCCGCGTATGTGGGTGCTTTTTTCCGGAGTGAGTTATTGGGGGTTTATTATCTGGTCATATTTTTTTATGACCTGGATGGAGCAAAAATCTTGAGATAAGTACGTATATATGTCACTCTGGAGCTGATATAGATTGCGTGCGTGCTTGTTTGCTGGGATTACTTATGCAGCATGACAGCTTGATTTTAATTAATTGTTTGTGATGATATGGTTATGAAAGAGAATCAGTATGTAGAGACATTGGATTGTTTCGTATTCAGGACTGCGGAACTTAGGGCAGATTGCAATGTGTTCTTATTGGAATTTTCCTTTTTCAAGGTGTTTTCTATTTAGTTGAAGGTTTCCTGAATTGCAGAGGAGTAACCATGCCGTGTCATTCGTTTCTAAATTTTTTCATAGTTGAATACTTCCTCTCCTTGAAGTCCGTCTTTAAGAGTCAACATCTTCGGACAATTTAAGCCTTTAGCTTTGGAAATTTATCATCCTCATTGTCATCCAAGTCTTCTGTCCAAGCTAGTTGTGTCTGCTTCAGAAATCCTTTTCTTTTATTCTCCCCTATCAGACCACATGCTCTTTGTTAAATTTCTAGGAATCAAGTCTTTTCTCATTACTTCTTCGTAAATTATCCTAGGTCTACGCCTACCTAGGGCTGTACATGAACCGAGATCGAGCTGAACATGTCAGTGTTCGAGCACGGTTTGTATGAGGGTTGGTATGTTCGAACTCGGCTCGAGTTCGTCTAAGAGCAGAAAGATAATGTTTGAGCTCGGGTTGAGTCGTTTCCAACATACTCGGGCTCGGGTCATTTAACTCGTTTAACTATACACTCGAGTTCAAAAGCTCGGCTCATTCTTGTTCAAAGTCTATTAAAATTCCTAATTTTGCTCAGAACCCTTTAATTCTTCATGCAATCAAGTACTGAATTGCAGAAATTTATGAAGCACGGGTGTGCCAAAATGAGTGAAGCACCGGCATCAGGTGCGCGTTGGGTGGGGGTGCGGCTTGGATGCATGTCGGGTGTGTATTTGGTACATATGTGGGTTTTTTTTTTCATTTTCTAAAATACCGGGTGTGGCTGGGATGCAGCATGGGTGCAATCGGGGACTTACGGGGTGAAAGCACAATATTAAAGAAGTTTTAGGGGTCTAAACACAAAATAAAAGTTTCGAAGGTCAAATCACAGATTAAAAAATATATACTTAGCCTAATAACACAGATTTTCTTATTGAACTTTGAAGAGGAGAGAGAGAGAGAGAGAGGAGCGACGGTGAAACAATGAGGTACGAGTCGCGACCACCCGTGACTCTGGCGACGAGCAGCGACGCCACCTCTGGCAGCATAATCTGAAAGGTAAGTCTTCTGTCTTCCTTTCTCTCCTTTGCTCTATCTTTTATTTTGCTTTCAGACAAGCTCTACGCCTCTACTGACTTTTTCGGTTGTGACTTGGAGCTATGAATGAGAACCAACGTCCGGCACGTCCAACTCCACCCAATTTTTTTGGTTGTGACGTGGTGTACTTTCGGTTAAGGACCTTTCACCTAATAAGCCAGAGTTGAAGGCCGTACTTTTTACAGATGGTGGTGATGGAGAGATAGATGAAGATGAGATTTTGTGGCCATGGAATCCTTAGATACTTGATATATTTGTCATGGGTTTGTTTTTGTGATGAAGTAATCATCAATGGTTTTAACTTTGGAATTTTTTACTTCCTACTCTTGGAACTTTGATGCTACTTCTATTGTGATGTATTTGGTGGTGATTATTAGACCTGGCAAACGGTTACACCCGCCAGGTACGGGTAATACCTGGTCGTGTCCAGGTAAAACGGGTCCGGGTAAAATTTACCCGATTTTCTCCGGGTAGTCCTTTTCAATGCCCGTACCCTACCCAGGCAGGTCGGGTATTACCCACGGGTAAATTATTAAATTTTCTGAATTTCTTTTTTTTTAATAAACAAAATTTAATTACTTCATTTTGTTAGTTATTAATTACTAGTTAGGCAAATTTTCTTCCTTTTTTCTTCTTTTTGCTTCTTTTAGTTAGCACATTTGTTGTTCTTGGTAGTTATTAAAATTAACAAAAATCAAAAGTTATGTCAAATACGCAGAACTCCTAATCTCCTACTTGGTTACTTGCTACTTAGTACTTAGTAGCATGTTAAATACCATAAGAGCAATAGCATCAATCGCCATTCCCCAATCCCCGCCCACAATCCAAAATTAAACAAGTAACTTTAACATAAATACAACATGCATAATCCATAATGAAGTCTTCAATTATTACCTTTAACTTCAAGTTCAGCTTAAGTCCTTTTAGACCTCCATCAAGTTTCTTGTCCCCAACGAACTGTCGAATTCCTAAAACAGGCAAAAACAACGAATAAGAAAAAAAAAAAAAGAGATCATACATAACAATTTCAGCGTACATAACATGTAGAACTTTTTCAGCATTATAGATGTGAAAAACTTGTGTTTTTCAGTGTTCTTTTAGTATAACACTTTCATTGTGAAAAATAGGTTTAGCACTGAAAGAAAATGCTGAAAAAAACACTGAAAAACAGGTCCAGCACTGAAAAATGC
Organism: Escallonia rubra; assembly: GCA_033065855.1. Classification (NCBI taxonomy): domain Eukaryota; kingdom Viridiplantae; phylum Streptophyta; class Magnoliopsida; order Escalloniales; family Escalloniaceae; genus Escallonia; species Escallonia rubra. The sequence goes on along the minus strand of JAVXUO010000630.1, from coordinate 154,420 downwards.
TGAAAAAACAAAAGACTGAAAAAACAGTTCCATCATTTTTCAGCAATTTCAGTGACTAGTGAACACTTTTTGGTGTTTTTTTTCAATAACATTGAAAAAACACGTCCAGCAATTTTACAGGAATCATAGGTAACGGGTCCAGCATTTTAATTGGCATTTTCAATTTTTCATAAACAATCAGGTCCATCATTTATTCAGTTTTACCATTTTATCCAAAATCCAATTCCAATGTTCAAGTGATCCAGTCCAACTGTCCAAGTGTTATGAACTTGGAACATCACAGGTAACATCTAACAGGATTGCGGGAATGAATTCAAGTGTTCATTGTCCAACATCCAACAATTAATAGAAATTCTGCAATTTACATGAATCAATTCAAGTAACATCCAACTTCCAAGTGTGCAGTCCACGAGTTTAAGGAACAAGGAGTGAGTGAGTGACAAACCTTCCTCGTAGAATCCCATGTCAAATGGCGGCAAACAGTGATGGTGGCGGATGTGAGCTTCTCAATCGGCAGTGGACTGGAGGATTGGCAGCCGTTGGCGGTCGATCTGTGAGAGGAGGCTGTGACTGAGTTAGGGTGAGGGATAGAGAGAGTGGCGGCGGCAGGCAAAGCAGGAAGATGGCGGTCAGCGGTGGCCTTGAAGAGTGAGGGGGCTGATGAGTGACGACTTCGTGATTGATAGGTGGCGGTCAGCGGTGGCCTTGATAGAGTGAGGGGCTGAAGGTCGGCGGTCAATCTCGAGTGAGAGAGTGATTAGTGAGGGATAGAGAGAGGGGCGGCAGCAGCAGAGAAGGATGGGGCGGCAGTGAGATTGCCAGAGAAGAGAAATGAGAAACTAAATGAAGGGTCAGGGGCTTGGGGCAAAATCTTTCTTTATATATACTTGAAATTACGGGTCGGTTCGTTCGGGGTCTAATTTCAGCGGGTCTCACGTATATGTAACTGCACTTGGGGTTTTTTGAACGTGCCTGGTAGACCTGCCGGTACGGGCAAAAAATTGTCAGGTCTAGTGGTTATTATGTTTTTGATGGTATTGTAGAATGGTTAAATTAAATTGTGCTATATATACATATATATCCTTTTATGCACTTTCTTTAGAATCAAAAGGTCCCCGTTTTATTTAGAGCTTCAATATTAAGTATATATTAAAAAAATACAAACAAAATTTGCCATTTCCCCACCGCAAAATTTTCAAAAATGCCATATTGGTATATCCGCACCCGCACCCGCACCCTTTTCCGTGCTTCATAGGCAGAAAGTAGAATGCACCAGGAGAAATGGATATAGTCCGTAAGCAAAACAAAATCAACCTCACTTTGCATCATCGTCGAGCCGACATAATACTGAGGAATGGCTTGATCTACCTTGTTCTTGTTCTCTGGAGACGAAGGAAGCAAAAGAGAACTGCCTTGATGCCATAGACGAGGATCGTTGTCGGAGAAGATGACTCAGTTCGTTCGCTATTGAACTCTCGAAGTCATCTCTGAAGTAGTCGTGTTTGAGATCTCCTTTTGGACTTTTCACGGAAATAACTGAATTGGACTTATGGAAATTTTGAGGTTGTTTTTAGGCTGTTAGGCTTTTAGTACGCTTGGACTTCATTTTGAGTTGAAACTAAAATTCTATTTGGGTGTCAAAAAGGTCATAATATTTAGACATCCATAATGCATTACATGAACGTATATGCAAATTATAATACACATTATGAATTGTTGATGAACAAATCATGGACCATTGCAAATGTTCATATTCGGCACGTTTGATAAACGAGCTCTGAAAATGTGTTCATGTTTGGTTCGTTAAGTATATAAATATCATGAACGAGCTTTTAAAGAACCGATCGGCATGCTCTTCATGAATAGCTAGGTTCATTTACAGCCCTACCCCTACCTTGTCCGGCCCCTTCAACTTGGCACAAATCACTTCTTCTTACAATGGCATTTAGTGCCCTCGTCTTTTAGCAAAAATCACTTCTTCTTACACGGGCATCTAAAGGCCTTGTCTTACCCTATCAGCTTTGACAATATATATCTCACTCGATTTGTAGAGACCTAAGTGATTGATTATATCATAGTCAATTTGTTTTTCTAACAAATTTTATGATTGGGATAACTTGGCATAATATGCCACTTTATATTCCAATACCAGAGCGCAGATTTAGGTTTTCTAACGTCTCTCCAGGTTGCTACATATTAGCGTAGTTGTGATGTAAATGCATATAGGTCGCGAAGGGTCTGATGGATCAGTGTGTCTTTTTTGCTTTTCCATTTAATCTTGGCAAATTCTTTAAGTACCTAATTATAGATCCCCCAAGATGAATGATCTTTCCTCACCCAATGATGTTTCTGTTCTTCTGGAACCCTAGCTATAGGAGAGGTGTACTTGTGCTATTTTTTTTTCCTTTTGACGTTTAACCTGTTGTCATATTTTCTAGCTTCACCCATTTGCAAGCATAGTTTCAGAATAAGCTATATTATTTTGTTGCACAGACTTTTATTATTTTCGAGTTATTTCTTTTTGCCTACCCCTGATATTCTGATTTCATTATATAGGCTGGCTCTGGAATTGGCGGAATGCTTAGTGCAATTCACGGTTTCAATACAGGTACTGAAGTTATCCTGGCCATTTGTTTTGTTTTGTTTTTGTTTTTTGTTCTTTTCCTATCCTTTGGGTCCATATGACACGGGTTTATCTCAGGGATCCCATACGCTCAGAAAAATGTCAAGGGACCAAAATGGCTTCCTTTTGTTATAGGGGTATGCTTGTTATATTTGCTTCAATTTTTTGCGTCTCTTTTATTTTTTGCGTTTCAGATACACCCTCAATCGTGCATCTACATTTTCATTAACCTCATGTGAGTTAACTTGTATGTTAGTTTCTTTGCTCACATCAATTGTATGTGTTCATATCTGCAGCTTCCTCCACTGCTAATGTTCTCCGCTGCTAGTGCGGCATTTGGAGGTATGCGTGAACCTTTTAGAGATGTGAAAGCTGTGATTCAATTACTGTTATGTTTCATTTTGCATAAAGCATGCAGCTAAACTTTCATTGGATCCAGTTGTCACAATGGAACTTCGCAACAGAGAAATTTCTACTTGGGAGTTCAAGCACTAATGTGTTTATTACTATTTCTACGACTTGCATTATGTTTAAAGTTGTCTGTTTATGTACACGCTTCAGGGAAGTTTACTTTTGACATCATCATCTCCAAAGTTGGCTGCATAGATCTTTTTCTTCCATTCCTTTCTATCTAAACACATGTTACCTGATACATTTCTTGCAATGAAGTATTTTCTCACTTCTCCTATGTTATCCTCCGTCTATCCATACCTCGTCTTATCCCATTAACTTGGCAAAATCACTTCTTTTTACGGGGGAACCTAAACGCCTACATTGGGTATGGAAAAACCATCTCAAGCGATGTTCCCTCATCTTTTCCTCGATTGGCGCCAACCGCAGTTTGTTGCAGTTATCCTCATTATTTACTCTCTTTCTCCATGTGTGGCTGTACATTCACCTAAGAATGACCATTTCAGTTACACTTATCTTTTTTGTACGGTGTTTCTTGGTTGCCTAACATTTTGAACCACAACATTTTTGGCCTCACCTACATCCTGTGAACTTTTATTCAACTTTAAAGGACTATACGATCACACCACCTCAGAAGTATGCCTCCAGTTTAGTCAACCGAACCTTATCCTATCCGCAACATCCTCCACAATATCTCCCTTCTTGTGCACTATTGATCCACACTACCTAAAGATATCTTCTTAGCTAATTGTTGCCTAGTCTTACTTACGTCTTTCGCAGATCTCCTCGTAGGTTTATTCAAAGTGCATTCCAAGCACTCCGTCTTAGTCCAGCTTAACCTAAAGCCTTTGATTTCTAGAGCAACCCTAACTTTACATTTAGTCCTGGACCTGGTCATATGGATTAAAACTATACCATCAGCAAACAACATACACCATGGACCTCATAGTGAATATTCTTCATAAGCTTGACCAAAACCAAAGTGAAAAGATGGATTAAAGCAAACCTGTGGTGAAGTCCAACTGCAATTTAAAACTCACCAGTCATTCCATCGTTTTTTGCTTGTAGTAGTAGTCGTGCATCATGTATATCCTTATTCACATCAACATCAACGTGCCTAGTAGGCACCCTTTCGTCTCTAGCGGCCGCCACATAACTTTCCTTGCTACCCAAGACCATGTGAACATCCCTTCTCTTCTCACTAAATCTCTCCATAAAGCACCTAATCAACCAAATTGCTTACATGTTGGATCTCCTATGCATGAAAACATATTGATACTTAGTTTAATCTCGCTTTGTAGTCTATGTTCAATTACCCTCTCCTAAAGCTTCATATTGTGACTTATATAGTGTGAATCAGGAGCTTGTTCCCTCTTCAGCGGTTGCAATATTGGATATATCTTTAATTCTTCGATGTAGGTGTCAAAGTGCTTTTCCTTGCTACTTGGGCATTTTCTTTAATATCTTGTTAAACAACTCAGTCAACCAATCTATGCTCACATTGCCCAAGCATCTCCAAAAAAACAGCCTTTCTTCTTGACATTCTTTTCAAAGCTTCTTTCATCTTAGGTGTTCTCACATGGTCCTTCTTCAATCACCATTTCTTTAAAAGTGCTTAGTTTTCTAACTATTAGTATATATATCCAGCACCACCAACCTATGCTTTGTAGCTAGACACTGCATAAGAACGACCTTACAATCCTTATATAACGCTCGATTATCCGTCCTACTCAGGAAGAAAAACATATCATGAGCCCAAGCAAGAAACCCAAGAACACCTAATCTATCAGGCTACAATGAAACGCACTACTACATGTAATCTTATGTGAGTTGCTTTTCTTGAAGGCGCATTCAAATTGAAGGCCACTGTCAATCTAGAATATCTCCTGCTGACTTTATTTTCTATCTCTGTCTAAGCCTCTGCTAGTTCTTCATACATGCCATCTGAATCTCCTCCTATAAACAACTTCTCCCTGTGGGATATTTTTGGTACAACTCTACACACATGCTTCCAAAGTTCCTTCTTGATAGAGTCCGCCATTCCTGGCTGAGGGGTATACAAGTGATCTAAGAAGCACGGACACGGACACGGGTGCGGATGCGCGGATACGGCATTTTTAAAAATTTTAGGATACGGGTGCGGCGGGGATACGGCATATTTTATAAATATTTTTTTAATTATATATACTTAGTATTTAATTTTTAAACAATTTAAATCTTAATAATCATAATATATGTGTTTGATATATGTGAAAAGATATTAATATTCCAACCAAATTAGTGAGTTTTTAAGTTTAATGGGTACTTTTGTAAATTTTAAAGCTTTCAACCAAATTTGTAAGAATTTATTAAGTTTAATGGGTTGTTTTATAATATTAAAATTGAATAACTGAACATTATAAAGTTTTTATGTGGTATCATTGTTATTTCTTTGAAATATTGGGGTTGGTTTAAGTAATAACTTAACAATTGGGTTTCTTTAATAATATAACAAAACTATGTGGCAAAAAGTCAAAAGTCAGAAAACCAAAAACATCGACACACCGACTCCTTCTCGGCTTCTCCTTGGCACAGATCGACTTCTTCTCTGGCAGCAAGCGCACGGCGATGGCGAACGGCGCACGGCGACGGCGAACGGCGCACGCCGTAGTGGATCGCCGGTAAGTTCCCTTCTCCTTCTCCTTCCTCTTCTTCTTCTTCTTCTCCTTCTTCTTCTTCTACTACTTCTACCTCTTCTCTCCGATGTCTCCTCTCAGATCGCCGGTTGTCGCCGAAGTTTCCGATGGTCGCCGGTGGTGACAGATCTGAGCCGATACGCACCCGAGCCGCACCCGGGATTTAAGAAATTAAAAAAAAAAAAAAAAATTTTGGACACGCACCTGACACGCACCGGTGCCGCACCCAAGGCGCACCCGCACCCGACGCGTATCCGGTGCCGGTGCTTCACCCTAAGTGCCGCACCGGTGCTTCATAGCAAGTGATGATATTAAAAGTCTCTCCTGCTACCAGTTTAACTAACACAATTCTATAACCCTTCCTCTTGACATCTACAACCTCATTTTTTTTAGGCTGTATTTTCAACTCCCACTCCATTACCATTCCGAACCTTGCCCGTGTTGCACAACATAAAACCTGTTCCTTCTGTTGTAATGATTTTTTCTGTTGCTCTAAAAGAACATAAAAGGTAAAAAGATCATGTTTGGTTGTTGTTCTCGTCCTTATTTTTTCTGGAATGTTCCTGATTTTAGGCCAATAACCAGGATTGAGTAAATAGTTGATCCTGGTGTTTGTAGTAGTAATCCGTGTTTTGGCATTAATGAAGTAGAGGCATCAATCTTCTTAGAGGCAAAAATTGACTCCTTTTCTTTTACAATATCAAAAAATTTAGAGTAGTGCAAGTTCAGCCGCTCACCAGCGTCACGTCGCCAACACCACGGTTCTCTTTGTATAATCACATCCAAGTAATTTCCCTTCTTTTGTGGTTATTGCCGTCCTCTGTCCATCCATCCGTCCCTCTGTCCATCCTTCCACCCCCCCCAAACCAATCTTCGCCGCCCAGCCCTTAACCACGTGATTTATCACCCTTCAACCCATTTCTTGAGCATAAGAACCATCACTACCTTATGTATTACCCACCAGTTGTTGCTTAAAAACTTTACAAAATCACCATACGAGGACTCACCAAGAACATACATTTTACTTTCCAAAGTTTAAAAAAGAATTGAGAAATTGGAAGAAATACGTTTAGAATTTCGGCCATCATAAGTGCAATTTTGCGGCTGTGAGGGTGTGGGCTAACGGTTGCCAAATTGTCTCGAGACCAACCTCTTGGATTCCTCCTGAAAGGCGGTTAGTGCTGGGTACAAGGCAGTGGTACAACGTGTAGGGTGCAGATCCTCGTTGCCTGAGAAGGGCGAGGCTGTTGATTGGTGAAGAAGGGTTATCGTAAGTAGAAGATGAAGTAAGGAAGTGAAAAAAGAAAAGAGGAATACTAAAAGATGACAAAGTTCTTTTTGGGATCCTTTGATAACATATAGCTTTCCAAAGATGTTAAATCTATTTTTTCGTAAAGGAATGATCATTGTTCCTGAACTACTCTTTGACCATAAAAGACCACCAAAGATTGTTACCAAACGAGGCTTTAGTCTCCAGAAGATATGCAATGTTACCGTTATGCTCATCATATCAAGTAGCTTCCTCAGCTGTTAACGAACTAAAGTTCCACCTAGCTAACCTCACTCTCTGATTCTGGACTATTATCTTTACACGAACTCATCCGGGAACCCTTGGTCTCTTGTCATCGCTTTCGGCTGCTGACACGGTGCCCCTTGTACAGCACATGACTTAAGTGGAATGCACTAGTATTTATGCATGATATTCTGAATTCATGTTCATGGAATGTGACTATGTTTTATGCTGGTCGTCCACCTAGCGCAACTTCTCCTTAATCCAGGCATAAAGCACTGTTAGGCGGAGTTCAAGTTTACTTTAACATCGATGAATTTGTAAAGCTAAATATATGCATATTATTTACTGGTCATATGGGGGAAGAATTTTTGTTATTGAATTGTCGATTGTTAGTTGTTTTGTGCAAATTATTTCCTGGTCAGAGATTGCAATTCTTGGAGTTCTGTTGGGTAACTAAGAAAGCTTCCAGTCTCCCTCGATTGTTTTTAAATGTGGGAATTTTTTATGGTTGTATGAAGAAGTAAGTAGAGAAAAAGGCCAGTTAAGCACAAGGCCAACCATTGAGGGTTTGTTTCAGATTGTAGCAGATTCTTGATGACTTAGAAGATTACTCTTGGTTGATGTGGAAGAATTTTGATCCAGCTATGGAATGGAAAACGGTTCTCTTGATTCTAATCAGATTTAAGGAACTTTTCTGCTCTGAGGAAGTCCATTTCTTATGGTCATGTCTTCATTAGGTCTCTGTATCGTCTGAGAGGTTGGTGAAGAAAATGCAGGAGGAGGTTCGTGGTGGATAGGCTTTTGAAGGTGAAGGTGGTGAATAAAGGCAGATCTAAGTTTGTTTGCACCCTAGATAAGGGGATTGAGATAGGTGGCTCAGAATTTCGAGGATTTCTGCTTGGGTAGAGCATTCGGCTCTGCTCTAAGCAAGAAGTCATATCTTTGGAGTTTTGTATCCACTGTTCCAGCTCCCTGGGATCTTGGTGAAGTATGGGTGTTGATGACATTGAGTTGCTCAAGTGCTGGTCGGTTGTTTTAGAGGAGGAGTGTGTGTGTTCCTTTTTAGGTGTGGAACATGTGCTACAGTGATGTTTTTCTTCAGGGTTGAGGATGGCGACTATCCTGAGAAGGAATGATCCACTAGTCAAGCTTATTGTTGTGGTGGTACTCCTCCAATTTGGTGGAATCCGCTGCCTAGTGGTGATGTGGCAGTTCAAGTTTTGTTGTAGAGGTGAGTTCGTTGGGCTGCCCAGATTTGGGTCAGTGGTGAACTTTACCTTCACCGGCAAGGTTATTTCTGAAAGTAGAGTGTGAAACGCGAATGCTGGGTGGATGAGCTGCCAAACAAGGAGGGATTGTATAAGAAATGACGATATCTCCAAGAAGATTATGGAACATAGCTTGAGATGGTTCGGTCTTATCCAATATACGTGTAGATGCTCTAGTAAGAAAAGTTATTTATGCGAAACATGATGTGGGGTAAGCCAAGGTAGAGGGGGTTGATCAAGAATAACATGGGGAGAAGCAAATAGGAATTAATCAGAGAATATGTGCTTGGATAAGGGAAATCGCAAGATACGATTCATGCAACCGGCCTCAACTAGTGTAGGTTAATGTCAATGAGTGTCTCTGTTTCCATCGTCAAAATCTTCCCCTCTTCCCTGTGTTCTCACCTGCTCTAGGGAAGGAACTTTTTCCAAATTTGTGAACATGACATCCTTCTTTGTGAATGTTCATTGCCCATACTTGCTAAGCATTATGGTTTATCAGCTCTTAAGACGATTCTTGGTGAACATACAGGTCACAAGCTTGTAAAGGTTGGAGGGACTGCAGCCATTGCCATATTCGTGGTGGCTGGCTTTAGCTTTTGCACCTTCAGTTATAAGGTTCCGATACTATTTCAATGTTGTGCATTTTTAAACATATCCCCAACTAGTTTTGGGCAAAGGCTTAGTTGGTGATAGACCTGGCAAAAACATGCCCGTACCCACGGGTCAACCCAACCCGCTGAATAACCCGGTTACGGGCATATAAAATAAAGAGCTGCTAGATTTTGACATGTATCCGAACTGACCCGTAAAGACCGGTCCGGTTCGGATCGGGCGCAGGTTACCCAGGTTCAACCGAACATCTTAAATGTATAAGTGAAACATTAGTTTTTGCTTTAGGGTTTCACTTGTCTCTTTCTCTATTTCTCTATTTCACTCTCAGTTCTACCGCCATCTCCCTTCCCTCGAGATCTCTCTCTCACACAATCTGTCAGACGGAACACACAACACACAATACAGTTGCACAACTCCACAATCCACACTACGCACGACCACACCTCACAGATCTGCTGTGTTTTCCCCGTCAGCCGTCGCCGTGCATTCCCGCCGTCTACTTCCACCGTCCACAGCGGCTCCACGGTCCTCTTGCCCACTATCAGTCTGTCACCATAACACCGCCGCCCACTCCCACCCTGACCGCCGTCCGCCGTATCCATCACCGAACGCCACCATCTCGTGACCGGCCTAACACATTCATTAGAAACAACAAAGGTTGATATCCAACTAGTATCATATGGTGCCAAATAGAGCCCGTATCATATTTACAAAGTTGCGACAGAGAGGTTAACAGGAGGAGGGGGTGGAGTAGATTGCTGGTTAGTGATGATAGGTGAAGTCGACCACCATCGTAGAGAGAGAACTGGAGAAGGTGGAGGACCAGTTTACCTGCGTGTCTATCTGGACCGCCCGGGTAGGATACGGGTACAAAAAATGGTAACCGGAAAAACTGGGTAGTTTTTACTAGGACCTGTCCGTGTATTACCATTACGCGGCAGTTCAACCCGTTTTCCAGGTCTAGTTGGTGATGTTGATGTACAGTTCAAATAGATCTAGATTCATTAATTACACACGTGGAAACAACTTACGGCTTTGCTCGAGGATATCGTTGGAAATTTCCAACTGCATATTACCAAAAAATTGTACCTGGAGTCTGTTGAGACAGTAGGTTTTCTAGCTGGCAATTTATGAGGGAAGTGCTCTGTGCACGATGTCAAGCTTCTCCATGTACATGTTTTAAATATCTTGACTGGACCTTTTAAGTTTGCTTTTAGTTGGCTGAACAATATTATTTTACAGGTTATGCACTTCCAAAATTTGCGCAGCTTACTGTGACATCCTATTATGCTGCCTCGAGCGCCTCACACTATGGTTTATCGTTGCTTACAAGACACATTGAAGATGCCCACACTTCTCGACCTCAACATGAACTTAGATGATTTGTTGCAGGTGCACAAATCAGAATTCTACTGAAATTTCTTTCAGCTTTGTACTTAGTCCTCCATGTCTCTGGCCCTAGGTGCCTGAATTTTGCAAATTTTAGGTGTGTTTTTATTTAGTTACACATATTATTATGGTTTCAAGATTTACATTTTGTGCCTATTATCGTACTAAAGTATCTCATTGCTTCCATTTAAAGGAAAATAATAGTTGTGGCGCATGTGATGTGGTGATAAAGTTCGAGCGAGTATTTAATTACAAAATTGATATCCAAACATGATTTATTAACAACCTTATTGATCTTAACAGTGTTTTAATGCTTGGCTGGTAAAAGTGTTGTCCTTGTACTGCTGAACTGCCTTGATCTACTCCTTTCTATTGTTCCGGAGACTTCGCAAATACAGTTTTTGTGTTGTAAATTTTTTTGTTAGAAAACTCCAATTTGCACTGGCTACGGTTATTCACCCCATACATATATGAATATGCTTATTTCTATGTAGACCTTGCTCTTAAACTCTTTTGTTGAGTTTGCTGCCAAATATTTCCCAATTAGAACTCTTGGTAGGTAATATGTTGTCTTAGAAGCAGAAGACTATTTTCTGTACTATAGGATGAGCCATTTTCGAGACATAAAGCAAATGGTTTTGAGTGTTGAACCAATCACTTGTAGCAGATTAACTTTTCAAACATATATATTACTTTTTTTGATTCTGTATTTTATTTGTTCTCAAAGTTGTAGTTAAGTTGCTGCAGGCTGCAATATTGCCTCCATTGACCAAGATTTCATTTCAAGTGGTTCCCCAACCTCACGCATGTACTGCTTTGCCCTACGATATTCGTCGTATTTCGTCTGTCAATTCCATGTGGAGGCATTTCAGTATGTATGCTTGCATATAACTTTAAAACTGCGAATGAGCCAAAATAAATTTTAAGTTATCTCCACATATTAAAATACTTGTCGAGATTATAAACTGTATCGGATTAGTTACTTACTTTGCATCAGTATTTTGTTTGAAATTCTACGTTATGCTTCACATGAATTGCATAACCAAAGCATTGATGAGGAATACAATGTTATAGAGCACTACTTAATTCAGGCTTGGAAAACCATTTGACGGTTTAACTTCCATTGTGATACTATCTTTCCTTTACGCATACAGACATTTTTACTTCTGTTGTGTCATGAGCAATCTTGGTCCATAAAGTACGGCCATGTGGTTTACTTCTGGAAGATTGGGAGCAGCTACATATGAGAAGTTAAATGCCACGAGAAGCAATGATAAAGAAAAATGTAAAAGTGGTTGATTAATCTGTATTTTGCATGTTGATATTTTGATTTGTTTAGAACGAGTTTGTATGTGATGAAATCTTTTTTCCTTTTAATAACAACCTATCAATTCTTGTGATTGATTTTTCCCTCTTTTTCCATATAGGTGATTTACCTTCCCAATGCTCGACAATTTTATATCTTGTTATTTTATCCCGTTTAATCCTATTTTTGTTGGAAATATTGAATTTAGCCTAAGTCTGATCCATCTTTACAGTAATAACAACATATGTTCTGGCATATTTTATTCTTAAGTTCCTCCCCATCTTTTTGGACTATTTGACTCATCAAAATTGAAATGCATGTATGAAGATCTTGACAACAAATATGAACCGACTCCAGAAGTGTCTTGTTAATATCCTGTTACTACAACTGTAGAAGTCCATTGATGTTTTCTTATCTATTTGGAATTAACATGCACTCTTTATACACTGAAGCTTACTCTACTTACCTTTGAACCTTTTTTTTCCGCATCTCCATAAATATACCCCATTTATTTCACAAGGTTAACAGCCATATTTTAATTTACTAAATCTTATACCTGAACATATATCGGTAGTTCACTCCAATCTACATATTATGTAGCTCTTATGGGAGTAATGCTTGAAATTCATTAGCACAAAGTTGGTATCATTCACGTGTATACGGAAAGATGGAAGTACCTCCAGGTGATCTCTGTTGAATATAGAACCACACCACTATGATTGAGTCAGGTACAGTAGTTGAAAACCCTTATTAGATGATGCCTGGAGCACCAAGCACATCTGGCAGTTGGTGAGACATGCGTAATTATGAAGTATTTACCCTCTCCCCATTGTCATGGGGAAAGGAGGTATAATTGAACAGTCTTCAGATGGTGGTGGAGGTCTCACTCTTACGAACACTATGATGTTGAGAGCCATTGAAAGCTGTTCAATTTTACCTTCTTTCCCCATTGTCATGGGGAAAGAATGTATAATTGAACAGTCTTCAGATGGTGGTGGAGGTCTTACGAACACTATGGTGATGAGAGCCATTGAAAGCTGTGTCCCATATATTGCATCAATTCATGGGGAAAGAAGGTATAACTGAATAGTGTTCAGATGGTGGTGGAGGTCTTACGAACACTATTGTGATGAGAGCCATTGAAAGCTGTGTCCCATATATTGCATCAATTCTTAATTTATGTGTCAGCTTACTCTTGCGTACTGTAATAGCATTGAACTTTCCGTGTATTGGTGGATCTTGTTGGGACACATATAGTTTACAAATTAAGTTGGTTTAGGCTCTAGCTAAAGAAGAGGGAGAGAGGGAGGGGGAAGGGTAATAGCGGAGTGAATATTCGAATGCATTCATCAATTTGATGTTGGGTGGGCTTCTTGGTTCTCCGCTTGAGTTGGTGGATTCTGGGCAGAAGCTGCATTTCTGAGTTATTGAACTTGGGACACATCAAATTCAGATACATGCATCAACTTGATGTTAGGTGGGCTTCTTGGTCCTCCCCTTGAGTTGGTGGATTCTGGGCAGAAGACTGCATTTCTGAGTTATGGAAGTGGGTCTTTCCTAAAACTGGTCCTGCCTGTTGCAACTTGCAAGTATTAAATCTTCCAGTATTATATTGTGCACTGTCCTCCAACGTAGGAGGATATGGACATTTATCATAAGCGTTGAAGTTCTCAACCAACTTATTTTGATTGTAATTTCTGAAAGGAGCTCAAAGCCTGCTATTTTTGTATGACACCTGGTAGAAGTTACATGTGCACATGGCTTCTTTGCATGGACATATTTGGAGGAATAAGATTGAATGCATCATTGGAAATAGTTCACCCAATCCTATTCAGAGCCCATCTACACACCCCACTCGTTTGGAGCTAGTCACGCAGGCGTTCAACACGGACTGAGACTCTCCCAACCCTCTGGAGCAATTCCTGCGTTTGGCATCCAATCTCATCATTTGAAAATTGGGATAAGCGAGAAGGTGCCTTGCAGGGTAGACTCGCTGTAATGGGATTCACGGATTTTGAATGGTGAATCAGAGTGAAAAATGAGTAGATTACAGCAGTTTAGGGTAACTGTGGTCTGTGGCGTACTGTTTATTGCTTGAGTATATATCTAGTATTGTGATGATATCTTAATAGTAATCAGACAGACAAGTGGGATTTAATCGGACCTGGGCACCCTTTTGATCAAGCAGGAGGAGTTAATCCACTTCTGTTGTACTAATGCATCTATTATTGGCTTGGCTGGTTTGCAGCATTAGATGCTAAAATTGCTTACAGTGCAATTGTGCATTATAGGTTTAGTTTGTGCACGGGTTATATGATCTCCGTTCACCAAAATTTATTGCCTCAGGTTGCTGTATTTTTGTAGAAGCAAGCTTCGTTCAATTTTATGAGATGTTACCTGGAGCACCAAACACATCTAGCTGTTGGTGACCACTAGATGAGTAAGCAATGAAGTATTTGCTCTCTCTCATGTTCAGTGTGACACTCAGATGAAATGAATCAGTGGAGGGCTAATTCCTCTAATGTACTCTACGGTGGTCCTGTGATAAGGTGTCTGTTAGATGGCTTCAATTCTTAATTTATGGGCCATCTCATTCTTGCATAGTGAAGTATTATTAGCTCTTGCCATGAATTGAATGATCTTTTCATGACTTGTCACTTCAAACTTGCATGCATGATGATGTGGTTTCTGTCCTTGAGTTGCTGAATTTTGGGCAGAAACTCTCTCACAAGTTATTGAACTGGGTCTTTCCTATAACTTGTCCTTGTCCTCCCTTTGCTACAAGCACAATGTAGGAAGATACATTAACCATAAGCATTCAAGTTTCCAACCTACTTTGTACTGTTGTAATTTCTCGAAGCCTTTCGTTCTTGTATGAGACCCGTCTATACGTTGCATCTTGAACGTTTACATTGTTTTCCCGCATCAGCATGTTCAGCAAGAGGAATACGATCAATTGGTAACTGATATTTTTCTTTACCCTCCCGTTAGTTAGGTGGCCGACGGGGAAACTGAAAGAGGGATTGTGGACTCGGAGGATGAGGAAAGAGTAAAATTTAGCAGTAACTTTTAGTCTATGTGAAGGATTTAGTATACCAGTTGCACTTCTGCATCTATCAGGGCCTTCTAGGGGTTTGTCTTGCTTTAGTGGTTTGGTTTGACTAGAACATGGCAATGGTCACAAAGCTTTGGGATCATAGATAAGGGTGTCTGTGCAGTATGCACACCGGGGGCAGAATACAACGAGTATTATGTATGGCAATCGACATGTATAGAAAGCGACACGCGGATGGGCGAATAATTTTTTTTAAAGATCACCGGTACGCCTAAACTAGAGAGAACGCTAAAGCATTCATAAATCTTTTAGCGACAAGTCTGATCTTAGCTTGAAACTACGAAGTCCATGATATTAGCAGCTGAAGAAATAGACTGATTATTGTAATGGTATTTTTGTTCGAGTGGTTTTGCTTATAGAGACCAGCAAGTACTTTGAAGGAAACCAAAATGCAGTTACATCAATAAGTTGAATCCAATTAAAAGCCATAATTCCCTTAGAAGAATGTTGTTTGTTGATTGCAGTTGTTGCTAAGACATACGAGGTTAGCGTTGACTCTCTTGTAATTATTAATTTTGGGAGATTAGAAATTTACTTATTACTTGAACTGTTAATTCGTCAAGTGCAATATAAACTTCTGTTCGTCAAATTTTTTCCTTGTACCACATAAGGTCACCAACACAATTTGTTTTTTTTAGGTAAATGAGAGAATGACATTGATAATGTAAAGATTACAATATTTTTAGTGGTAAGTCATTTTTGGCTTTATATTTGGAACATGAAACAAAACAAACTAACTATAAACTATTACAAATAAAAAAAATGCACAGGGTGCCGAGTGATGCAGTTAACTTATAGAATGTTAGTCCAAACAAGGAGTCCTCTTTATCCCCACTTCCACAAACCAATGTCTCCGTGTCGCTTGAAATTGGGAATAATGACCATTCTCAATAGGGGTTAACGCCAATGCCCTAAACACCTAACCCTACCCCACCCCACCCTCGAAACTTAGTATCCAAATTCGACCGAGGAACCTCATAACCCCTCCCCTAACTCCCAGGGCCTTAACCCCCCTCCCGCCAACCCCACAAGACCTCCCGAGGACCTATGCCCCCCAACCCCCTCCCTCCCTCGCCCTAATCCCCAAGACCTCCCGAGGACTTATGCCCCCAACCCCTCCCTCCGCAGGACCCACAGCTGACCCATTAAATTAACCCTAGCTAAAGAGAGTAGGGAAAATAAGGAACCTAAAGATTCAATAGCAAGCCCCAAGCAACATGAAAACCCGTACACCCCACTAACCCTAAAACAACATCAAAGACAATGCCAAGTGCAAGGTGGCAGTGAGTCTTCAAAAGTGAAACTTTTCAAGAACCCTAGAGGAAAAGAACTCCCGTGCTACAAAAATAACTAGCAATCAGTGAGGAGTCAGGCCATCACCGACGAAGTTTCCAGCCACCGTCGGCAGAAAAAATCCTAGCCCCGAAACCAAAGCTTCTTCTGACCATTAGAGCGTTGAACAATAACTTCCATCTGTGGCAAATCGAGATGATCTAGTAGATTTCATAGATTGAGAGGATCTATGAGATTTGACTAGATTGGCGATATGAGTGAGACCGGAGCAAGAACTACATAGTCGTCCTCCACATATCTCACAGATATGAGGAAAAGTTGCCAAAATTCAGTCATCCCCCTCAACCTGCATTGATGTTGCCGGCGAGCTCGAAAGATGGGTCAAAACACCACAAAACACCGTAGACCACAAACCAATATTGCGATCGTGGAGACATAGGAGACTGGCTACCACGCTAATGCACGGTGGGGAAAAGGGGGGCATCGGAGATGAAGTTTTTAAAGAGAGGGAGAGAGTTTTTTGGGGCCTCGCCTAGGTTTAGTTGGTTTGAGAGAGTGACCAACATAATTTGTTAACTCTAGTCTCAAGAAGCATAAATTTATCTAAGCCTTAAAAGATCACGATAACCTTCTGAGCTGATGAGTTGTTAATGCTTGCTTGTATCTCAATTTTCCCTATAACTTTCTCTACTAATCAATGAGAGGAAGACCTTCACGTGAAATGGCGCTTTTTGCCATTTGTACTTCTTTTTGTTAAGTCATGTTTTTAGTTGTTGTGTTCTCTGTTTCTGTTAGTTAATTAACTTACACACCCAAGTCAAAAAAGAAAGACTTTATTGGTATAGTTTTTCGAATATAGATATGTTGTATAACGAATAATACAAACATATATAAATAGTTTCTCTCTTGTAATTAATAAAGGTACACGAAAATTTTCTAAATTTATGAATTATGAGATTAGAGAATATAAAGTACTATCCAATAAAATGGAGTCGAACTTACAAAATAAGAATTATTAGAAAGTCGATTGTAGTACATCGACTTTTCAAGAAACCAGTTCCTTTCTATTGGGTATACTTAATATTCTCTAATACTTCATAATTAACAATTAAAAAAAAAAGAAAAGAAAACCTAATCCTCTAATTTTCTTCTTTCTCTCTCCAAAAAGCCCAACCGCCACCCCTTCCTCTGTCTGCTTCCATGGCTGTGAGGATGGACAGGGAGGCCCTCTTAATGCTCCCCCTTTTCTTCTTTTTGCTCATGTCTTTTCCTCCCCCTCCCTCGACACCTCACCTTGCTGATTCCTTCCACTCGCCAATACTTTCCTCCAATCTCCTCCCCCCCAGATCGAAAGTCCTTCAAAGTTAATTCCCTTCCATTCGTTACCGTTAAATTTGAGAGGATTTTTCATATTTGTCTTGTCGCCGGACCTCCGATCTGGTTGGCTTGGTCAGACTTCTCCGATATGGGTCCAAAATGGTGGGATTGTGGCTTGAAGATGTCGTATCTATTAAAATCTCGCAATGCACATTTCATTTGAGCTGGGGGTGTCGCTTCAATCCGTCCTTGGGAGGATACCCCCTCCACCTTCTTTAGCTCCGATGATAACTGTGGCAGTACAATAAATTGTCACTTCATGCGACCCTTAGATCTGAGCCTTGTTGCATCTCTTCGACCTTGTCAATTTTTTTACTAGTGATACTTATCTTTTCCGTGCTTTTAACGTTGGCTATTGCAATTTCCAGAGCCAAGCATTCGCTTATGCGCTTTTAGTTTGTACCTTTTTTTCTTAGTTAATAAAATTTCCATGTCTACCAAATAAAATAAAAAATTAGAGCACACACACACACACACACACACACACACACATATATATATATATTCATTCTCGTAGTGGTTGAGGGTGCTTTAATAACGCTGCCTATTTGTTTCCCCATTAATTCATGAATGTATTAGTTGTGCCTTACACAGAACAATGGCATCCAAACATAACCTACGGATCCGACCATATGTCCTATAAGCTTTAGTGGCATTTAAGGCTATGTGCGAACTTGTTTCCCTACCTACTATCACCACCCAGTGGCCCTGTACAACAGTTTATGCCATGACTGCGTGCACCCACCTAGCTCCTAGCTACATTCATGGACCAACAAAGAGCAAAATTCTGAGTTAATATTGTTCACTTTCAATTTTGTATTATCTACGCCCAGCATTAAAGTTTACCACCTTACTCGTAGGCCTCAGATCTGGTCACTATTTGTTATCTTAAGCGTAATTTTACAAGATTTTGGACCATTGGTACCGACCGTTTAAAATCGGTCGATAGGTAGTATAATAATCTACTACTTCTCATCCATAAGATTAAAACAAAAAACAAAAATGGAAAAAGAGAAGACAGTTGCACCCTGCAGGTCAGGGTAAGCAAAGGGACACTGTTCAAACTGTCAACCTCGTTTCCAAGCTTTATAGGGGTGTGGGCCGATGTTTCTTAAATTCCACTGGTCTCTCTTAAGGTGTGGTCCTAATGATAATGTAATGTACTCTTCATATGTCTTTATTATGCCCTTTTAACATCTTTTGTACCTGTATATGTAGCAGTTGTCCCCACCAAATAATGCATTTTCTTCTGGACCTCTCTCCCTCCCCACCCCCACACCCACATACTTTCTGGGATGAAGCCACTGTGACTGTGGGGGGAGTCCTTAGTCCTTACAACCAAAGGGTGAAGGAAATATTGCAGTCCTGCCAATAGGGGTGGACTTGTTTTGTTACCAAATAATGCATCTCATCATACTCGTACCAAAGGACCCGGTAGCTGTTACGATTTGGCTAATTTGTTGCTTTGCAGAGCTTAGGTAGCTGATTCAGGAACCTGTAAAGCAGTGGAGGTCAAAAAAGTTATATTTCCTGACGAATGAACCTCTTAATCGGTTGTAAATAGAGGGCTTTAACGACCGACTGCATCCTTACCGTTGTTCCTTCTAGCGATAGAGAATTCGCCTATCTACGTCGTCAATTCCTCTTTTTTATGGGTTTCCTTTTTCTTTCTTTGGAAAGGGGGTGGGGGTGAGGATATGGTAGGTAATTAACCCCATAGGTGTATCCAAAGCTACTGACCTGAGAAGCAGTTTCAGAGTGCAATTACTGAGTGGCTAAGTTGGAATGTCATTTATGCGTATGTATTTATTGCATGGGACATTATTTGCAAGTGCTCGACAAGTACACCTCACAACAGTTGTCCTTAAACTCAACCGATGCTCTATCCTTGTTATTTCCCTTTTGATGCCTCCAATCAAATGCCATGCGTTAGAGATCTAAGTTGGTTCTCTTTTCTTCCCTAATATAGCAGCTCTCCTCATATGGCTCCGCTTGAGAGAAAGAAAGAAAAAATAAATGGCTGCAATCTTGGTTGCAGAAGGGCATTACAGTCTCTTCATACAGCGACAACTAGTGGCTCGAGTTGCATATACCTAAGGTTCTTTCTCATTGCTCGTATAGTAAACGAGAAAATAGCAAGTGATGCACATTTTTTGCCTGCGGTTGCAAGCAAATACTAAAAATGAATTGTATTTACCATCTCTCTTTTTTCATCGGTTGTATACACACCGCTAGAACCGCAGGTTTGCGCGTCTTGTTTTGAACCGTTCGAGCAATTATATATCAAAATTAGATCGTTGGTGGATCCGAGTGGGGGCTAAATGGATCTGGAGGGGACCTCGACCACCTCACGAAGGTGATTTTGGTAATATAGAGTTCTTGGAACTAGACTGATAAAGGTACTAGTGATTGCTGGACATTTCAAGGTGAGATTAAGTAAAACTTTCTAGGATAGAAAAGTTTCTAGATTGGGTATGAAAACAACATGTCCACCAAACCTAACTGAAAATTAACTTCTGAACAAACTTTGTATTCTTCTTTTGGTTGATTGCCATTTTCGATCTTTAAGGTTTATGTCGCATTACCCTAACAAATTCTTAGGTTTACTATAAGTTGATGTGGGTACATCCCCATTGCTATGACATTTTTTGTTGAGATCCTATTAATGAATCATTTCTTTCTTTGCTAGTTATCAAGATGGGTTTCTCTTAAGTAAGCAATTTCCACACTGCTATGGTTTCTAACTATGTTCACCTCAAAGTGGAGAAGATATATAGGTGATAATTCACTAGTTTAAGGTAGGAAGTATCTACTAATGGGAGGACTTTGCCTGGAGTTAAATTTCTCTTCAGGGAATTTGTGGTAGTAGATGTAATTTTTCTCTCGATCCCTCCGAGAATATCCCCAATTGAGTAGTGTTTCGGAAGAATTGGGAGAGAAAGCGGCCTCATGATAGTGAGAACAGCCAATTAAAGAGTTACACGCCATGTTGGCTGACATCTGGCCCCTCGCGTACACGTTTGGGTGTAATTCCTCGATTGTGATCACTGTTGTCACAGTATAAGATTTCATCTTTTTTTTTATTTAAATTTTCCGAATAGGGAAATTTGTTAGAATTGCAATTCATATATATAACCCGCCGGTATGGGGAATCGAACTCGGGACCTCGAGGTCACTCCTCGAGGCCCCTTGCCATTTCCACCACCCTTGTAGAGATACTTTTGTGGAAAGAAACGAAAAAGTCTAAAGTGCACCAACAGTTGACTTCTGTCCGTGAGCATAGACTTTTCATTTGATATTCAGGGGAACTAGGAAAACACCACGAAAAGTCATTCTCAACTTTCGTTGTGTCCATATTCCTAACATCATGAGTAAGTAGTCTACCCTAAGGTCTTTGTAACATTTGTAATGTCTTCTCAACGAAGTTTGGAACCTTGTTTCTAGGGATATTACAGTAGAGCTTAAGACATGTCAAATGATTAATCCTAGGGCATAAGGAGATTAAGGGTTGGAGAGATTAGAGCCTTTCCCATGTCAGTGGTATACAAGAAAGCAAGATAGAACCACTCAAATATCAAATTAAAAGACTGTTAAAACGATTTAGAACAACCATCAAGCAAGCCATAAAGCTGATGAATACACCGACTATTTTGGGATAAGTCACCAGTTCGTCGAGTCAGAGCGGGATAGGGGAAAAGAGAACATAGCGAAAGTGAGAACATTGCTCATCATTTTGGTGGTTGGTGTCTTGCTCTGCATTACACGTAAATGAAGCTGAAATACTTGGTGTCGCTTTACGCTTCGAAGGTGCTTTTAATCTCTTGACATTTTAAACAAAGTGTTCTAATGTCGTTAAAATCGTTGTTCTTTGACTAGTATATAGCAGTAATCATGCTCCGGCTTGTATACAACAATGTTTATGCTGAATAAGCTTCTTACTGATCTCTTATGTTCATGCTTAATCCATATTATTGAGTGCTTGTACTACATCTCACTTTCTGCTACATCTCTCTCTCTCTCTCTAACACCTGCACACACTCGCACGCACGCACGCAGTGAGTGAGAGATGTTCATATGTAAAGTAGGAAAGAGAGGAAATAAAGCAATCTAACTACCATGTTCATAAGTTCCTTCAAGTATCATCAGGAGAGGACATGCTTTTACTTTCTGAATTAAGGGGTTGGTCCTCCCATTATAAAGCCATGAAAGCCCTGGAGCTGCCTCTCAAAAATTGGAATTGCATTTAAAAGATGGTACGAAGGAGGTGACTTGTGAGTGCCATCCGTGTCCAATATCTTCACCAGCAAAATAACTACTACTATCACTTCAGCCATGAAGTAGTACTGCTTTAGAGTACTGCTTGTATGCAACTGTCCAGACTTGTAAATAAACCAAGCTGCTCAAGCTGAGCTGTGACAGTCAGGATCTGCTCCAGAAATAAACAAGTGAATCTTGAGCACATACTAAGGCTCGATAAGTTTAACTAACCAACCTCGAACAAACCTAATCTCAGTTTAGCTTTGCTCATTTGCGGGCCGGATCGATGGCCAATCACCGACAATATGTAAGGGTGTACCGTTTTGGTAGACAGCCCTCCTCTCAGCAGTTGTCACCATTGTCATGTGTCACTAAGAATTTCTCCTGATTCATGACTTCCGAAACTTTGAGATCACAAAACCAAAAAGATCACAAGCCCAAATCAAATTTGGACAAGATCGGATTTGATTATCAATCAGGGACCCTAAACATGTGACTCGTATGGTACATATCAGGAGGTCATTCTATTTTGGGTCTAAATCTACTTATATAATGCTGGGTGTTCTCCAGAATTGGCCTTTGGATCTGCCACCTTAATCTGTTTTATTAGCTTCATGACCCAGTGACAGGATGTAAATGTTTGCTCTTCACACACACGCACACACTTGAAGAGATTAATACGAAGAATGTTCATTTAATTGGGGAAGCTGTTCAACCTGCAACTGCCATGTAAACATCAGTTTCTTTCTGCATTCTGGGCAGAATCATCAAACCTTATCAACTCATCTCTCTCTCTTTTTTTGCACTAACTCAAACAAATATACTGATAGTAATAATAATCATCCCTCACGTGTATCTCAACACACGAACACTCAAATGTGTGTGTCTGTGTGTGTCATTCACAGAGAGCTGCCTAATTACCCATATCCTTTTCTCATAAGTGCGTACTAGATCGTTTCAATTACACACATATAAACCCAAGGTAAAAATTTATGCTTCGAATCGCGGAGGTCATCTCACAAAACAGAAGTTAAAGAAGATGTGAACAAAAAAAAATTATTACCTAGAGAAAAAATCATCAAATTTTGTTACAGATGAAGATCCAAACTCACGTGGTCTTGCATGGTAGGTTTAGATTCGTACCCGTACCGGCTTTGTGAACCACCGGTATTGCTACCATTAGCAAACAATGGCAACGGATGTGCGGAAGAAGCCGATGAACGGTCACGATTGAAAGAGGATGGACTCTGTGCAGCAGGGATGCGCCATAAGGCCAAGGGACTACCATTAATCGGCTGCGCTTGAGAGTTATACGTTGCGGCACCACCATAAAATCTGTTGCCACCATTCCATGCCTGTGGGTAGTAAGTGTTGTACGGTATATTTGGAGACGGAGCCGAGTTTAGCCGATGGTAGTTCATGATACCGTACATATGTGCCTCCGTGAGGCCGCCATGGACCATGGCGGACTGGAGGTGGGCACGCTTGGCGTGCTGGCGCTCCCTTTTGTGCGCATTCTGATGGCCGCCTAGGGCTTGTGATGTCGGGAAGTTTCTGCAGCAGTAATGGCACTCGAATTTACGGCTGGACTCGCCGTTGTCGTTGTTGCCGTCCTTGTTGTTCGTCTCCTCGCGCGCCGTGTTAGTCTCCATGGACTCTGAGTCGTCGTCGGTGGTGACAGAGTTGTCACCACCGAACTCTTTACCAAAGAGCCTAATGCCCTTCTCTTTGACTGGCGCGGGGCGAATGAAGGGCAGCTGAGAGAAGGACTCGACGTTCATGAAGTCGTGAGTCTCTCTCTCGGTCTTCTCCATGGAGAAAAGGTGGTGGTTTTGTGGGGGAAAATGAAGGAGGAGGAGGAGGAGGAGGAATGAGGAGGAGTGCAAGGGGAGGAAGGTGGGTTTTATGTGGGGTGTGTGGGGGGGACCTAAAGGAGGGAGTGGTGGGATGCATGGACAATTTGGAGGCTGACCCATCTTAGTGTGAGGTCTGACAAAGGCTATACAAATTTGGTTTATCACGCATTTTCATTGTATTGTATGTCAAATTTTGTATACATTTTGGCTTAATCCTTTCTAGGTTATTTTTGTTCAATTTTGTGAACGCCTTTCACGCGCCAAATTTAAGCCGGAGAAGTTTCATAGTTGACGTTAAGTCATCGTTTGGACTCGTGCGATCGTACTCCACCCAAAGCACAGAATGACATAAGCATTAGAAAATATTTTAACTGCTATCCTGCTTGTAAGAATACAGTTACCGCCCTATATAATTATAACTGAGGGTCGTTAATTAAACCTTTTTACGTACTTTAAAAAGTACTGTTAAAATTGTCGCTAAAATTGTTAATTAACAGAAATATCGCTAATAATAACAATGACCATGATTGCTGTTTAGGACGTTGTAGCTATCTTTCCGTGACTCGAAACATAGCAAATATTTATCATGAAACATCATGACTTCATTTTTCTCATTTTCAGTTGAGCAATGCTAGACAACTAATTAATTGATTGAATCTTATGTACACCGCATTGAATGGCATAAGTACGGGTATTCCGCCTGAAACGATACATACCTTTATCAATTTATAAAATTTTACTGAAATTGTAGGTGCATAACATTAAAATAGTTGTTGCATAACAGTGAATCTAGCATCAAATATTGACGTACAAATACATGATAATTTTACAAAACTTATTGTCATCAAATAATTCGAGAGTTCCTGCACTTGTTTCACTTTTAAGCTTATGACTGGAAGTAAGACGAGGTTACGTAGTTCAGTCATTGTTAGAATGAATTTAGATTTAGTTAAATGTTTGATCTCTAGAGGTAGACCACTAGGGATTTTTTCTTTCATGAGAACAACGAGAGGTTAGATCTTCTCGAATAGCTAATGTATTGTGAGGGTTGAAATTTGGCATCTCACCGGCATGCGACACTTGCCACCATACGCTTTCAAAACCTTCCAATTCATTGCTAGACTCCAGCCCAGCCCGGATGGTTCTGCGCTCTGTAAACGTAGTTTCGCGGCCACTATGGAACACGGGTCAGCAGCCCAAAAAGTTAATAAGTCTCAGAGCTGATCAACATCGGGCTTCTAAGTTCTACTAAGATACGGATTGCTCGCGTGACTTCCCTGACATTAGTTGACCTACGTCACTCTACATCTATAATTATCAGGGATACTAGATATGCACTCACATTCTTTCCCTCCCCCGCCCTTTCTCTCTCTCAACACACACGCGCGCACACACGCACACCCTTATTCTATTCAAAGAATTCTCATATCCGTTCTAACTTAAGCATTGTAAACCCATATGCAGGAGTTGCGCCCCTTCTCCTAGCATTGACCCGTTGTTGTCTTGATCTCTTCCATCATTCGGCCTCTTAGTTTCATCACAGACTAACTCCGAATATGAAATCAACCCTTGAAAGTAACTTTTTATTACTATATACCAATCATTATGGGGAAAAACAAAACCTTGCTAGTTTTCCTTGAAGACTACGAAGATATTCCCAGTTGGGATAATCATAGCATGAAAAACCAATCCGTGTATCCAATCTTGGGAAGAAGTATTGCCTTTAAAGGATGTTAGAATGTGGATTTATTGCTTCTAGCAACTGCACCATAGGGGCCAACCCAGCATCTCAAGGTTTTAACTTTAACACCTAGCTCCTCAAACTTGATCAGTCGTAGTTCCTAGCGCCCAAAAATGGTTACATTCGTTTTTAATCAGACGTCTATTAGTGTTTAAGGGACATATAGTCATTTTGCCTATCATGTCAAACATGATGTTGCTGCTGAAAAGTTGATCGGGAACCCATAAGCTGGAATGAGGACCTGCAAGATTGAAAAGTGAGGGTTTTGGAGGGGAAACTCTCTGATGCTTAAGTCAGAGCGTAATTACTGGATAAAACTCTAAAAAATCAAGAAACAAGGTGTTCGTATATGAATAATTGCCCACATACCTAGGGGAGGCCCCTTTATACAACCACATGTGTAGAACCGCAATTGAAGTAGAAGTGGGATCATATTACAGTCCTTTCAAAGTCATATTTCATTCAACAAGGTAATGTCGTAGTTGACCAAGTTTGACTGGGAATGCCAGGTATCATCCATTAATTTTCAGCTATATCATATATAAGTCATTTATTTTCTTAGCTAAAATGTTTAGTTGAGAAAATGAATATAAGGTGTCTTAAGACAAGCATCAAATCTTTGATGGATTCTTCATCCGCCCTTGTAGGGGTAAATAATATTTCTTCCATTTTGGTGCGCTCGGACTCGAACTGTTGAGAGCTTAAGCCAAAAGAGTTTTGCCTAAGTAGGTTGTTCAGACTTTAGCCCTTGAGAGCTAGGTCTTAGAATTTTGCTCAAGCAAGTTGTTCGGGTTCTTTTGGGAAGATGAATCGTTGGATCTTGAGATCTTTAGAGGGAGGGCCCCATTGTAGCCTATCTGTGAAGAGTAAGCAAAGCTTTATACATGTCAGTTTTTACATGTGCTTGTACATGTTAACTCACTCGAACTCGCATCATTAGCTGAGAGTTGATAAATACCATTTAGCATATCTCTAGGAAGTTTTGGAGAGATGAAATGATGTTGGGGTGATGAATTCCCATATAATGCCTTTTTTTCTCGGGCGTGAAGCCAGGCCAAGCTTTCTCAGAGCTTGGGCTCGTGAGATCAACCTTTGAGGGAAAATGGAACATAGATTTCATGTAAACACCATAGGGCCTAATGGAACATAGAGTTCATGTAAATGCCCTTGGGGGCTAATGGAACACAAAGTTCATGTAAATGCCTTAAAGGAGAATGGAGCATAAATTTCATGAAAGTGCCCTTGAGGGCTAATGGAACACAGAGTTCATGAAATTTCCTTGAGGGCTTGGCGCGCTGCAGTCAAAATAACAAGTACTGTTGCCGTGACGCTAAGTGAGAAGTCGCAAGCTATTGAGCCTGCAAAATTGCCATTGTCATGTATATGAAGGCCCTTAACTAAGAAGCCGTAAATGTATTGATGGCTTGTCAGCCATAGTGTCGAGCATGTTGCGGTCGAAAAAAGACCTATACGAATAACAAAATGTCAAGGACCATAATATGTCTGCTTGATTGGACAAGCATATAAAGCTCGAGGATGCGGAGTCATCTAAGCAAGTAGACGACATGGGGTTTGTTTGAGCAAGTTGTAACTGAATGAGCAATAAAGATGTTACTGTATTTTGTTGATATGATGTGCATCAATGTGACAACACTTGAAAGTGAGATTCATATGTTGAGTGCATGGGCATTAGCTCTCAGATTTACTAGACATACTATCAATGCTGTCAGTATAGGCCAATTACATGCTCTGTCTACCAGTATGTGTGTGCCTCCATTACTGTATGATCAGCTCATCAATGTGCAGATGTGTGAATATCTCACAACTAATAGAGGCCAACGTATGACCGACAAATATTAAAAGTCAGCATGTAACATCGAGGAGGCAGGATGCTGCAACAAAGACTCTAGGCATAACTAAAGTCATAGGGGGCTGTGAACTTGTCACTGGATTACGAAGCGATATGTAGGCTACTGTTGAAGTTTGTGGGCGCTGTTTAAGCCCTTACAAAATGAAAAAGCATGTGACAGGAAAATACCCTTTACAACAATAAAGCATATGAGCTAACAAGTACAACTATGTTTTTGCATAGAAATAAGAGCAGTAAACATACTATATGGCCCCATTAGTACCTTTTCGGTTAGACAGTAGGGATGTGCTGCATTGTTTGTCGCAAAGCTTAAGCAAAAATAGATAGCATTTGGAAGGCCCGAAATGTAACGTGCTTGTGCCAATTAGAGTAACTGGACAATGCTGGACCAAGAAATAATAGAACTAGATGAAAGCGTTATGTTCTATAGAAGTGCACAAAAACAGCCTCTAGAAAGCTTGCTAGCGCCCAAAATAGTAACCGCTTATTTTTTAGCGACGAATATGTGATAATATTTGGCTCTACATGTGCAAGCTTAAAAAATTTTTGTGGCATATGTCAAGTTATTAAGACTTTGTGGGTCTTATCTCTAAATATGCATTATTCATGAGTTAAAAGGTTAATGCTTTAAAAAGGGAGAAGTCACGTGATTTTGGTCTGTCTAGATTCTCTCTTACGACCGAAGGGATACTTTGGCTGGTGCAGTACCGCACGAGACCGTCCACCACTAGGGAGAGCATTGACAACAATGGCATAGTAGCAGGCTCTTCAACGACACTGGTGGTTGCGATGGTGCAGGCTTGGATAGGATGGTAACTACGGTGTTACTGCTCGCTGCTCATATTTAGGCAGAACGGGGCTGGCCTGAGAAGTTGGTGCTGTGGCGATTACCGATGGAAGAGCTCTTACGGTTATTGCAGTAACCTTGTCTTCGATCTAGGCCAGAGGCTAAAACGTGTAGCTTGTTGAGGTGGCTCTGACGACATTATTTATGCGAGGTCACAAACTTGGACAGCACGATGTCGGGGAGTTGGATAAAATGACGGTGATGGACTGATTTGCTCTGCATTCGGCGATCTACAGAGTGTTGCGCCCCCAGTAACCTTGTTGTTAATCTTGATCGAAAACGATGGTGCTGGCGAACCTCGCGGCCCTGGTGGGGACTTGGACAGAAAGGCGATGATGTTATCGTTGGTCAGTTGGCTTGTTAGGTTTTTGACCCGTAAAGGTGGCAGCATTGTTGTTTGGGTTTTGATATATGGGGGCAACAATGCTTTTGTGAGGGTTTTGAGAAGTTCTGATGAGGATGCCATCACTGGTGAACGACTGCGCGTTGCAGGTGGCAGCCTTAGAGGCTGCTTCACGGCGGCAATTTATACATCCTTGTTCTTCCTCACTTTTATTGATTGCTTTTTATTGCAACAATAGCTTCGCGATGGCTTGGTCATCAGAGAATGAGGTGTCAATCGGACTGGCCCTTTGGTGGCGGTAGTTCAGGGTGCTGGCTTTGGACGACATGGCGAGTTGGTGATCGTGGCTCCTCCTGCGTGGCTTCCCTACCTATTTTTTTTATGGTGGTTAGATTGATAACTTGTAATGGTGGTTGTTTGGTTACTGTGGCGGCGTTCCACTATTCGAAACGTCACCGACAGTACGCGTAGGCTGGATTACCACAGTGGAGGCTGCTTTGTGGCGGTGGTAGGTGGCCGATATGAGTAGCCCCCTTATTTGTTTATTTTCTACTTTGCTATGACGACAACTAGATCTGGAGACGTGCGGTGGTGGGTGGGCCGTTTGCTGTGCGCGTCGCCGTCCCACTAATCGGAGATTTGTGTGACAGGAGCGTTGTTGACGTAGTAGTATGTCTGGGTATCATGACGGATCTATCAATGGCTCCGACGTATTGTTGCCGGCAGTTGCTTGCACTGTTTTTCCCCACAGACATCTTATCAGTTTTATGTTGTTTGTCTTGAGGTCTGTTGGCTAGTGGGTCCCATCGATAACGTTAATCCGTTGCTACTAAAAAGTTTCTCTGGAGTCATAGTCTGGATCAATGACATGCAAAACAAAAAAAGATGATCGCCGGCTGAAGAACTCTTCGATACCTAAGTCAGAGCGTAGCTACAAGATAAAACTCTAAAAAAGCAAGAAACACAATGTTTTTATGTCATTGTGCACATACTTAGGGGGGATTGGGGTGGGGGGGGGGGGGCCTTTATATAGGCACAAGTGTAGAACTGTACTAGAATTCAGAGTGACGGCTTGACTTTAGCTTGATCCTTGGGGATCATGCATGTTAGAGTACTTTCAAAATCTTAATTCCTCCAATAATGTAACTATTGATCTTGTAATTGACCCAAAATGCCATGTGTTATCCATTTATTAGGAATTTATATTCAAATATGTCATACATGGCATCCACATGGAATCCAAGTGGCATCCACATAGTATCCTTATTTTCCTACTATCACTCTTCCAATCCTTCATCTATTACACCACCACCACCACCATCAGCCCCACCCAACCAACCACCTTCACAAAAAAATCAATAAAAACTAAGGTTATTTTGATTTTTTTGCCATGTTCTGGTGTAATGTGGATGCCATGTTGGACAAAATAAGTGAAGTGACTATTTTGTCTTTAGAAAATTAACAGTCGTCTGGTCAAAGACGAGTATGATCATTATTCGGTATTGAAAATTACTATAGAGGAAGTTTGAAGCGCTGAGTGCCAAAAATAGCCATTTTTTTTATTAATTTAAAGAATTAATATTAATAGCAAGAGTCTGAATTTCCTTTTTTATACCGTAACTAAATTATGTGATTTGGTGCAACTATTAATGTATGTACATTCTAGAGTCCGACCTTCCTTGATTCACATCCATGAGCCATCATTGCGAGCACATTAGCTATGTTTATTTTCTATTTTTTCACGAGATGGGTGAGGTCATTTAACCTCATCTAATTATATATATATATATATATATGAAAGCCAAAGCTGAGAGAAAGTTGTCACATCACTACTTATGTGGACACTCTTTCAGCTTGCCACGTGAACTTTTCTTTAATAACTTTTTTAATTCTAATCTTGAATGTCTTCTCTCTCCAGAGACAATCTACAATATATCAACTTAAATTTAAGCTATTATTATCTTCATGCCTGAACTATTTAATCTTATTGAGGAAATGATTTAAACCTAAGTAATTATTTTTTTAGGTGATTTTTTTAATGTCCCTTTATATGTTTACTTATATGTTTGTTTCCTTTTTTAGAATTTTGTTATGGCAATCTAACTTCAAAATGGATTCCAAAAATTTCAAAACTCAATGATCCTATTTAAAATTCTAAAATTATCTCTCTAAATAAAATACTAAGTTGACCTTCTCCTCCCATAATTTGAGAAAGGGTTAATTACAAAATTGTCCCTTGAGGTTTACACGTTTTTGCACTTTGCCCCCCGTGTTTACAACTTTTGCAATAATGTCCCTCGAGGTTGACAAAACCGTTGCAAAGAGCTCCAAAATTGGACGTCCGTCCAATTTTGGGCGTTAAGTTTGCATGTGCACAGCACATGCCGTTTTGGCATGGGCAAATTTGTAATTTCCTACCCATCTTCCCCACCACCGTGTTCATCTCCGTTCATCTCTCTCTCTCTCTCTCTCTCTATGTTCATCCATCTCCAGGAGAAGACCCTCTGCTTCTTCCCGATCTCCTTCGGCAAGAAGAACTGCTACGTCATCCCGGGCCTCCCCCTCGACAGGTACTACATCCGCACCTTCACCGTCTACGACAACTTTGACGGCAAGTCCCACTCCTCGTCATTCCACCTGTCCGTCGAGGGCAACCTCGTATTCTCGTGGCGCTCACCGTGGCAGAAGGATGTGAGTCGCTCTGGTGCGTACTCCGATCTGATCGCGTTCGTCTCCGACGGCGAGGCTGACATCTGCTTCTACAACATTGCCACTGACTACCCGGTCATTGCATCGTTAAAGCTCATACAAATCGATCCGGCCTCGTACGACTCCAGGAGAAGACCCTCTGCTTCTTCCCGATCTCCTTCGGCAAGAAGAACTGCTACGTCATCCCGGGCCTCCCCCTCGGCAGGTACTACATCCGCACCTTCACCGTCTACGACAACTTCGACGGCAAGTCCCACTCCCCGTCATTCCACCTGTCCGTCGAGGGCAACCTCGTCTTCTCGTGGCGCTCGCCGTGGCAGAAGGATGTGAGCCGCTCCGGCGCGTAATCCGATCTGATCACGTTCGTCTCCGACGGCGAGGCTGACATCAGGTGAAGGCGTTAGATTTTGCAAAGCCAAGTGAACAGCAGGTGAAGGCGGTGGCGCCAGAGGGGAAGGAAGAGAGGAAGCATTACAGAGGAGTGAGGCAGAGGCCGTGGGAGCTGTAAACACAAAGTAGAGAGAGAGAGATAGATGAACACGGTGGTGGGGAAGATGGGTAGGAAATTACAAATTTGCCCATGCCAAAACGGCATGTGCTGTGCACATGCGGACTTAACGCCCAAAATTGGACGGACGTCCAATTTTGGAGCTCTTTGCAACGGTTTTGTCAACCTCGAGGGACATTATTGCAAAAGTTGTAAACACGGGGGGCAAAGTGCAAAAACGTGTAAACCTCATGGGACAGTTTTGTAATTAACCCTTTGAGAAAATCACATTTTATAAATTCTAATTTTGTAAAATAGATTTTAAAAAATTTTAAACTTACTAATCCTACTTAAGTTCCAAAAATATCTCTCACAATATGATAATAAGTTGACCATAACTTCCTTTGAGATAATCTCATTTTAGGAAACTTAATATTTTGACAATTATCTCTATGGTGAGTCTTTATCTCTATCACATATCACTTATCTCTTTTATTGCTTCATTTTTTTTATTTCATCTAGCCGTCATATTTTATTCTCTTGGGATATCAACGCTCATTTTGTGACTCAAATGACCCTCTACAGTTTCTATTCCTTTATTGTGCCGTTTATTTTTTATTTTTTATCGATAGATTTATTTGCAATGTTCATAATTCTTCAATTAAATTGTCACTTTCTCATTGTTAGATTTTGTTGTATTGTATTGTATACAATAAGATGGGAGATTTTTCACCATTGTTTTATTATTTTTAATTAGATTTTTCGTTAAGTTTTGATGTTAGATTTTATTTTAGGTGACCATTATATGGATTCTATCACTTTTTGTTCCATTCTTTGTCAAAAATTTTAGTATCGTGCTTTATTATTTTATTGACGTAATTTATTGACTATAGTTGTTCCCGTATGCAACGCACCGGATCAAAACTAGTACCATTAATGATAGTAGTCACTAGGTTCTCATAAGAATAAGAAGCGGAAGTAATAAATAAAAGATCTTTCTCCCAAAATTTTCATATCAACCTCTCCAAGTTAATCCGCATCCCGGGAAACCTATTGATGTGATTCCAAATCTGTGAAGCATAAGGTTTATGGCACAATAACGTAGAAATTGACCACATTAATTCTCCAAAAAATTGTACTTGTACCATCTTGGCGATCTTACACGTAAATACTAGCTCAGTCACTGTGTGTAGACAAGGATATACACCGGTGGTTGGTGTTGGTTGTTCGTATTGTTGGCTGTTTTAAGTCTTTTGCTGCACTAGTGGTCCATTTTTTTGGCCTTCTGGGTTCAATTGCATCAAAGGAGAAGATAAATACTCGCTTCACCCTTTCTTTTTCTCCCTTTTCTCTTTATAGCTCATACTATTTTTTGTGACATTTCTAGATATGAATGTTTGATTCCTTCATATGCACATTTTTTGGAGGAAAAATGCTTCTGAGCATGTGTCACTTGTAGCTTTCACCCATATATCACTTCAAAACCATGCCTAAATTGTATTTTGCCTCCCTACGTGTCAAAGTTATACATTAGCGTTGAAATTGATGGGTTTAATGCACTAATATGATGTCTAAATTCCCGTTGCCAATCCATTTAGTATGAACAATTAAATCCGTGATTCCTTGAGATATTATGCTAACACATATATCATTGAGCTACAATTAGTTTGAGATAAGTGAAAAATTGCCGTAAGCCCGTATCCGTTTTGCTCTATCTTCTTTTCACATTTAGTTTGTTAATAGGCGATAAAGTAAAAACTCGTTTCTCAGAGAGCTGACAAGTGTAAACATAATTATAAGTAAGAGACGCTAACCCCTCTCTTCAACCTACTTATGCTTGCACCGCCCGTCCAAATTTTCGCTTGCTGCTCTTTCGTAAGAAGTAAAAATTAAACAAATGGAAGAACTAACAAAAATAGCATCTTTTCCCAATTATCGTATCGTGCACGTCCTTTCTTAGTAAAAAGAATGGCCACGATATACCCAGCACCCATAAGACTTCTAAGTAAACGTTGGATACATGAATTGATCAACAAACCGTTACGCGTTACTGGGAGATTCCTGAACGAGTAGACTTTTCCTAAGAGAAGATGGAATTAGCGTATTCCCAAGGAACCAAATATGTGAACTTTCAAACTTCAGCCATCCAAGTACTTGTTGAAAAGAATAACAGGTACTTGTCATTCTAACAGATGAAGGTGACACATCTGTCTACATGACCTTTCCTTCTTTCACTTCTTTAAAGTTAAAGGACTACTCAAGCCAACTTTTTTACCGTTTGGTTTAGCTTGAAATCTTATCATTTCCCACTTGTGGCAGTATGTGATGTGTGTGTGATCCGGCCCTTTGTTGGGATGTCTTAACACCAGTCAAATTTGAGCTGTTAGAGTAACTTGAAAGGCTAGGAGTTGGTTTTGCTAGAAGGGGTTATGTGATTACAGAGCAGCTGTGGAATTGCGTGAATAGTTTGAGAGTCACTCTGCAAGAACAGTCTGTTTCTTTTGGTGCATGCCTTACCCGTTCGGCAATTATTCCCAGACCCAACTGCTCACGTCTTAATAATTCATTCTACTACCTTTCTTCTCTCCATCACAAGACAAGTCTCCATCTGAGTTACTCATTTATCTGGTTTTCCTTTTTTTGTGTTTTAATGGAAGTACCCCCATTTGATGGATTGTACCATTTCAGAAGTTGGGACCACCAAACATGCACTTCAAAATCCACATCTCCTCCTCTAACCCTAACAACAACAACAACCCTTCATTCATGCAAAGCCCCTCTTTGCCATTAAAGTCATGGTCGCAGAGGTTGAAAGGGGACCATATGCAGGGGAGATGAGAGGGTGCTTCTCAGGATTCAACTGCACCACTTGGTGCATTCATAAAGTGGGAAAATAAGCTGATTGTGAACCCTTTGAAGCACTGATTTCTTGATTTCCTCCTTTTGCATCAACTTGTGGCAACATTCCATCCTACGTCACTACCATGGACCAGGGCCTTACTTCATTAGGTTAGTGTGTTTATATCTGTCTTCGATATTGGATCTGAGTGAAGTAATTTAACCACTTCTATGTACAACCTAGTAACCTACAATGGGCTGTTACCATGAAGTTATTGCAAGACGAAGGTCCCTCTTGGCAGAATTAAAGTAGCTGGGACCGGACACTTGAAAGGGTTAATTATACTCATCTCCCTGATGTTAGTGTTATTATGGTTTAAGGACACCAAGTCACATATTGTGCCCAAAGACATGAAATTTGTCTCAGCCGTGTCCATTTCTTGTTGAACCGTTAAAAAAGTAAAAATCTTGCTTATGTCATGAAAAAATTATTTGAAAATGTCGATATTATCCTTATAGACTATATATACTCTATAAAAATTCGAAACCCTAATTCCAAATTAGCGTATGAACCCCAGTTTCCTAATCTCTCTCTCTCTCTCCAACTCCAACCACCACTGTTGCACCAGCTCAACACCACCACGGCATCAGCACAACACCACCAGCCATAATTAACCGTCGCATCACTACAACACCATCACCACTATCAATCGGCCCAAACACAAATGCACACACTCACAAACATACATTTTATACAAATTCACAAACATACACACAGCCACAAAGCCAAGAGCGGTACTTGTCGTAAAGGGAGGACGGTGATAGGCATCGTCATCAAATCCCTCAGAAACCTCCATCAGTTCACGGAGGTGGGAGAGAGAGGATGGTGCAGGCGGTGGTGGCAAGGGGGAGAGGAAGGATGGCTGTGTTGGCAATGATGTGGTTAGGGGAGAGCACGGTTCGGTTGGTTCGGTTTGGAGGCTGAATACCAAACCGAACTGACCAACCTCGGTTTGAAAAGAAGAAAAAAAATCGAACCGTGGTTGAATGGTTCAGTTTCTGCGGGTTGAACGGATCGGTTTGGACGGCTTAATTGGTTTGGGCCAAACTCAATTTTGGGAAAGTTTTGGCCCCAAAATTAATTACTTATACATGCTAATAAGCTCCAAAAAAACCAAATTTTTTTTTATCAAAAATTAATAACACTTAGTGAGATGTAGACGGCGAGTGAAAAATGTGTGTTACGTCAAGGGATTTAGGGTTTATCCCATTTTATATGAGTGGTTAAATAACTAGGGTTAGTAAAAAATAACTAGGATTAGGTAAAAATATAGATAAGTTATATTATATACGGTTGGTTCGGTTTATACGGTTTCAAAAAAATCCAAATCAAACCAACAGAACCGAATGTACGGTTTGAAAAAAAGAAACGATTGATTTTTAGATCGGTTTGAAAATAGATGGATTGGTTGATTCGGTTTCAACGGTTTAAATGCTTACACCTAGATGTGGTAATGGGGGCTGGGATGCAACAATGGTTGCTCTGGGATGTGGTGGTTGGCGGAAGAGGGCTTTTTTGTGATATTGTGGTGATGGGGGTATGTGGCGGTGATGGCTGGTCCGTTGATATGTGATGTGGGTGGTGTCTTTGCTGCATTGTGGGCGGGTGGTTGTGGGTGATGCTTGTTGGCCATTGTTTTTAACCATGTTGCCAACGAAGAGCTTCATTGAGAACAACCACCCCCCCCACCCCCACCCACACCCACACACAAACACACAACTAGTTCCAATCTAGTTAAGTAATTTTATGAGAGTGCGTGATTTTTTGGTCATTATGTAATAACGTAAATAGGTTTTCCGTCTGGTCAAATGATATCGCTGTTATTTGTCCAATTTAAACTATTGGACACACGTATAATTTCACCCTAAACCTCATGGATCTGGGTGTAACTAACACTATTTGAAACAGACTGTAATCTCATTTAGGCTAACTGAGTTAACACGAGATTCATGAACCAAATTTATGCACCCCTGCAGCACTAGGGAACCCTATGCCAATACAAATGGTGCATATATTTTAGCTGTAATGGCTCTAGTGAACAAATGTGATAGCCCCATGACAAGAATTTCTTTATTTTCTGCACTAGCTTATATGTTTAAGTCAAATGGAGAGGGAGTTTTTCGGGTAAGCGAGGGGGACGACAACTATCTATTTTGTAGCCCAGAACCGAACTGTTTCTTATGCACCCAGAAACAAGTCTACGAAGCCGTGAGCTGATTGCGCTAAGTGGTTTGACCCAATTCCAATTAGTCCCGTCACAACCGTTTTGAAGTCTTCCGTTAGGAGCAAATTGTGGCAATCATCCAATCCTACTTCACCAGAATGGACCAGGGTTTACTCAATAAGCTGCTGGGACTGTTGGCCTCTAAATGGGAAACTTGATCTCTTCTCTTAAAGGTGGCTACATAGAGCATTAGAGATGTTTGTGCAAGAGATACGTTAAGCCCTGCTTGGCATAATCTTCTTAAAATGTGCTTAATAAATCATCTGTTAATTGATTAAGGACTTGAATGGAACAATAAGTTTGAGTGATGCATTGTTTGCCAAAGCAGCTTAGAGTGGAATGCACATATGCCGCTGATTAGTTTGTGTTTGACATAAAACAGTCAAAATGCCCTGTAATTAAGCAACAGCTGAAACTGTAAGGAAGCTCATTGAACAATGGTATGCAAGCTGTAGGTTGCTAAAAGTACTATTAAAGCAATCCCATGCAAAAGAACGCATACTTTATGTTTTAAGTAAACTTATGTAGTACTGATGTTTATTGGAGTTCTTGGAACATCCGTGGTAGATTGCTGTTGGTAAGACTTGGAGTCCAGCTATATATAATGTATTCTCATTTCTCAAGAAGATGAAGAGTTTACCAAGTACGCGAATAGAACTCAACCTCCAAATAAGACTGCAACAGATGAGTAGCGTGAAATTTTATGTGATAACAAACTTCGATCCATAAGGAAATTGTTTTGTTACTACCCTGTTTGTAGGAAGATAGCTCTTACCCCTAGTACACATCGAAAATTAATATTGTCTTTTTAATGGCTTTTTTGCTACACTTTCAGCGACAATTCTTAAAAGTACTTTTTTAACGTCACTAAATAAAAGTCACTAAAATATATAATGACAATGAATTGTCTCTATACGAGGGCTTCTAGTTGTTGCCCATTTCCTATAGTGTGAATTACACCAATGTCTTATTTAACATCCTCCCCTTGGGAAATCCAATACATGTTGCAGCGATGGCGTGCAAGTGCGTGACGCAATCTGTTTTGGTCCCGATCGAGTGCGAGTTTTGGAGTTGGGATGCCCGAAGAGTTTCGGCCAACTTAATTTTGGAACGAGAAAAATTACTCAGCAATCTATTACGAGCATATTGTCTTCAATTAATTCCATAGTACATCTGTAAATACACTTTATAAGATGGTGTGGCAAGAAGGAAGAACATGAGTTGGTCAGGAGCGCAAGCTTTAATTTCTACTGAATCTTATGACTTCGAAGAATGAAGCCCCTTCTCTTGTAAACAAGTAACTTACTAAAAAATGAAACATGATGCATCACGCAACATATATACAGTGTTTGTATCAGACACACAACAAAACAAGTCACCATCCGTAGACATTCAAATTATTCTCTTTAACTTTAACTATAGCTACAGGAAGAAGGGGAAAAAAAAATTGTGGTCTGGCAGCAGGGTTGGCTTGGTTTAGTGTTGAGGATGGAAAGGTCGCTGTCTTCTTGTTCCAAATCTCCCTTTCTGAATAGTTGTCATGAACATGACATAGGCTTTTGATGAACTCCTTTCTTGGGACCTCCTTCCTGCAACATGTGTTTCCCATGAGTGGTCGACATGGGTTTGATGTAAGGTCATCCATATCCTCTTGGTCTGGCTTACAATTCAACAACATTACATGCAGACAGTGGAAGGAGATCCTCTGCAGATAGGCAAAATTTTGTCACACAAGATTGTTTTCGCCGCTAAAAGCGACAAACGGGGATTAAGTGACACTTTTGGAGCTGCACCATGAAGAAGTAAAGAGTACAACATATTCCGTGAAATATTATATGTACATGCTTGCATGCAGACAATGGAAGGAGATCCTCTGCAGAGGCAAAATTTTGTCACACAAGATTGATTTTGCTGCTAAAAAAGGACCAGGCACTAGATAAAGCGACAATTGTGGGGGTTTAGTGACACTTTTGGAGCTGCACCTTGGAGACATAAATAATACAGCATATTCCGGGAGATATTACATGCTTAAAGTCTTAAAAATGGTACTTAGACAAGTTTCTCAAGCCATATATATCTCTCCGAAGGAAACCGTATTAAGTCATTACTTGGTCCTGATGATCTGCTTAACCTTCAAATTCACCATAAGAAAATACTGAGATTGAGTTGATCAAACCTTGTCATTGTTTAATAAAACGAAAAGTCATTGTATACCTAATAGCAACAAATGTTTCATCCTTGACAACAATGAGGTTGAACAAGAATTAAAGGGCTTTCTACCTTCCAATTGTACGACCATAACGATGTTTCCAACAACTATTAAAGAAAAGCGATAAGTTTACACCTTTTTTTAATTTAACTCCTTCGATACTTCTTTTGTCACCAAATATTATTATGAATTTAATTAATGCGTCTTTAAGAAACAATCTAATGAGCAAACTAAACTCTCCCCCCAAAAAATACATAAAAGTATTGCCACGAACATGCACTTCCTCCGGCATTTTTTGTAGTCTGACTAAAAGAATAACAGCAATACAAGAACAACCTGATGGAACGTGGTAGCAACATAATACCAGTATTATATCTTTAACGATTAACGAAGTGGGAATTCGGATAAAAGGGCACGCTGTGAAACACTCCCCAATGGGATTTCAAATTTTACTAACATACGATATTCATGAAGAATTAATCACTACTTAAAAAAGCTTCTACCTGTCAAGGTTGTTTATGTCATTTCTCAAGGGTGATAAAGGTTCTATCAAGCTTATGGTCACCCAAGAGGATATAAGCTCATATGTTGGATCAAGTAAGGATTGGTTTTCAGACATTCTTGTTGGACTTTTCAGTACATGTGACTTCTCCTCCCTTAGAAGCTAAAATAAATGTTGGAAATAGATTCTTGAGGATGTCCCAAATGAAAAAAGAAAGAAAGAAGGGTACAGATATTTGAGCATATGAGAACAGAAAGCAAGAATGTGGATGCAAGAAAGCCAGTGCAAGTGGAGATGAGGACATGAGAGCCCACTTCTTCTTTTGGCTCCTTGAAGGGATAAAGCCAAGGCATTGGGGCTAACTCATGACCATGATGGGCTATCTACATGAAAATCTCCTTAACTGTCAATACAGGAGTAGCTCTTTGAACTCTTTAAAAGCTTGATGGGTGCTGTGGTCGTTGTTGTCTGGAACTTATAAGCTCCTTGAGGACCACCAAAAGCATCTTTTCAGATGTTGCATTAACACATTGGGGAAGCATCTTCAAACTTAAAGCAAGATGTGTACTTGGTCCCTTTCTTTGTTCTCTAGTTACATGTATGATTATGTAGGCCTGATGACCATTAGCTACAAGTGTTTACTTCCCCACTTTGTTTTATCCTTTCAAAACTTAATTCTTGTCAACTGAAATTCAATTGCATATTTATTACAGGATGAGTGGTGCACTTGTATGTTGAAACGATCGTTGCAAGAGAATAACTTTTGTGGACTGGGTTACGGCGTAGTGCACTTGTATGTTGAAAAGATCGCTGTAAGAGAATAACTTTTGTGGACCGGTGCGTAACACTCGAGAGCGTTGTAGCGATCCACGGCGTACATGAGAAAAATAGTGCCTTACTTTGTCATTACGACAGCATTACATAAACAAGGACTAGCAATTGATCTATGCCTTTAATGATAACTGACCCTTGGTTCACCAGAAAGCCACCAAAGCCAAAATAATGCATTTCCAAGGGTTTTATTTGATCCTTTGCGAAACTATCGTCTTGTTATTACTTTTTCTATTTTTGCACCTTAATTGGCTGTTAATTTTATCATTCCTTCTCGAAGTGAAAACGTAAATATCCATTTCGCCACGGATAAAGACATCCACATTTTGAATCTGATTCATTTAATTTTGGGCAAAAGTTTTGGTGAAACATCACTGTTCTTAGATTTTGCAAAGGATTTGATGTTCAATCATGAATGGCCTGTTTCTTAAAAATCTATATGAGGTAGCTCGCAAAGCTGGCCGAACCCATGATTGCGTGCTTCATTAAATCGGGAAGTGTGGGAGTGGAAAGACAACCGTTGAATCAATTAACAAGCCAAGGAATTTCTTTAAGTCTCCATTTAAAACTTTGTCTTTCATGAAATAAGAGACAAATTTCTACAATCATAGGGCAACTTGTTACCTATGGCGCGCTTATTTAAATATTTGTTTTGTTGGTAAAGTGGCGGCGTAACTTTTTGGAAACATGGATCCCTTGTTGTTACGGTGAAGGTACTGCACACAAAAGTGTAGTTGATGAGCTCCTAGCTAGCGGTAAATTTTTTTTTACAAAGTCGTTAAAGCTTTTGACGAATGACGACTCAACCATTTGTAGTGACACTTAAAGGGCACAAAAGTCGATCCGATAACTTTTGCTACATTGCAGATGATTTTGTGCAATGAGAGAGAGAGAGAGAGATTTCTATACATGTGTTGTTTGAGTCTGACATTGAAGGCATTACGGCCATACTATCTGAATTTGGTAGTTGCAAGCTTACGACGTTCACATGAATAATGTTCACTCATTTACTTCAATCACTGCCACAAGTGGTCCACTTCTTGGATTTCAGATGCTGACATGATATGTATAGCTTAGTGATCCATGATTTCGTTTCTCTTACCGTGAACACGAGACTGTTTAACCTTATGAACGAAATAGTACGACGCATTAGATACGGCATTAGAAGTCATTAATTTTGGTACGACTCGTCGGGAAAAGATCATCTCATGTGTGACAGCTAATATATACCCCATGCATGCAGCTTTGTACCTTGTTAAATGATTAACGTACATGATTCAAAGTTTGGCAAGCAAATAACTTTGCTTTCATTGGCAGTATACACAGTAACTAGACATTTGGAGGACGTTAACGTTGCAGCTGTTGCTCATTACTCATCAGAACTTTGCCTTCGAGTAGTCCCACAGAAGTTAAGTCCATGCACTCGGTGGACCATGGTACTTGCCTTTCATGAACCATGGCTCCGTTGTCCTCACCAGTGTGTGGTCCCTGGAACCAAGTACTCAGATCTCCACTGTCATGTGTTTTCATCTTGTTTTGCCCTACTTCCTCCACACATAAACCTCTTGACTTTTATTCTTTCAACAGGTACTAGGGCCCTTGATGGGCACTTGTTAACACAAAGCATTTGCAGCTTCCACAAGATGGGAGATGCCATGTGACGAGAGTTGAATCAAGTACATCCATGGATTCAGACATAACTAGTTATGGTAATCTGGGAAACTAACTTTCCTTACCTCATAATCACCTTCTTCATGTTTGAGAAACTGTGGTTCTTCATATTCTTAGTCACTTTTAGAGTGCTGGTTACATCTGCAGACAAGTGACAAGGTGGAGATGGTGTAGTCATGTAATGCGATCATTAGTCATGATCATGGGAACCCCCTAATGGGGTCCTTGATTTTGAAGTATTTTGGTTCAACGACTCCATCAATGTTGTTGTTAGCTAGACTTGTAGACTTAGAATATTGATTCATGATCATGAACCTTGAAATTTAAAAGGGCATTAGTCATTGGTTTGAAGTACGATAGAACTGCCGGTGTATATATATTTATTGTTACTGCAATCACAAGACTAGCCTAAATGAATTTTACGTCCAGGGTTTTAATTTGAAGCATGGTGAAGAAGAACCAACGGAAAAATAACAGTAAATCATTAAATGCAACCTGCCAATGTACTCCAAAGCGGTGTATCTTTTCTTTATTGTACGACCAAAAAACTTCAATCGAACAATAAAAAGGAATAGTTGCAATGATATACATGATTATTATACATACATTAATCGAGCGAGGATCCCTAACTAAAGAACTTCATTTCGTTGTTTTATATATGAGTAACTGTCGTGACACATGCAATGCCTGTATAAATGCCAATCGGGTAAGGTGGTCATTAATTATCATTTTTGAAGCATCAAGGGTTAATTATCATTTAGCTGTGTCAATAGACATGTTACACTAATCTCTTGTGTTGACCTTACTGATTTGACAACAAAGGACTTTCTTTTAATTCTTTTTGCCTTCTAAGACATGCATGTATTTAATAAGTACACATAAGTCCGATTAATCTCTCGATCGAATACTCTGTTCGCGTGATTGTAACCATCATCTTTATAAGGAGCCCCATTTGGTCACCATGAGACTAATTTTTCACCCACTTGGGAATTTGAATTCATGTAAATGGATTTTGACCTCTAAATCAAATTTTCTTAATGAGCACGGTCATTTTTTTAGATATATAAGGTACGAGGAGGAGGAGGTTGTTGGCGGTTGCGAGTGAAGAGATGATGGTGGCCTTGCGTGGTGAGCGGTGAACAAGAAACGGATGGTTGAAACCTTCGAATCCACGACTGTGGGCAGTGACGGGCGACAAGTTGACGAAGATTATTATATTTTTTTAGGTAATTAAGAAAAAAAAATGGTTCAATTGAAAATCCTTTTTTATTACAGAGAAGCATTCTATGGCACAGCAAAACACGGGCCGGAGCCTTAAAGGACGGTGGATCACGTTGGGCTTGAAATTGGTTAACATAACGATCTACAGTTCTGGGTTGGGCCGGTCACTTGGCCCAATGCCAGCGTATATCGGGCCGCTTGCGTACATACAGCAAATGTTTTTTCTGTTGCTGCAAAGACTGTTTGGTAAGTTCCGCGATCCTGCTATAATAGTCGTTAGAATTTTGAGCAAACATGCACAAAATGGCCAAATTCCAAGGTAATTTCTTGCCCTAATTGTTGTTTATCGTCAGTGTCTTGCGGAAAATTGTGATTGTTGCCCTAATTTTTTGCCCTGATCATAGTTTTATGCTTGTAACAATTGAATTAATCTGTTTACAGACGCCCTGTGCTCGGATTGGGGCTTTCGTTGCATTTTAGGCTCTATTAGTTGTGCAGTAAAGTGAAATAACCGATCATGAACCAGCTAGAGATGATTAGATTTTGTACTTATTTGAGAAGTAAAGCGGTAGTTGTTTGAGAAACAAAGCGGAATCATTGTGTTAAGGGCTCGATCAATCGCTTAACAATAGTGAGTTTTGATGACTCGTTGATATTGACTTAGTGCTTAGTCTATATATGAAGTTGGATAGGTTGTGTGTTCCATTTTTTGGAGTGCCGAGTAGAAACTTTTAGAAATATAAAGGACAATTAGATGGACTCAAGAAGGTCATCAATGAATTTGGAACTTTTGGGCGACACTGACTGGTAGTGCCATCAGCCACGCGGATGTTCTCTTTGAGTTTTACAGTGGACAACATAGAGAATAACGACCAAAATGTTTCGGTAGATAGTTATCAGTATCCTACCAGAGGGTGTATTGGATTGTCCAATTAAAATGTTGCTACCAGACAAATTTGAAGCATAGCCTTCACCAGACTAATTTTCTGTGAGGGTTAGTTAACATGTTTCCCGCAGCACTGGTAGAAATCACCCTTGAATCTTAAGTTCGGAATCTGACGTTGCTACCAAACACAATCATGTCAATGAACAGTTACGGGTTCTTCAAGCAAATAAAAAGCAGAAAACTACTTGGATGGTAGAGGCAAGCAGCAATTGAGTAACTCAATCAGTTGAGGTTTATGCCTCTGTCAGTGAGCTGCTGCTAGGTTTTGGAAGTTCAGGCAGTGATAGGAGGATAGGGAGGAAGCCAAGCCTCTTTCCTTGCTCATGAAGAAGCACTGACACAAATCGGGCCTATCATCAAGTTCAAATACATTCAATAGCTGTCCTCTTAATTGACGCATTTTATACTTACTAATGCGTGGAGAATTATTTTTTCCTTAATGTTGAATTGACATAACGCCTTTGCCCCATACTAGCTGGGGCTTCTTCCATTCTATCCCATCC
Source organism: Escallonia rubra (assembly GCA_033065855.1). Classification (NCBI taxonomy): domain Eukaryota; kingdom Viridiplantae; phylum Streptophyta; class Magnoliopsida; order Escalloniales; family Escalloniaceae; genus Escallonia; species Escallonia rubra. Next base: position 109,719 of record JAVXUO010000630.1, on the reverse strand, counting down.
AAGCACATGTTCTGTGGTCAATTCCTACCCATGAGAAAATGAAATTGTAATTTCTAATATGCACGACTCTCCGTTAACTTTCAGGTATGTAATGATGAAAGAGAAGAGTACGACTTCAGTGCTGCAGCGAATTTTGGTAAATTGTGGAGCCCAGGTTTGTTGCTGTGGCTCAACTTGGTATTTCTTTTTTCGTTGCTTGTCTATCAGTCTTGGACTTCATCAGTTATTACATGACAGACTGCTAAAATGTAGCAAATTATGTCGATAATAATTGCATTTGGTGCTGCCAGGGGAGAGATGTTAACTTTGTCTATTAAGGAGTTGGTTTGCTCAGGAACAAATATAAACAGATAGATGTAGGGACTGTTCATCATGATAGATTTGTTGGCACCTTATCATCTAATAGGCTGAGTTTTTAGGGCACTTTTAGAATAATATTGTCTCATAGCTTCGGTTGCGTTTGGTCCCATTTTATGTCTTTGTGCACGTTTTGGAGGTGCACCTTGACTAGTTTCTCATTGATTTTTCTCTTCATGTCTAATCAGTGGTTTGTACATAAGGGGGAGGGGGTTTACTCTGATATTATGTAACTGCAATGTAATATTTAAGTTTTTCAATATCTGACCCGCCCAGTTAGAGGGCATTAGCAGAAGGTTACACGGACTAAGGTCTGCTTAGCGCTATACGATAGTGATTATAGCTCGTTTTTTCAGGCCAAAGAGTACGGGGGTTGTGTTGCAGCAAGAGTCCCTGAAGTTGAGCGTGACATGTGTTTAAAAGAGTTTGTTGCATTAAGGAATTGCATGCAGAACGTGGTACTGCTGTACTATAATTGACCAGAGTTAATGTGATGAAAGACTAATGCCCTACTATTATGTCTCCCCATTTCTGTTTGATAGAATTTGCACTGATATGTTCCTTTTTTTGGTGTGTAGCTTAAAGGAAAGAAGTAAGCTCAAAATCTACATTTGCAAATACGAAGGTTACAGGTGCATCTACAAAGTTTGGAACGTGTGACATGCGGTACAAGTTTCCAATAGATCAAAAGATTCTTGGCTTCCTCTTCTTGGATTTCATACGTTTCAAAATTTTCAAGTTTGGTGACGTGTTTTTTTGCTCCTTATCTCTGAATTTTTGTTCACTTTAGTACTCTGCCAAAGGCCAGCTTCAAGGTTGAATGATGAGGATCTAAGTAACATGCTTGGCAAAGCATCAAGTTCTCAGCCCACCTTCGGTTTTAGTGGTTCTGGCACTATGTCACACGTTTATATTCAGTATCCCCCTCTAAGATGTAAAGTTTCTGGATCAGTAGGTTTGTTCTACGATGATGGAAACAAGTTGCTACTCTCTCCGACTTCTGATCAGGTGACGGGATCGACCACATATCTTGTCAATCGCATTTGTGATATAAAAATTGTTATGACAAATGCTGCTGCAAGTTTCAGGATGGATTAAATAATGTAATTTACTTCCATTTACTAGGTTGTTTCATGGAAAATTGCTCCATTCAGTCCTCATGTTGCTCCCACCTTTGATTCGATAACCGGCGGTCCGGTACTGTCACTTCGATATTCTTTAGATGCAAAGCTTTTAGCTATCCAGCGGTCTAGTCATGAGGTTCAATTCTGGATTAGACAAACCGGAGAAAGTTTTAGCCAGAGGTACAGGTCGGAGTCAGAAAATCTACTGGGATTCTTTTGGACAGATTGTCCAACCTGTGATATTGTTTTTGTAAAGACCAGGTATGCACACAAGAAAAAACTTCTCCACTAGTTGAAATACGAGAGTTTATGTATGTAATTCTAATCATGATTGAAAAAATGTATCTGGTTGAAATATGGTGATATGCTCAGTAATGCATGTTACTTGTCACCTCCTTATTTTATTGATGAACATACAGCATGCCTTATTTGCTTAAATTATGGGTCACCTTCAATCCTACCCTTTTTTTTCTTGCATGGATGGATTGACTACTTGTGCCTAAAATGAGGATCTAGGGTATATTAAGACAAAGGGTTTATTTAAGAAAGATACCTGCAAACTCTCGAGTCAAGAGGATTTAGATTGTAGGACTTAATGCGGGGAAGTCAACGCTAATAAACATAGGTGGGAGCTGGTGAAGCTATAAGAAAATGAGGTAACAAACAGTGAAGAACTGTATTACTCAAGCTTGAAAGTTGAAAATCAATAGGCGGCAGAGATCAAGATAATGATGTTTATAGAACTTAAGCTTGTGGGTTAGGTGGAGAACTAGAGATTTTATTCCGAGATTGATATATGCCTATTAACTACTAGAGAAGTTTTGCTAAACAACCATCATGCTTCAGAGGCAACATGTTGGGCAACCAAAAGTAGCATCATGATGCATTAAATGTGGTCAAGATGCAGATCTGATTCAGTTAAAGCTGAATAAGTAGAATGACTATGAGCTGAAAGAAAACCATCGTAGACAGTTTGGGTCAAACATCTGGAATTTTATTTAAGAGAAATATGCCCGAACCCTTAGGGCGCGTGTTTAGTGTTATGTGCGAGAGTAAAATGGTTGGTTACAAGGCATTACTAGTGCTGTTTGCTGTATGCAGTGCATTGGTGTATTGTTTAAGAGTACAATTTAAGGTGTCTGGTGGTTTGCGTTAGCAATACCCCTTTGATAATGCTACTGGATACCCTAGAATCCAGGATCTCCAGGTCACCATGGAACAGCATTTCCATTGCACCAAGACCCAACGTTTGAATCGCGGTAAACTTTATTAGGAATAATATAGTCAAGAAAGATCTCACATAGCAATTTGCCAGGATATGAAGAGAGCTTTGTTAGAGACTGTGTGCAGTAACAATGCAGTTTCGGGACTGAGTTTGTGATGTTATCTCTGTATCGTATGGTATTTTTGGTATTGTGTAATGATACAATGTTATGAACTATGGGTTCTCACAATCCTTTATTTAGGTTACTAAGTGGTCACCAACTGCCATAATTCCACCATTGCGGATAAACTAATGACATAGGTTTTATGAACAGTGATCTGATTTTGTAAATCCTGGGCATGAAGTTAGAATATGCAATAGAACAGTATGTTTTGGAACCAGCTCTATAGATTAGAGAGTGTTTTGCATTTTATGGTTGGAATATACCTATTCTGAAGGCGATATGGAATTTGAATCCTCATAGCTGTGCATAATTCCTGTATAGGAAAAAAGTGCCTGAAATGGAATTTGCGCTCCTACTAATGGATAACTGGAGAGTACAGACGTATTTGAATGCAGGTTGATAGCTTCTTTTTTGTTGCTCAGAGATTTTTTTCAAGAGAAGAATGTCTTGATGAGAAATTAGCATGGCCCATTGTAACATATGATGAGTTTTATCACGTAACATAAAAACCGAGTAATTCACGTGCTATGTTACATGGACTCTTCGGTTTGCGTGAAGTACCCGTGTCGGACACTCGACACTTGGACATGGGTATGAGATATGTGTCCGACACATCTCATAGGATATGACATTATCAATACTATCTATAGTTTTTTGTTTAATTAGTTATTACTTTGAGAGGAGATAAGTTGTCAATTGAAACCAAGTGCATCACATAAAACACCTTTTTACCTTCGAAATAACTAAAAAGCAATAACAATTATGAACATTTTGCCGTGTCCCCGTGTCTTGCGTTTTCAAAATTAGACGAGTCCGACACTTGGACACGTATCCGATCCGGACACTCGTACCGAGTCCATGTAACGTAGTTCACGTGTAGGTGTGACTTGGGTGCGACTTGGTTCACATTCATGGTGCCAAGGGGTCAAGGGCACAGCAATAAAGGCTGTAAGTTGAAATTATTAGAGTAGTCAAGAACAAACGATTTAACAACCCCAAGTAGGTGAGCTTAACGTTTCCGAAATTGAATCCACCCTTTTGGGGCCTTTTAATACAATATACTATTTTAAAGGAAAAAATTATCTTAGTCAAGAATCATTTTGCTGGCATGGGAAAGATTTTGTGGGTGTTGAGTCAGTCGATGATATGCCAAAAGTTCTTCTACTCCGGAGAAAGTTTAGTATACTTTGTGATGTAAGTATTGGGATATATAACTTCTATAAGAAAAGGTAATGGGAGCACAGTATAGAACTGATAGCTAACACTGTCTTGAAATGGAAACAAGTTTTGAGGTGCATCTGAGTGGACAGTACTTTAGCATTGATATTGTGTTCCGAAATTAGCATCTTTTCTACGTGTATAGCTCTTTATATTATGTGTAGGTTTGTTTTTCTCTTTTAATCCTGTTAATTTTTGTGAGAATTTGCATTTTCTATCACTTAATTTTCGTTTAACTGCACTTATTTTCGGTTACAGTGGACTGGATTTGTTTTCTTACAACAATGAGTTGAAATCGCTGCATTTGGTCGAGTCAAAGAAATTGAATGTGAGTTGGTATGTCTACACACATGAAAGCCGTTTGGTGCTACTTGCATCAGGAATGCAGTGCAAGAGCTTTACTGGATATCAGGTATAGCTACCTGGCTTTTGGAGCCAAAAGTTATTTATCTACGTCTTTGATCCTCCTTCACTGCCTTGGGTTATCTTAGTAGTTAGCGTCCAACGGAAAATCATCTTTGTTCCTCTGTTATACACTAAGAAGTAAGAAGCCATTTGACTTTAGAATGTCTCCTTGATTCGTAATTCTGTGCTTCTTACTTAGGAGCTCTTTGGGAGCTAGCCTAAATTGTAGAAGTATAAGTCGGCGTAGCCCCACAACCCAATTACTAAGCCATATGAATTGAAATTTCAGAATTGTGTGAAAAGAGAGACATGCAAAAACACAATTCACTATACAAGGAAGAGTTTCTCTCATTTTCTTCTTTAACACCACTTTCAAGTTAGACTCTTCCAGATGCCTACGCCTTTCAGTCCCCTCCCCTGCTCGGCCAATATGGATACCTCATCCTACCACTTCTCCTCTAAATATTGTTAAGAAACCAGGGCTAAATGCGCTATCTCAATACAATTGGCTTCCTTGATCCTGGGGTGTGTATGCGTTTGGTGTTTTTTCCCACTTTGTGAATTGGTTTGATTTACAAGTAAATCTGATATGTGCTTGACAATTACTTTATTCTAATCCACAGTTATCATCCGCTGGAATAATTCGCTTGCCAAGGTTTGAGATGGCAATGGCTAAATCCGAGGCCAACAGTAAGCCTGTTCTAGCTGCTGAAGATGTCCATATTGTCACTGTGTAAAATCCTTTGTTCTTATCCTTTGTTGTTCTGCATTTTCTTTTATTTTATTTTTTTCCTTCTGAAGGTCACTGTTCTACTAAAATCATTTGCGCTTTCACAGTTATGGTAGGATATATTGCTTGCAAATTGATAGAGTCGCAATGCTGCTCCAATCATATAGGTTTTATCGTGACGCTGTCGTACAGCAGGTAAACTGGCTCAAAATGATTGTGTTACTTTATATTGGCTTAAATTTTAATGCTTGGTTTCTTTTCAACTTACAGCTGGTGTTGAAAGTAAAATTAAATGTGTGTCGTGAATGCATGTAAAAAAGTGAGATATGCTTTTCAATTTCAATCCGCCATTTGAGTGAAGAGTGCTAATTAAAGTAGAAGTTCGAGAATCTTTAAATTTGGCAGAAGCTTCTGATTATTTTCATGATGTGGAGTTGTTTTTCTGTTTTATCCATTCCCTTGCTAAGGGGGGTGGGATCTTTGATGGATCTTTCTTAGTTATTGTTGACCTGCCAATAAATGAATAATTTCCTGCCGGATCTTCTTTTAGTTTTCCAAATACTACTATTTACTGTGATTTACTAGTAAACTGTCTCTATATTGTTATTTTTAACTTTTGCATGAGAAGGCAAGATTGAAGAAAATTGCTAAGGTTTTTCACTTAAAAATTGTTAAAAAGCTGATCATATGATACCTTCAAGAATTTTTAAGATGTATCTGAAGTAAGAGACTTAAGTCTTTGTCTCTTTGATCTAGTTATTCTGGGTTAAAAATCTAATCATGCAGTGATCCTCAGCTGGCCCTTGGCTTGTGGTAAAGAGGTTGAGGTGGGGTTGAAGTCAGTCTTGGGTGTTAATTCTTCCCTTTTCTGGGAGAAGGGGCGGACTTAGGCTGGTGGTGGAAATTACATTTCAATCACTATGCTGTTCCTTGATGTATTGGAGCTTGTTCCTCTCACGTACTAGTCTTTGCAAATTAAGTTCTTGATGTATTGGGGCATCCTAATTTTTATAAACACTTTTTCCATTCTTCCGCTATTTTTTTCTTGACCTAATGAATAATAAAACCATTTTGTGCTCATAATTTACAAATTCGCACCTGTGAGTAGTATCCCATTCAATAAAATGTGGAATTGCGTTTGAGTTTTACCTTTACTTTTGATTTCTTAGAATACTTCTGTTGTAGGGAACTAAAGGTTAATCACTTATGTTTTGGACGTTTGAGTTTTGCATTAATGCATGCTTATATTTTTTGTCTGCTCATATTAATGGACCTTGATAATTTAGTCGTTTCTCTATACCTCTGTCTTCTTCTTATTATTGTTATTATTATTCTGGTTATTGTGTTTACTCTACATCTCGACCTTAATAGATAACTTGTGTTTTCAGGGTTCTTTGCCTATATATTCCAGCAAGATTGCCCTGAGTGTGGTTGACAGTGTTCTACTTGTTCATCAACTGGATGCGAAGGTTGTAATTTTATACGACATCTTTGCAGATTCCCGAGCTCCTATATCGGCTCCACTTCCTTTGTTGCTGAGAGGTTCGCCTAGGGTCAATGTTTCATCTTCTCAATCAAGAAGCAAAGATGCTGAAGGATCAGAAGTGAGGGATTTAAGTTATACCGAATCAATCATCTATGGAGATGACTGGACTTTCCTTGTTCCTGACCTAATATGCGATGTTGCTAACGGATATATTTGGAAAATCCATCTGGATTTGGAGGCAAGTTTTGATGGTTGGTTTTTGCAGTACTTATTAAAGTTACGTTGTGTTACCTAGTAGTGACCGTCTGTCTAGTTCTTTCAGGCTATTGCTGCGAGCAGCTCGGAAGTGCCATCAGTGCTAGAATTCTTGCAGCGAAGGAAGCTGGAAGCAAAGAAGGTAGTAGCACTTCGTGTCATAAGTGTGCTGGGGAACACCTATAACTAAAGCCTTTTTATTTCTTTGGTTAGGTAACTTACTTCTAGTCTCCTACAGTAGTGGAAGGACATTGATAATCATCGTATTAGACTTGGTTTAATGAGGACATGTAGGGATCACATCGAGCTGGCCCACTAACTTATTGATTGAGTTATATATTATGAGTCTACTGTGTGTATTTCACGAGGATTTTGTAGTGTATTATACATCAATGTAAGGCTAGCATTAGGTTTTGTGGGAGTTGTGCGAGTAAATCTAAGTTGTTTCACTTTGAAAGATTCATTAGATGAAGTTGGGTTAGCATGTTGGAGTTATCTAAAGTTGTCTCGGTGCATCTCACTTTTGGTTAATTGCCATTTTTTCTCGTTTCAGGCTAAGCAATTGTGCTTGGCAATAAGTCGTACTATCATTCTGGAGCGAAGACCTGTGTCCATGGTTGCTAGGGCAATAGATGTACTGGTGACATCTTTCTCTTATTCACTTAAAACTGGTGGTTATGTCAAGGGAACGAAAGTAGAGAAGATTTCACCATCTGGTGCTCCTCATGTGAACAGCCCAGACAGTGTTGCTGATGAATCCACTTCTAGAGCAGATGTATATGGAAAATCCGTCAAGCATGAACCCGCTGGTGGAATCGAGAATGAATCTGTTAATCGATCTACCTTTCCAATGTCAGATTCCGAGGATAGTGCTATTTTGGAAACTCCAAAGATCTATTCTCCTGATCTTCATTCTTCAGGTGGCAAACCAGACAGTGACAACTTAATTAGTTCTGAAGTTCATCCACCAGCTCCACAATCTCAAATTCGTGTCCAGGATAACAATCCACTGAATGCTAATGTTTCTGAGCAGCAGGAGTCTCAAGTCACTTCAGCAGCTATCTCACCGGATGAGATGTACAGCTCTGTGTTTGCGCCAGTTGAGGAAGAGATGGGGGGAGATGCTTCTTATTTGGTTGTCATCATTGTTGAATACCTCCGTAGGTATGTTCTACGCTATAATTTGACACGTCATTTTTTTATGAATTTAAATTTGATTTAAATCTATCAGCCCACATGGACCATGGTTTGAGTAGTAATGACATGTCACAAGAGGTTGAATAGTATGGTGATTTATCATGTATACATTTCAGCTTTCAAATCAGAATTGTGAGCTTTTCTTGTTATGGTTCTTACATTCCCTTGCATCATCTCCACTGCTGCAGTGCTTACTTGGAAAAAGTTAAAGTTCATCCAAGCATCTCTGTGTTGACAGTACGACTTCTGACTCGGAACGAGCGATATGCAGAACTTGGATTATTCATCATAAACAAGGTTTTCACTGTCTCAATCAGCCATCCGTGTAGCTTCAGTTGCTTCTTGTGTCAAAACTAAACCCAGTTCATTGCAGATTCTCGAGCCATCAAAAGAAGTTGCATTGCAACTACTAGAGTCGGGACGTCAAAGCTCCCAAACAAGGAAGTTGGGTCTGGATATGCTGAGACAGCTCTTGTTACATCATGACTATGTTGTGTTACTAGTACAAGATGGATATTACCTTGAAGCCTTACGTTATGCACGGAAGAATAAGGTAATTTTACTGCCCTTGTCTGCAGCGAAGCATTCTCTTTTTTTTTTTTTGTATTGTGTTCTCCCCTTTCCAGTTGTTTGTGAAGAGCACTTAATAAAATAGAGTAGCTGTAGTCTTATAGTATGATCGTATCGTCCGTAGTTTCTAAGAAAATGGTTGTCTTTTGGAAATAAATCATATACTTCATTAGACGGGGAGTGAACCCCTCTTTCATATTACTGTGTTAAATAACTGGCAAATGTGGACATCAATACCAAAATGTGTAGTTGTGAGAGGGTTGTTATTTTGTTGTGGGCATACTTGATAAAGGCTTATAGGTTTATTAAATCTTGATTCCAGGTTAACACTGTTCGGCCTTCAATGTTTCTTGAGGCGGCTTATGCTTCAAATGACTCCCAACATCTAGCTGCAGTTCTAAGGTTCTTTTCTGATTTCATTCCGGGCTTTAGAAGCACTTCAGATCACAACACATACTGCCGCATCCTTGCCGAGATGAACTCTTCAGTCACTGCCTGAGTTTAACTCCCAGTACAAGGTAAAGTGCTCCTCTTTTTGGTAAGGCTTACCAAGATCACAGAAGCAGATATCAAGTCTCTATAGGATCAAGCAAAATGCACCAGTCAGGAACTTAGTTTATGGGGAACTACGGGTAGAAGATAATTAAGTATAATTGCGTACCGGAACTTCTTTTTGTGCAAGTTCATGATAATAGGAGAAATTGTATGTTGTGTAGAATTAGGACGATTAGCCAAGTCACCTGTCTTAAAAATTGCATATCTTTTTAGTTTTGGATATTCCTACGACATTTCCCGAGTCAAGTAGCTTTTATGGTTGATGAATAATATGAGAGATGATTTCAAATGATTTTGGTAGTGCGTTATCTTTTTACTCATTTTGATTTTGCCCAGCGGCATCACATTTGTGGAAATGAAGAAATGGCGTAAATTGCAAAAACACATCGCTGATTCCAATTTTTTGGGAGTGGCCTCCTGTGATGGTTATTGTGTGTATCCGTCAAAGAAATCGTTCAAATTGATGGTGTATGCTGCTCATGAGCAGAAAAGATACGCCTTTTAACAGATTTATCATTATGTCGCCAAATAACTTATTGCCTTTAACAGTTTATTTTGTTTCCCTTCCGTGTCTCATTTTCTTCTCTACCAACCAAACCTAAGAACGATCTTAGCTGCCACCTCACTGCCATCACCGCCATACTCAGCACACCTGTCCACCGCCACCACACCCATCTCCCCTCCCCATCGTCACCACCAAAACCCCCACTGCCGCCACCCCATATGCTCATCTCCATCAATGTCGACGCCGTGGCCGTCGCCCCACCCCCATGTCTTCACCCCTCCAACCTAGCCCTATACATCACCACCAACCCAAGCCCGTCCACCAACCAACACTCAGGTCCACCACCAATCCACCCACATTGACCACCACTAGATTTGGTTCAATTATTGCAGATCTATTTAATTGCAAAGACTAATTGTTAGGCTTTAGGACGATGGGCGATGGTGGTGAAACACGAATTTGTAGAGGGTAAATAGAACATTTCATCTGTTTTGTTAGAATTTTAGACGGATGCAATGTAATTAGCACCACAAGGAGCCGTTTGCAAGAACGAACGGGAGGTGTGTTTTTTAACTCGCCTTAATCACAAGGGATCTGTATGCATATTACCCAGAAAAACAAATATGTCTTACTACTACGTACTTATTCTAGGTTACTTCTACAAAATGCTACACAAAATGTCCGAGTCACTATTACTGTACCCTCATTGGTATTTGCCTAAAGTTTCTATTTCTAACAAGTTTCATAAACTCATGCGCCATGGCAACGGCTGTTCAGTGCTTTGGGCTTTTCACAACAGTGAATTTGTTGATCTGCAACTTTCATTTCCACAACCTTTTGACACCTTTTACAAACTGTCTGCTTCAATGTCAAAGTAGAGTTACGAGGGTTTCCACACCAGATCTTGCAAGAGATCTGGAAGGTGAGGAGTTATTAGGGTCGTCATGCTTTTTTGGGTGATAGACACAACCCATAAAAGCATCTCCATGAGGTGATGAGCGTCAAACTTTTTGTCGCTAAAAACTCTTTACCAACCGTCTTTTGATAGATTCTTACAGAGCCTAATACCTTTTGATCGACAAATATCAAATTATCAATCTCTAAAAACTTGAGCTACTAGTTGAGAATGAGCCCAACAAATATGCGATTCATGTGCTAAGTCCATGTTTACGGGTTGTCCCACCTCGTAAGGATTTTCCACCTAATACATTTTGATGTTAGAGTGCATTTGTGCTTGAGGGCGACGGGCCAACTTAACACCCAAGAACTTTGTGGGATCTATATCAAAGTTTACTAGCATAGTACCCGAGCAAAATTTGAATAGTGAAAACGTGATTATACATTACTGAACAGTAAATAATACGAAAATGATGGGATTTGGATAACGGATATTCAGTCTCGAGACTAAGGGGTTGTTTGATAAAACTGAAATTTAAGTGCTGAAAAAGTCAAGCACTGAATTTGTAAAACTGAAAACTTTAAGCGACTGAATTTTTACTGAAAAATAAGTTAACATGTTTGGTAAACCAAAAGCAGATGTCTGAAAATTATTTATTTACAAATTTATCTATTTTACCAAAATTATGCATTTGTTTATGTATTTTATAACTTTTTTTGGGGGAAGGCTAAAATCGTGTTGGTGGCAGTGGCGATTGATTAGTGATGGTGGTGGCGGCAGCGGCGGCAAAAATGTGTCAATGGTGGCGGTAATGGTGCGTGAAGACGTGGTGTTGATAATTATGATGATAGCGATAGGCAGCGACATGGTGGTCATGACAGTGGTTGTAGTGTGGTGAATCTTTAGATGATGTTGGCGGAAATTGTCGTGGTGACAACAGCGATGATACGGTGGAGGTGGCGGTGTCCTTGTGGTGGTGTCGGTGGTGATGGTGACTAGGTCGTTGTAATTGTGGTGGTGGTAGCAAAAAGAAATAATAAAAATGTGGTGGTGGTTGTATTGTGGTGGAGGCGGTATTGCCAACAAATTAATTAAGGCGGCATCGTGGTGGTAATTATTTTTTTATGTAAAAATATGTTAAATAACTTTTAACCATCTCACTTAAAATTAAGTGATCAGCATTAAGTAAGTCCACCCTGACTTAAAATTTTAGTCTATTTATGGTAGGAATTAATTTTTTAAGTGATGCAAGATTTAGCGTTATCAAACGCACTTAATTGGAAATCATTGAAAATTTTAAGTTTTAAGTGCTTAATTGCGTTATCAAACACACCCTAACTTAAAGTCTACAGAGTGAACGAAAGTATAATTAAGGGTAAGCAATAAGAAAAAGGGTGGGGTTAGTGTATTACCTTTCTTGGGTGAATGTTGACTTTCGAGTTAAGAAAAAGGGTGGGGTTAGTGATACGAATTTTCGAGTTAAATTTTTTTATTAATGCATTCTTGGGTGAATGTTGACTTTCCATTATAAAGAAGGTAAAGTTAAAGAAAATACTAATTTTTTTATACTTATGAGGAGTAATTCCATAATGAATTTTGGTTTATTACTTATTCTACCTATCGTGGTAAAGTTATTTTGTTTTTACGTTTCGTTTGCCATAATGGTCTTTATGAAATAAATGTTTAATAAAAGTCCCAATTTAGGGTGGTACCAACGAAAAAACTTGAGAGTCTAAATTCAATATAAAGGTTTCATGTTTAATAAATGTTTAAGTGTCAAATTCGTTGCACAAACATAATTAGAAGCTACTAAAGATATGATAAAAAGTCAAACCTAATTTGAGACACTAGAGAGTTCCAAATATAAAAGGACACATGGCGCTAAATCAGAGAAGAACTCTTCGTGTAATTTAAATTATTTCCCTATATTTACATTCATACGTAAGAGTTAATGTTTAATAAGTGTCAAACGTATGGTAAGAAGCTTGATTATTAGTTAATAGATAGTATAATAAAATATCAAAATCAAGTTGAGACTTCACAAGAGAGCTCACGTAGCTCTAATCCAGAGAAGAACCCGTCTTATATATAACTGCCATCCATTTATGTATATAAATTTGAATGCAAAAATAAAACAGACATCGACTATCTTAGCTAAAAGAACGAATTAAAAACCATGTAAAGGATGAAGCTCCATAAATTAATTGCTAAGAAATTATGCTCACCAAAATTTTCTTGTAATGATAATTCAAGAAGCTTTTCCTCTTTGTTTACTGTACTACTTTCTTGTTCCAGCAACATCATTGACATTCCAGGTTCACTCATTCAGTTGTTTAATTCAAATAGACATCTTAGCTCAATAATTAGTTTTGGTCATCTTTCCATGTCACTTTCATAGAAATCTATATTTCTTGTTGAACAGACAGTGGAGTTAACTATAGTATCTACACTAAGGAACTGATATAATATATGGTTTGAATTGACAGCTTGGGTTGTGCTGCTACATTAGGTAGCCATATTACCTTCTAATACAGTTTTGGAAATCTACATGATAATGATACTTTTCCTTCCTAAGAGGGTCCCTTAAAAGCCTCTCTCTCTCTCTCTCTCTCTCTCTCTCTCTCTCTCTCACACACACACACACACCCAAATGTAAGTATTCGTGTTATCGAATCTTGCTAAGACCATGCAACTCAAGCCTCCGTAATCTCGAGGTTTGATTGTTAAACAAGGCAAAAAAGCTACTAGGTGAATGAAAATGATAACGAAAGTCTTGTGTACTGATAGAGAGTAGATTGAGACATGTAATGCACCGTTCTTAAGAGTAGTTTTGCCCTCTCAAAAATAGTATATTGTCACTTCGTGTCTCGAAAAGAATAAATAGCATAAAGCTTCTGAGACCGGATTTCTTCCCCAAAACTTTTATGGTGTCAAGAAAGTAAGTTTGATGGCAAAACACAGTGATAAAAACATGTGAATTATGGCTTTGCAATATCATTGTTTTGTACACCAAGTACGAAAGAGATATCACTTTGCGGCCATGCTCTATCGCCATAAATTAGTCATCTTGTGATTTCGAGCACCCTAGTCGTCAGCAATAAAAGAGAACATGGAATATGAGAAATCAGTTTATGCATCATAATGTTTATTAGAATGTATGTGTAATATCTCACATCGGACGTGGAATAGTATAAGATAACCCTTATAAGACCTTACCAAGGAACTCATAAGTACCTACTTGGCTAGCCCTTTTGAGGGAGGCAATGCCTTGTGGTGGGGCCGTGAACCGGGTCGTTACAGATGGTATTAGAGCCGACTCTCGAAAGCTCGGGCTGGCTGTCCAATCGGGTTGCCAATGGTTGGGGGAAACGAAGGCAAGTCCGGGTATATCTCACATCAAGAGGATGGTTGGGGCAACGAATGGTGAGCCGGGTATATCCCACATTGGCTAGAGAGGAAGGTTCTGGGCTATGTGTGATCGAGCCTTAGTGATGACGCTAAGGTATAAGGAGGGGAGATTGTAATATCCCACATCGGATGTGGAATAGTATGAGATGGCCCTTATAAGACCTTACCAAGGAACTCATAAGTACCTACTTGACTAGTCCTTTTGAGGGAGGCAATGCCTTGTGGTGGGACCGTGGACCGGGTCGTTACAATATGTATGATCGCACACCTATTAATGGTTGTTTTTTATTTTATCGATGTCAACTTAATACTCCGTATAATTTAATATGTGATATATCCGCAATATAATTATTATTATTTGCAACTACAATCATGAAATATTACACCATAAAATCTACTGCTTATAAGTTGAACAGGGACCTTTTGGAGTTGAGTCATTTGGTGGGTTGTCCACGTCACCGACCCAAATTGACCTTTATTTGTTTTTCTTTTTTTGGCAATCACCCCGATTATTAGTTGGAATTGGAATGATGCTGGCTACCTAAATATGACGTGTTTGGCATATTGAACCACTCCAAATTCTTGAATTATAACGAATGATTGAGGTGGACCTAGCCAAGTAGCTACTACCAAACTATACACACACACACACACACACACTAAGAAGGTAGTACCAAATAAAATAGAAGAAAATTTATAATTTAGTTAGGATCTGATTTGACTTACAATGGTTTGATTGACTAGAACCAATTACAAGTATATTATGTTGAAAAGTAACAAGCATGGCCAGCCCACAAAATAATTTAACTTATTTGGTACGATTATCCATCTACTTCTTTGGGCCTAATAATTTTCATTGTGGGGCCTTATATGAACATTAATTTAGACATCAATGTACGAAGTTACACAAGCACAAAGTGACGCGAAATTAGAAGACTAATATATATATATTTGTGTGTGTGTGAAGCCGAAACCAGGAGAAAGTGCACATCACCGCCTCCGTGGAGATTCTTTTAATTTGACGTGTGAAGTTTTCTACTTTGACTTTTTAAAAGTATTTTAAACTTATTCACCTTTGTAATAATGATTTGGCTTCCTTTTCTTTTTTTTCTTTCCCTCTCTCTTATTCAATTTGATTTGAATTCATTTTTACCATTTAAAATTCAACTAATTAAATAAATTTTACATTTCTCTCTCGTCTATGTCACATGTCCCATTTAAAAATTTACTTCATATCATTGTAATTCCATTAATTCTTAAGATTTTTGCAAAACTAAATCTCTATGTATTCCCTTTAATCTTAAATATTTTCTAAGGGAAGCCCAATATTCTCTATCGATTTTTCTTTTTAACTAAGAGAATCTCCCTCCTTTTATTTCATTACAAGTTTATATACATTGTTTACTTTTTCATTTTATTTTTTATCATTTGTTACATATCTTTACTCTTTTCTTTGTGCCCTTGAGTAAGACAAACCTCAACACGCATATTATTATAGTTAGAATTATCATTATTATTGGAACAAACTATTTCTATCATTTTACATACTATTTTTCATTTTCATTTGTAGCTAAAAGCTAGCAATTATTGTTCAGGTTCATTTTTCACAACAAAAATGTTCAGGTTCAGGTGCAATTATTTTTCATTATTGTTCAGGTGCAATTATTGTTCAGGTTCATATCATTATGGCAAAAAGGAGGAGACAGACTTACCGTTCACTCCATATCTTGTCATCACAATATTGTTATCACTTTATGCCTAACAGAGTATTACAACCACCAGCATATCACAAAGGATGGATGAAGTGGCAAAGGTTTTCAGAAATAACCTCAAGATCTCGAGTTTAAATTCTTGTATCGATGGGCTACTTATAAATTACAGTTTTAATTATTCTAAAATATAAAAAAAAGCACCAGCATACCACTCAACCTTAGCAAGTCCTCTCTTGGTATTTGCCTTGATTACACCTGTTTTTTTTTCCCGTCACACAGTCCACTTAACATTTTTTTCGTCACAAAATCGTCAACCAAGCAAAAATAATTACAAGTTAATTTTTTTTAGGAGGCCAGTAAATCATGGGTAATGGAACTCCAACACACTACTTAAAAGAATATGAAAAAGCAGATTTGTGACCTGCTCAACAAAGTAGACCTCGCTTATGTCAGTTTATAAAACTCAGAAAAAAGAAACATACAGTTCGATCAAGACTTCCAAAATTGATATAATGATTTAACCATCCAATCCAGATAACATTGCCAGTGTTTACAGTGCGTTCACCGCAAAAACTAGAAGGCTTATATATCCTCGAGCTCTCCTTCCTAACATCTTTCAAGAGAGGGAATCCTTTCTGTAAATCAAATTTTCACATCGGAACCTTGTGCATTCATAAATCTCATCATGTTCGGGATTCCAAAATATAGAAAGAGGCTTGGGACAACGACTCAAAGACTAGCCCTTCTAGCATTTCTCCGAATGCGGATTACCTAGATTTTATGGCATCGCGCCATGTTGTAGGCTTTAGAAGGAACTTCAAATCTTTAACACTGCATTTTGAATATGCGACCGGAATTTTATTCAATTGATTTAGATCGAGATTCTCATTTCCATAATCAGAGTCGACAACAAAGAAACTTCAAGAATTTTGCTCGGATGTGTCAACAAATTTATCACCCAAAAGAACCATGATGTTTCGATATAACATGTAGACGTGCCTTCGTTCGGCCTAGAGGGTGAATGATAAAGACGGCAGCATGCCATCATGATCCAGTAAAACTAAAATTTGCAGCATCAAACTTAAGATTCAACACATGAAAAAATTGCACATGCGACTACACTTTATTGACCGGCTCGAGATGATTATACTTTTTTGGCTAATCCTAACCCTCAAAGCTGTCCTTCTTAGCAAAATGCAATAAGACTTTGAACGTTAACGGTCACTGTCCTTAAGGAAATATGCCCTCACTATCATTGCTGCTGGATTAATGACAGATTCCTTCAGGATAACAAAGCCAAATGAAATTCTGACCAGCAAAATTAGAATTTTCCCAAGAACTCGTTTTAGAAGAATGTGTTTTTGATTAATGAAAATTGAAGGATACTTCAGATAATATCTGAATGGACACTACCCTTGGCATCAAGGGACAGAACTATTTGGACACTAACTGCAATTAATTAACTACTATCTTGAGTTAACTGCTAATTAAAAATTAAATTTAATTAAAATACATTAATTAATTTCAACTAAGATTCAAGTGCCCATCTTTTAACCATTAAATATTGTTTTATTTCAAGGCCAAACTAAGGAAAATTTCAAATTTCTCTCCAACTCTTCCCACCATCCAAAGTTAGTTAATTTGGTAAGTAACGCCTTATAAAGGCTTTGCATCCTTCTTACTTTTTCAATGTGGGACAACAAACTCACACCTTATCACTAACTATTTCAACGGTCCTTCCTAACAGCTTTAAACCAGTGCTTCTACTAGTGAGTGTGATCATTTCGGTGCATCAGCTTCTCACATAGGAACGTTGTGGATTCACAAAGCTGATCCTTCTCAGAATTTCAGAATATAGAACAAAGGCTCGAGACGATAATTCAAGAACAGCCAGCCCTTCAAGCATTTCTCCAAATGGCAATGACCCAGTTTTCTCTGCCATCATGCCATGTTGTAGGCTGTAGACATAACTTCAAGTTTTTAACTCAAAGTTTTGAACACTAGACCGCAAATACTTTAAACGTTAGATCAAAATTCTCTCTTGTCAGCAGCAAAGAAACTTCATGTGTCAACAACATTATCAGGTTACTTAACCGTAAGGTGTTAAGATAGAAAATCTATCGTCCAATCACTCATCATGAAGTATTTTTTTCAATTATCAATGCAATTCTCTTATAAACAAAAAATAAATAAATAAAATTGTTAAAATATACAAGGAGAATCTAGATGTGCGTACATTGATGGGTAAATCATGAAAACCCTAGTCACATAGTAAACAATAAGTAGTTATAATAGCTATTGTGACTAATTAAGCTTTCGCTTTTAGTTAACTTATTGTGGAAGTGCGATTTACCCTCCAATACAATAGCTCGCTAAACACTCTACACAAACTTTTCTAGGGATAAATTTGGAATTTTCTTGTTAAAAGGCTTAGTCACTATTGACCAACTCGATCATTCAACCACAACTCTTCTTGATCACACAAGATGTAACCATAAACTATCACAATTTATTATCAAAAGCAAACCAATGAGTGTCCTCAACAATAAATAATTTCATGAGAACCGATTAGATTAGTACAATTATCAAACCATTCACCATAATTTTTGTAAAAGAAAAAGAGATGATTAATTGTGGGTTATAATTTTGTCATAACCAATACATGCTTCGTATGTAATGCGAGCTGATAGCTACCACATGATGTTAGTATATTCAGATGATTGGGATTTAGCTTTTGACATTAAACTCGCCGTAATAAGAACCACGATATATAATGGGAATAAACATTATAATGAATTCATATAATTCACCTCCAATTGAATTGTGGAGGGGTGGTATAGAAAGAAGAATAAATTTTGGCTCTTACCCGGATTGTAGGAATCTTCCAACCGTGATAGCAGCCAAATTTTTTCCTAGAAAGAAAAAGGCAGCAACCATGCATTCATAGCTACTTCCGGGATATAGTAGAAGTGGAAAGGATTTAGAATATAAGTCGTTGCAGCATTATTAACCAAAAGTCCTCTTTGTATTTTTAATGGCATCGGAGTGATTCTCAGAATTAACGGGGACAAATTGGCCAGAGACTGATTTTCAAGGATCCACAAAAGCAACAACTTTGAGATATTTAACAACAAAAGTGGAGTTCAAATGGTTATAGCTAGGTGGAGCGCAATATCCTTTCCTTATATCTGATGCATTTCTTTCAGTAACTTTGTTAATAATGGTCAAGAAGATAATTATTCATACACGAAAACTCTGCTTATTAGTTCTATCTCACGTTTAAAACATTAACTTTACACCTTGACTTTACGAAATTATAAAACTTAGGATATACACCGTTATTAGCACAACAATGTTAACACTGGATCAAAATCTTATTAAAAACAACAAGTCAGCAATCACAAAAAGAATAATTATGGCACATGTTTAATTATATGCTATGCATGTATGTTTGGCTTTTTGATTTGCTGCTGTCCATTTAAGTTCCTGAGCATAAACCGTATCACTTCCAAACCCACCATAGAATTGTTCGATGCAAGGCTTGGTATGCAACCCATTTAGCGCAAAATAAAAGGAAAACAAGATAGACCCATCAGATTCTGTAATTATAATTTAATGTACCTTTAAACAACAAATATCTCATGTCATGCAAGACCAATTAAATTAGTGGGAGGCTGCTGAACTTCATCACCAGCATGGTGCTTTGTGTTTATTTTACGGACACGCCATGCTTGATGATGCACCCCATGAATTTGCTTCAAATCTTCAAAGACTAAAAATCAGAATATCACCTTCTCAAATCTCCCATGAGCAGCAAACATGTTAAGATCCATGAGTTAAGTTCTAACTTTTACGCCTGGGGATATGTGGGTAACGAGATGAGTCACAGTGGTTATGACTTTAGTCTTCTATGGCAATTTATAGAGAGGATGGGTTAGAGAAAGGAAAACACTAATTAGTTTCTCTTCTTAATTAAATGTTTGTACTTCATCTTCCTCCTTTTAAGCATGGGAGTGAAATCTCCGCCAGGAACAATAGGAAAAAGGCAAAGCATTCGTAGCTTAGCGAGATATATGATGTACATACGCGTTTTCAAAATGAGTAGTTTGACTCGTGCGATAATAAGCTATTTTTCCGTTCATGTATCTCGGAGCAATTTTTTGCGTATAAACTAAAGCACCTACGGAAGTGCTTTTGTTCAACTTTGTTTTTATGGTGGACGGTAATGATTTTTCAAAAACTAAAACCCCCGCTAAATTGACCGTAAGGCGTGTCAAAATTATATCGGCAAACTTGAGCTCTACTGAAGAGTGTTGCCTTTTTACTAAATCTGGCCTAAAAGCTAATGCAGTATGAATGTTCAAAAGTCATATACTGTAATAGCTGAAAACTTTCAAATAAGCAACAATTGGATAATGTTACATCTATTTATGTCATCGGGTGATTCTTCTTCAACTTTCTAAAATCATCAACACAGCAGTCAACCGGAACAGGCAAGAGCGGTATAGAAGCACCAAGAAGTATTTGTCAAACATTAAAAACATAAAACACCATATTAATTAGTAATAGCTTAATTCATGAGCAAAATATTTTGAAAATTCTAACGAAGCAGAAGATCGGCGTTACCAAAGTTTCATGTTCATGCCTAGCAACCCAGTGTTGGAAGGTCAAGGAAGTTGGTGACCTGATGACTGGGAAGCCGACGACCAAAACCCAATCGAACACGGGCCGTAGCCGTAACGGTCCCTTAACTTGGTCCTTCGTCTACGGCATCAAGGGACAGAAAACCTATGCTAGGGAGACAAAAAGCATGAAAGAATGATACAAAAGGTATCTTTTTTTGGTGAGTGACTTAATGCTAGGGTTCCCATAACCTACAAGCACATTAGTTCGTAGCTCCTCACGCATGAACAAGTGGAGTAGGTGGACACTGCTCTGCAATATCGCACTAAAGATGCCATGAGCTGGGAAGGTCTTCACAAAAGCTGAAATAATACGTATAAGATTCTCTTTTTACCCCCATTCCATGTCTATAGTTATTTATTGAGACCATACCATGTATTGGAATCTATGACGCTAGCACTGTTGGTAGAGTTGTTGCATAAATCAACGATTCATCGAGCGAAAGAGTCCGCATTATTTGCACTTTTCCATAGCGAGCACCGGATGCAGAGTAAGAGTTGAACGAGAGCGAGATCAAGATCACGATCGTTAAAATTCGAAGTATTTCATGTTTTAGGTTATGAATTTATGCGTATCAATCAAGAAAGAATTATTCTCAACTATGATAATAGTGACACGCTATCGTCAACCAGTGTTATAGGATTGAAAATGGTAGGCACATGCGTCATGGCAAGAGAAGATGCGGGTTTTGTGATGGAACCCAAAATAAAGATAAAGGATAATGTCCTTACACATTAGGATTTATGAGTTTTCTTCGCAAGATCACAATTTTTACGTTTTGATCAAAGAATCTCCTATGCTTAAAGAGCTTGCACTATGGTTAATTTGGGTTTTTTAGACCAATTACATAGTTATTTATGTTATTTGATGGAAGCTCGTTCTTTTTTATTTTTCTATGACAATTGACAATTGATATTTAACTTGCTGTAACAGCACAAGTGCAACATACTTGATATAAGATTTATCTAGATTCTTATACATCGGTTATTGATAGCTTACACATCAGTAAGATGAACGCAATAATTCACACGACCAAATGCCCTGAAATTACAAATTCTCCTTCGGTTAAAGTTTCTTTTTGATGGCCCTAAGAGTTTCTTTTTACCTTTTGATAGCTTTAAAAAAGTCAAATGGTAACTTTAGCATCAACAAAGTGAGTGGAATAGTATAAAGGAAAGTCACGGCCCTTTTATTTTTTGGCTTAATTCCATCTTTGAGACCATTTCAAAGGCAATCTCTCGTCGGATTATAGCTTACAACACAACACACCCATATATTACACACCCATCTTTTGGCTTTATCGTTTCCGCTTTCCTCCAAGGTCATGTTGGTCAATTTAAGCTTCAGGGTCAAGCATTTGTTTTTACTTGTACTGTTCTTTTAGTATTTTTTGTACTCTATTTTCAGGACCAAACATTTGTTTGTGCTCTTTTAAGTTGTACTTCAGTGTTTTAATTAATGAAATTTCTGTTTAACCAAAAGAGAGAGAGAGAGAGAGAGACTATAAAGGAAAGTCACGGCCTTTTTATTTTTGTGCTTTTATCATTTTAAAGGCAATCTCTCATGGGATTATAGTTGACAAATACAACACTCATATATTACAACAATACACAATCAAGTTTAGGCTAAGCAATGGGAGATTTTTAAGGAACATGGCAACTGATGGACCTTGTACCTCTTGCATCTCAACCATGGGATGCACAAGGATTGTCTGAAACCTAAAATTTCCAAACAGGTACTTCTTCCTTTGACAGCTTTGGAATATGGACATTGAATGTGGTATGTTGTCCTCTTGTCTTTGCTTCTTGTGTCCGGCTGAAAGCTGCAACAAAGCAACTTTTGCTCCGGGTAAAAGGGGAATTTATCCCATTAATGGAAAGCAAGGATATGCATGATAATCGGGTCTTTGCAATTGAAAAAAAAAAGGGCTAATTACACCTATATCCCTGAGGTTTGGGGATAATTACACCCGAGGACACAAAGTTTCAAAATGTAACACTTATGTCCATTGACAAACGGAATACAAAAATACTTAACGGTTTTGACAAAAAGACTTGATTGCCCCTGACTTTAAAATAAATTACCCAATTAATTTACTGTTTATTCTTCCTCTCCCCACACCCAGCACCCCTACCCCCACCCCCACCCCCCCAACGTCGTCTGCCTCTTCCTCTCCCCACCCCCCACCCCCCGCGCCCCCACCCCCCCAACGTCGTCTGCCTCTTCCTCTCCCCACACCCCCCGCCCCCACGCCGTCTGCCTCCCCCTTCCCCGTCACCCGCCCACCCCGTCATGCCCACAACCCCCGATCAGCGCAGTAGCAGGCCGTAGTAGCAGGCCCTTCGGTGAGGCACCGGCGCCGCAAGATCGCGGTCACATTCCCGATCTGCATGTCGCCATACCGATCGCCACCATCACCGCCGTGACCTACCTCCGTACCCCGCGCCGTCCGAGATCGCAAGCATCCCCACCGAGCTACGTCGCGACACCGGCCTCCTCCTTCGAGATGTGCGCCACCGTGACCACCAACAAGGCAGCGCCATCACCACCATGATGGGCTTGCAATGACCAGATCTGTCTCCTTCCCATCCATTCTTCCTCCTTCCCTCGCCAAGGGCTTGCCGACGTCGTGGGGCAAGTCTGTCGGATGGTGGGGCGAAGGGGACTATCGGCGGCGTGGGTTTGCCAAGGCGCTTACCGGAGGCGTTTCGACAGCTTGGGTTTGCCAAGGGGCTTGCCGGCGTGGTGGGGTGGTTCTGCAGGATGATGGGGCGATGGGGGCTGCTGGCGGCGTGGGGCGAGGGAGGGGGGCTGCTGGCGGCGTGGGGCGGGGGAGGGGGGCTGCCAGCGGTGACTTCAGATTTAGGGTTTAAATTGTGGAGAGAGAAAATTAGGATATCAACAGGGGTAGTATTGCCATTTTCAAAATACGTAATGACGAAAATTACACTTTTTAGACGGAATACTGACGGTTGGATAAAAGTGATACTTTGTTTAACGTTTTTGGTCACGTATGTTACATTTTGAAACTTTGTGTCCTCGCGTGTAATTACTCCCAAACCTCAGGGATATAGGTGTAATTAGCCCAAAAAAATTTTATGGTCCATTTTTAGTGATTTCAAAAGCACCGTATATTCTTGTTGTACTGTTTAATGAACATGAATTACCCGTAAATGATCGAATTTCATATCAAGTGATGAATGATATCGCATTTTAGCGAGTGTAGTAATTAGATACTATCTCCGTCCCATATAATTTTGATCATATATCCCTTTTAGGTCGGTATTTTTATATATTTACCTTTTTTTAATTTATTTCTCTATTCACATTTAACTCTCTACCAATTCATTTTATCTCTTCGGCCACTTTCTTACACTTTTCTATTCTATTTTTTTTCTCCACATTTAACACTCTACTAAGTCATTTTCACTCTTCAGTCCTACTTTCTTTCCCTCCTCACTCTAAATGGTAGAATGAAAAAACACACAATATATGACCTAAATACTTAATCTGCATGCAAAAAAAAAAAAAAAAAGAATCAATTCTTGAGGGACGAAGGAAGTTAAATATATTTGATGTCAAATGATTTGACACTTTATATTGACATGCCTAACGCTTGTCTTCGTCTCCATTGGAGTCCCGGACTACAATTTGCCTTTCAGAATGGCACGGTATTTTTTTCAATTTTCAGCATTGGGGTTACGAAATCATTTTATTCCAAAGTCATTTCTAGCAATTTACCAATTGACAAATAACTGCAATAAAATATTCCAGAATTACGTGCTTCCAAAGCGATGCTACTTCGCTTACTTTTCTTTGATTTAGTTGGGTGGGCTAAAATGTTATTCCGTAATTGAGAGTCAACGATAAAAACGGCCAAAACTAACTCCAATATGTGATTTAAAGTAACTATATATACATAGAATTTGCTCCTTTTATGCTAGGTGTGCAAAAGTATCGAAAGTCTTAATAATATAACTCCGTTTGCTAAGTTTACTCATGTAGACCTAAGCCATGAATAACAACTTATGAAAACAAATTTTCTGCTTATTGCCTAGACTCTGGATAGGAACCGATCTTATGCTCTACTTGGTTACCACTCCATCTGTTCCACATAAATTGATCATATTTTTTTTTGTATTGTCCCACAAGAATTGATCACTTTTTAAACTAAGAAATATTTTGTAAGTATTTTTACATATTTATTCTTTTTATATTTTATATTCTATTTCTCTCTATATTTAACTCTTCATCAACTCATTTTCTTTCTTCTGGCCCACCTTCATACATTTTTTTACTTTATTTCTTTATCCACATTTAACATTTCTCTATTTCATTTTCTCTCTTTTCTCCCCCCCCCCCTCCCCTCCCCTCCCCTCCCCCTTATATGACCAATATCCTTAATTTGCGTGAAAAAAGTGACCGAATTATGTGGGACGGAATGAATATTTTTTTTTGTCATTACTTTCAATTTTGTTGTTGTTGTTGTTGTTGCAATTTTTCATTTGGTTACCGTGTTTAAATTCTGTTTTTGAAAGTTCAAAAATCATTCACCAACTATTTACAAAAAGTATATATTTTGACTGCTATAGATGTTGTAGGAAGAAAATTACAAGTTCCTATATAGCGAAAATTAATGAGCGTTTAATTTTTTTAATAATTTTTACTTAGCGACGTTAAAAAATAATTGTCGCTGCAAAAATTAGCTGATACTAATTATATTTGACGACCATTAATTATTGAAATTACAACTATCTTCTTTCTTACGACTCGTGCTGCAGCCGACCTTACGAGTTATTAGGAACTTGTCTCACCCCGGATGGGCCCCACGCCACACTCACCCCCGGCCACCGGAGCACGGCCACACCAAATTTGTTTCCTTTCCACTGTTGGCAACGCGAATCCTGTGACCCCCTGTCCTTTTAGTCGCCTCTTCTGCTCGCTCCCTCCCACAGCCTTCTGCTCTAGGTTGGACGATCAATCTAATTCACACACCCACACTCACACGCACACCATCACTGTCCTACTTTCTCTCTCCACACCCACCTACGCACACTAAATGTGTAGTGCGTACTTTTGCCTCTACTTTTCTCTCCCTCTCTAAAAGGTGCTGTGATGCATTGAGAAATGCAGGTTTGCCTTTCCATCAATGCGCATCCCTTCCAAGGCAAGCATCACTAACTCCACCTACAAATCCCTCTCTACCCCAACAAAACCTCCCTATAAGCACCCAACCTCCTCTCGACACTCTCGCACAGCAATGGCATTGCTCACCTAATTCATTCATCCGTAAGGTAAAAAGTCCTCCATTTGTAGATTTTTCTATTGTTTCTTTGAACCAGCGATGGCGACGAGGCTGCAGGGCCCCAAGGCGAGGAGGAACTCGCCGGCGTCGTCGACGACCTCCTCGTCTAAGCACTTTCCGGAAGCTTCGGCCGACGGGATGAGCTCGCCGGCGTCGTCGTCGGCGAGGAGCAAGCCGCAGTACTTCTACTCCGAGAGCGTGCCGGTGGACGGCAGCGAGAGATCCAAGGAAAATGTCACGGTCACGGTCCGGTTCCGGCCCCTCAGGTTCCGTAAAATCGCGTTGATTTGTGTGTGCGCGTGTGATTTGGCCATTTTTTTTGGAGATTGCGTTAATGTGTGTGTGTGATTCTTTTGTGGTTAAATTTTGGTTTGCAGTCCGAGGGAGATTCGGCAAGGGGAGGAGATCGCGTGGTACGCGGACGGGGAGACGATCGTGCGGAGCGAGCATAATCCGTCGATAGCGTATGCATACGGTAATTTTTGGCGATTGTTTTGCTGTTTTTGATGATAATGAGCCCGAGTTGAGCGGAGCATTGTTATTGTATGTCTGTATATCTACATATGCCTCATAGCAACGTGAAATTGCTTTTAGTGTTTTCTTGATATTGAGTTATTGATGATACGCAATTAACTAGAAGTTTGGAGTGGGGTGATTATCCACAATTTGACAGCCTGATTATTACTAGAGTCTAGCTTGGATGGAGTTGCAGTTGTTGTCTTATGTAAGAATCGCGTGGATGATACGACTCGCGTGCTGAATGTTGTAGCATTGATCCATCTTGTTATGCTATGGTATTATAACTAGCCAAGTTATTGCTTGTCGAGGAAGCATGATCTTGTTTTACTCTGGTGACAATGCAAGTGAAGTAAGTTGATAAACAGTCGAGACTCGAAAGTCAAAGAAACCAAAGCTTTAAGGGTGAGAATGGGGGCTGAAGTTTCACTTGTGAGAACTTTTATAATGGTCATGACGCGCAAGAGATTTCTTTTTTCTTTTTCATTTTGATGTTTCATGTGGCGCGAAGCACAAGAGAGAATACAGGCTTTCTTGTAGCGTCCCCGCTTCTTGCAATGTCGTGAAACATGTTAGCCTAACTGTGAATATTATGCTTCAGTAGATGCAATGCCGGTTTCTGGTGATCTGAAAGGTGTTAGGTGTGAAAAAATCTTTGAAACTAACCGGTCCATAATTAGACAAAGCCACGTCTCAGGAAAATTTGTAGCCATAAAAGTGGTTATGAGAAAATGCCAGTTGAGCCATTCAAATTGAGATGCCAATCTACAAGTACATAGAAAGATGCCGAGTCCATCAGATGAGGTTTCGGTTTTGGGCTTATAAATGCTTCTCTTGAATCTCACAGTTACCTTTGGCCAACCCTTTGGGGAAAGCAGACCCCTTGCTAGGGGTGTCTCTCGGCCAATGACTCTATGCATATAGATAAGTGGAATACTCAAGTACACTAGAAGCGTGTGGAAGCTAAAGACCAGGTTGATATGAGGTGGTTTGGTATGCTTTAGGAGGAAAAGGTATAGAGACCATAAGATGAAGAAGTCTTGCTATCATTGTCCTGTTAAGGTCCAGCCACTATTTCGCTTCCAGCTTCTTACAACTTAGAAAGGTACGACTAGTCCTCTGGAGAAGGACAAAAGTATTGTAAACACAAGAAGCGAGGAAGAAGAATGAAGAGAAAATTTACAAGGGCTAGGGAAGAAGAGAACATATAAAAAGGCGCAGCCACTTTGGGTAGGGTTTAGTTATTCCAGTTTATGCTCAGAGATCTTAAATCGTAGCTGTTGGTTTCTCTATGCTTATGTATCACCAGATCCCCTCACCCCCACCTCCACCCTCAATCTTCATGTATCAAATAAGCATTTTCTTGGATGAGAACACCACATTCCGTAGGAGCATAAGCCATTTGCAAAAGATGTATGCTAAGCTACCCATTGTTTACTGCGAAGCAGAGAATTAAATGAGTAGAGAATTAGAGATGATGAAACTGAGAGGGATGCTCTTGCAATTTGCCAATAACTTTATTCCTTACTTCTACCAGTCCTGATTTTTAAATAAGGCGTACGTTTTAGGCTTTGAAGGTGCTTATTTTTTCCTGACATTGTAAAGCACATCCAGAAGTACATTATACTATTTTCATTGATTAAGAAAACATGGTAGCTACACATCATATGGTACATCACCACAAATTTAGAAGAGCGTCGAATTAGACCTAGCTCTGACTCAGGCATACTGCACATCATAACCTGTAGACTTGACATGGTTAAGGCACTTAATTACTGAACAAGCTCATATACTAGTGGCAAGTTTCAAAATTTCTTGCCTTGTGTATGCCGTAAGTTTGGTTTGAGCCTGTCTGCGTTCTTGTCCTTAATGCTTAAACCGGTTTACCATGATTTATGCCATTACTTGAGGGGGAGTTTTTTATGGTGATCTCTTATGTTGTGGTTTATATATTATCTTAGTCATTAGATCGAATTGGTCTGCCATATTACGAGTTGCATATGTCGTATTGTCTTATCTCTGACCTGAAACAGTTGCCCCCTTTATGGTAACTATAGTTGTCAAATCAGGATGTTACTTAATCAATATCCTAGTTTTGAGAAGTGCCATTCATTATAAGTCGTTAGTTGTTTATACAAAGTGCCTAGGTGCCATAACTAGTGTAGATGGAAGTATATCAGCACCACCCTGGCCTAAAGATACTTGCAATTGAGACTTTGTATCAGCAAATACAAGGATCCTTGAAAATTGCTCGAAGCAATCAAGAGATCTTAGGGAGGAGTCCTTGAAGAGGATGGTTCTTAAAGCAGAAGCCAGCCGTCTTCTTGTTTGTGGGAGCTTTGTTGGAGACAGAAATTGAGGGACTTTGACTTGAAGGAAGGTGACAGGAACACTGAGTACTTCCATCAAGTAGCTAATGCCCATAAGAATAAACCAGATTGCGAGGATTCTGGTGGATGCGCTGAGTTCTCGTCAGATGCTGAGGTTAAGGATTTCACTGCTTAATTTTATCAAAGGCTCTTTGAGGATGGGCAGCTCATAGTATGTTTGTGGATCGCCTTGGGTATACCGCCCTTGGGCAGGCTGAGGGAGTCCATGGAGGCTCTGTTTACCAAAGATGAGGTGGTGCTGCCGTGAAGAAGATTTGCGAAGATGAGGTGCCGCTGCCTGATGGTTTTAACATGGCATCTTTCCGACATTACTGGCCCGTAGTGCGGGAAAATGTGATGGCTATTTCTCAGTTCTTTCCTAATCTGGATCCTTTTAGAGGAGCTTTAACGCTACTGTCATCTTTTTGGGATATTAAAACTGTGGCGCTGTTTATAAGCTTCTCTCAGAAGTGTTAAGTGGGGAGGCTCCAGCGGCTTATCTCTGGTGTCACCTCGGAAGCGTAAAATGCATTTGAGGGGGCAGGCAGATCATAGATGCGGTGTTGATTGCCGAATGTGGATTCTAGAGACAGATCGGGTATCCTGGGGATTGTGTACAAATTGGATGTCGAAAAGGCATATGATACCCGTAGATTGGAGGATTTTGCTGTATGTGATGGAGAGAATGGACTTCTGGCTGAAGGCAGGACATGGATTGATTGGTGTATATGTTCGGCTAAATTCTCAGAATGGTGAACAGCTCTCGTGGTTGGCTTCTTTCCTTCTTCCTGGTGATTGCGACAAGGTGGTTGGCTAGGATTACGTTCACTCGTTACCTACTGGAACAGAGAAGATAATGATTATCAGATCTTGCAGTGGAGGATGGCTTTTTTAAAGCTTTTCTGGCTGGAGAGGAAGCCAGTTTCATGGTGGTTGTATCTCACTTACATTTTGCTGATGATACTTCTTTAGTGATGGGGATAAGTCTCGGTTGCTCCATCTTCATCTAGCCCTTTGCTTCTTTCAAGCTTGTTCAGTTTTGAAGGTTAATGTGGCAAAGAGCGAGATGATTGCAATAGGAGATTTGCAGGATGTGGCTTTTCTTGCACATTCCTATGGATTCCAGGTTGGGACTTTACCACTCCCTTACTTGGGCCTTCCTTTGGACCCTCCTTTAAAAAATTTGCCCTGTTAGAGCTGGTGGTAGAACAATTTTAGAGAGGGTTGGCTGGAGGAAGTGGCACTATCTTTCTAGAGGTGTGCGGCTTACTCTCATTAACATCACTTTATCCGGCCTCCCCACGAACTTTATATCGCTCTTTGTGGCGTAGGGTTTTGGGTGTCAAGAGACTGGAGGATTTGCAACGCGTCTTTCTTTGGGTGGGGTCAGAAGATAGGAAACATCATTTAGTTAATTGGAATTCTGCTTGCTCCCCTGTTCGTTCTGCAGTTCATGGAGTCAAAAACTTGAAATGTGCAATGAGGTCCTTCTCCATAAATGGCTTTGGAGATAAATGGATGAAATAGACGCCCTGCAGAGGAGGTTGGTGTTGGGCAAATTTGGATTTGGGGAGGGTTTCTGGTCCCCCAAGGAGATTCAGAGGTCTTAAGGATCCTGCTTGTGGATTGGAGTTAGTAAAGGGTGGAAATTTATCCCAAGTCACGTTTGTTTGGCGGTTCAGACGGATCTATGGTGTGGCAAGGAGGAGTTGTTCAAAGTGCTTCTGTAGTTGTTCAGGTTGGCTAGTGATAACTGGTTGATGATGTACCTATTTTTTGAGGAGGTAGACCACTCTGGGACTCGCTGTTTTGGCACAAGTTCCATGATTGGGAGCTGGAGCAGGTCTCCGATTTCTTGGCCCTTGTTTATTCTTCAGGGGTGAAGAGGGGACGGTAAAGATTTGGTGCAAACATATGCAATCTCAAGAAAGCCTTTGTCCGACTTCTTGTCGATAGGGCTTGGCTACCTGACTACTACCCTTCCATTCTGCTTAGTCTAAAAAATATTTTTAGTTGACGTAAAAGGTATTCTACCTTACTTTAGTGATTATCCACTTACATTCATGTTCAAGTTCCCAATTTCCTAGTATTAGCATCAAATTATTATGTCACTTGCTCTTGTCGGGGCCTTTATTGGTCTTCGTTGTTGTTGTCAAATAATTAAGCTGATTTTCTCTCAACTTATTTCCTATTGATGCCACTTCTATCATCTCACCCACATATGCTAACCTTTTCTAATTTCACGATACATTCACTTTGAGAAATGGAATTGCAAATCCCGTGAATAGTTAAATTCATTGATTGTAAGATTTGAACAGCTATGCTTATGGTCTTATAACCCGACCTTGAACAGGCTTTAATCTTTAATCTTGTTGAACTCCTGACAAACTTGGGCTCCTTGATTCATTTTATACTGCAATTCAGTTTTAGGGCTTTGATTTCAAGAAAGATTACTCAAGTTAACCCCGTGTCATTTTGTGCTTGAAAGTCTAAGTTTGTACACTTCTATTATTGACTCGTCTGATTTGATTTTTAGCTGTTTTCGTAGTCCTGCTAATTCTTGATTGAGATACTGTATCTTAGTTGCTTTCTCCGGTCATTCACATGTTTTCAGATCGGGTGTTTGGCCCTACAACCACAACACGCCACGTATATGATGTTGCTGCTCAACATGTAGTCGGCGGTGCTATGGAAGGCATCAGCGGTATGTAATTCTGAAGCTGACTCGACAAACTTTGTTAAAGATTACAAAATAGCAGTGACATGGCTGAATCAGTTGAGAAGCTGTGTGCTTTAAAAATGAAGACTAACTCAGTGGTTTACAACAACAAAAATAGCATTAAGATGGTTGCCTGTCATGGAATTGGACATGGCCCAATTTAACTCGAACAACTTTTGATGTTATTTGCCGCTGTGTCATTATTCAATGCTATTAAGACTACTTTAATTGATCATTTAGTATTAGTTTTTTTGGGTTGTATAGGCTTTCTGAACATTACAGTCCTCCTAGAAATAGGATTTAGGTGGCTCTTGAAAGCATTGTAATCCTTTTTAGTTTTTATAGTTTTACCAGAGGTTTCTAGTCTACCCTTGTGTGATTCCCGTTTGAATGCAATAAGTTGCAGAATCATATCAATCCTTTTGATAATGAATGCAATAAGGCGCATAAGAATTCAATCATACAACTTATGACTTTTTTGTGGTATAATGTGTAGAGTGACATAACAAAAAAGATGCAATGTTGTAGGAATTGCTTTCTGTTCCTCTCTATTCATAGTACTTCTTCTCCCTTCTTTGCATTGTCTATTGTCTCCTTCCCCCAATCTCTTTTTTACCCTTATTTCTTTTTTCATTTCTTTGGTCCTAATAAGTAGAATTCTATTAGTAAAAGATAGGAGCCTCACTAAAGGGTGGGAGGGGGGGGGGGGGGGTTGCGGGTAAGCCAAAGTACAGAAGGGGTATAGAAAATAGCAACAAAAGCCCCTTTCCCAACAAGGACACTACAAACGCCTAAAGTTACAAATCCTCCCTCCCTTAATTTAAAGCTCACCACAGGACTATAGAAAATTTTGGCCGACTTTTAGATATGTCCATAATGGGAATCCTATATGACCTCTGCAAATTAGAAGCTTCATTTCCACGATTTCATTAGACAAGACCCTGATGTTGTGTTCACTACCTTCTGACAGCCTAACTTGTCTTGTGCGTGCTGGCATCTAACATATACAGCTATACTTCCCCAGAGTTCCCCTTATGCCGTGTAATTAGAAGCAGTTCTTGCACAAGAATTTTACTGGTCAACTTAGATGCTTTCTTTTGAACATTTTATGCTTAGTTTTCTGAACTTTCTAGTGTCTTGGAAAGTTTCTTTGTGGTTGCATCCCGCACATAACATGTTTGGCGGTTATATATGCCACAGGCACTATTTTTGCATATGGCGTGACAAGCAGCGGAAAGACACATACTATGCATGTAAGGAATCTCAAGCTTGTTCTCTGCCTTATTATTGTTACCACTTCTTATAGTGGAGTAATATTCATATTGTTCTTTGTCTACTATGTCCTTCAGTTGCAGTTCTCCTTTTGCCTGCCCATTACTTTACATAAATCCTTCTAAATGCATGAAGTACCTGTTGGAACATTCTGTGCAGTGTACTGCATGTTTCCAAGATGTTCCACTTGAGTGCACCCTCCAAGCATGTAGTCTCTTGGTTTTTGTCAGGGCCACCCGTTGGGCTATGTACACGTGGCCTTGGTGAGCTTCTCCTCAGGTCCTAGCAGGGGCATATCCTTCTTATTTAGGGGTATGCCCTTGGTGTAGATTAACAAAATTCTAGCAAGTCTTCTTAAATGCATACCAGACATGCGTGCCTTAATCATTAAACAAAGAATGTCCTCATCAATTCTTTCTTAAAATGCAGCTTCTTTGTTGTTCCTTTTTTCTTTTGAAAGCAAAAGGAGATGGCATTACTACTTAAACGTTCCTTAAGACTACACAACTTGGGGTGGTCTTCCCGCAAAAATCCAACTAACATACTATTTACATAATCAGGAGGTGGCTGCTATATAACGAAATGTTCCTCCTGGTAGGTTGCTGCTTTGGTAAGTCAGTCAGCAACCTTATTCGCCTCGTGGTAGACATGACCTACTACGATCTTCCAGTCGCGTGGCATATGAGTCCTGCAATGTTACTGATACTATCGTTTCAGTGCTGGTTTTGATGATGAGTGATAGCCTTTTTCCGACCTTGGCAGCAACACAAAATGTTATATATACCCCTGCTCTCTGGAGATACCATCAGCATAGGCTGCATTAGTTGGTTACCTATTCTTTGCAGCAAGAGTGTAGCAATCTCTGGGCTACTTTTAAGTGTCAACTTGAGATTTTCTGAAGCTTAGTAAGCATATAGGTTGGCATAATTTATGGGCCATGATAGCTCCTCTTTTTGGATTGAATGAGCTACTTTTGATGAGCAGTTTAGCATCTAGCTTCAAAGTGCTCATAGTTAACCTTCCAAGGTGGTTCGGTGATCTTCTTCTTGAGGATTTAGGAGCTTAAATAATAAAACCAGACAGAAAAAGCAAGCAGGTTGCTGACAGCTGATTGTAAACCCACCTTTTGACACTACGCTTGTAGCCATAGTAGTTATTAAGTCAATGTTTTGAAGTCCCTTTTGGGCTGATATATGGCTTACCACGTAAAATCGCATTCCTGACATGTCACAACCCCAGTAGTTGTGGGTGAGACGTCAAGTTCTTTTTTAGGTTCACTTGACTGGTCTGACTTGACCAACTGTTAATTAAAATTCTAGCCTTGGTCAACAACTGATTAATACTAGCACCCACTCTTCCTCCTGAAAATCTGGCAGAAAATGACAATTGGACAGGTTTCTAAATTGAGCTGAAGATGACTTTGGCCTTGAGATAAAAGCTCGACGCAATCAGGTCTGCCTTAATATTATCACCTGTGTGCGAGCTACAATGCCCAGGTAAGGGGTATCGTAAATAAATCCGCCAAAGACAGTGCAAGACCCTCCTCTTTAATAAACAACTTGGTCTGATCTAGCCCCAACCTCTAGCAAAAAGCAAAAAAAATTACGGTTATGAATCTATCAGAGGATTTGGATGCAGGTGAATAGTATCAGCGATCAATTTCAAGTTGATGCTTTTTTCCACAGCAATTATGCAAAGAAAAGAAGAGCCCAAGTCTATATTTCCTCAGTATCTCAATCGAGGCGTCAGGATATGCGTTTCTGGAGTTGAACCAATACTGTGGACCCTTCTTCATATTTATGGATGTGCAATCTCTCCCTCTCTCTCTCTCTCCCCCCCCCCCCCGGAAGACTGTACAAAGTTCTTTTTTTCTTCTTTTTTAAGGTTATAACTTTAAGAAGCTGTATCCTGCTATGTCTGAAACGGTTAGAGATGCATTTCTGTGTGCCGGGATGTATCCGAAGATAAATATTTTCAATACACGACGGAGCTGATATGCATGTGATCAATACCGATACCTTGGCTCCTTCGTCTTTATGTACTTTACAGTACTTCCTTCTGTAGTGGCAATATTTTTGCAGTGTGCTTATGTCGTCTGTGCACATAAAACAGGGTGATCAGAGGTCCCCTGGAATCATACCATTGGCGGTAAAGGATGCTTTCAGTATCATTCAAGAGGTACTTCACATAACTCAAGCTCCTGTTCAACCTCTATTAGCTATTATACTTGTTTGAAGAGATTCTTACTCCATGTATGCCGCAGACTCCAAGCCGTGAATTCCTCCTTCGTGTCTCATATCTGGAAATATACAACGAGGTAAGCTTCTGACCCATTTCTTTGGCAGTTCACTGATTTTCTTCTTGCCATTTGTTTCTATGACTTTCCATTGCCTGCGTAGCCTATGGTGTGATTTTACCTTGTGACTTCCTTGATCAATTGAAAAGTACTGAACTTTTGTTTCGATACACATTGACAAGATCAAAGTTCTTTTAATGTAATCAAGTAATTTGGACTCGTAAGATTTCTCATTTCTTACACAAGCTGCCGTTGTACTTTTCAGCTAACTCTCCATCTCTTATTGGTATTTTAAATGCCAATCACATTTGCAGTTAAAATGGGCATTTACTTGCTCACTCTATGCATTTCCGTACTTGGAGAAAGAAAAGAAGGAGGAACTGCACATGCCAATGTATTATGTTTTCAACATGATTGGAATATTAACAGTCATTGCGTGTGCGAAATGGCACTTTTGTTGCATAAGATATTACTTATCCAGAAAAAGAAGTGTAGAATATAGTTTTCTCTTTTTGGTGATCTCAGAGCTGTGATCTTTTCAGCATTATTATGGCATATGAAAGTTGGGTTCATAGGGTCTTTTCGTGAAGTTTTATATTCCTTTCTTACGCTCCTTTGATATAAGTAATTAATTTAGTATTTGGCGAGCTTCTTTCTATTCCATTTCTTTGGACCATGTGGACTTCTCCAAAACAGCTGTCCTGTCATATTAGTGTTACTTTTTAGGGTTTGCTTCTTGCCGGTGCTGTTGCTTGCGGAATCTTAACTTTTATCTTTCTGGTCATGCTGTTCAAGATAAACTATGCACTGTTTTTGCAAACCTAGTATTATCTAAGTTTCCGTTGGTTTCAGGTTGTTAATGACTTGTTAAATCCAGCAGGACAGAATTTAAGAATCAGAGAGGACGCTCAGGTACTTGCTTACAATTTTCTGATCCTTGGCTTAGTGCTTTGTGTCGCTGTATATTTATTGTGATTCCCAGCCTCATATTAATTCCTTACTTTTTCTAACATATTCGTTCATCATTATTAAGAGATCAAATTGGATAAAAAAAAATGCCTGGCCTTCTTTCTAGTGTATCAGCTCTTTAAAATTCATAAGGTGAAAACTACATCAATTACTTTCAAACTTTGTACCTACTACGACTGAAGTAACAAGAATCGGAATATAGTTGATAAAAGTTTTTATCTATAAGTTTTCCATTTAATTTTTTATTTTCTAGAGCAAAAAAATCTGACCCCCCTCTGACGCTTCCCTCTTTAATATTGTGAAACCTCTTTACTCTTAAAATCCAAACTTGTAAATGAACTTTAAGTCAGCAGAACTATTTAGTAAAGCTGGATTAGAATAAAGGGTAAATTACACTAAACACCCCTGAGGTTTTACGTAATTACACTCCACTACCGCTATCTTTAAAAATTACACTCCGACCCCCCGAGGTTTGTACCCGCATTACACACAACTACACACATTTAACGGCAGGCCCAACTCCGTGAAAAGATTCCCTGACACATTACTTTATGCAATTTTCATACCCAAAATACCCCTGAGGGAGTGAAAGATTTCAAACCCTAATTTTGTTTTGAAAATCCGTAATTTAAAAATTAGGGTTTTGACCTTCTTTCTCCACCTTTCAATCCCTCTTCCAGAACCCCAGCTCCCAATTTTTCCAGAACCAGCACACTGCAGCCACTAGCCAAGTTCCAGACATGTGTCACCTTCATCGCAACTGTGCCTCGATCTACGGTTTCCACTCCGGCACCGGTAACCCACCTTTTTCGGCCATCTCATCACTGCCTGTCCCCTGATAA
Organism: Escallonia rubra; assembly: GCA_033065855.1. NCBI lineage: Eukaryota > Viridiplantae > Streptophyta > Magnoliopsida > Escalloniales > Escalloniaceae > Escallonia > Escallonia rubra. The sequence goes on along the minus strand of JAVXUO010000630.1, from coordinate 72,940 downwards.
CCCCAGAAGCCCCTCACAACCGCCGATCAACCACCATCGGAATCACCGGACGACACATCGGCGTTACCAGACCACACCATCTTCAACCGGGAGTAGGATCAACCCTAGGACCCTCCCAAACAACTTCAATCGGAGGAAACTACCTTCAATCGAAAACCTGCACGAACACCTAGGCCCCTTACCGACAGAATCTAGATCGAAACCACCTAAAATCACAACTAACAATCGGCAATCAAACCCAGCCAACCTTTCTAGGGCAAGGGGGGAAGGGGGAAACAAAAAAACCCTAGTAGAAAAGCCTTGCCCTAAACCACCAGCTCCCAATTTTTCCTGCAGCTGACGACGCTGGCGGGATTCGCGTCGCTGTTGCTGGGGATTTCACTGGTGCTGATGCTATGCGGATCGGTGACCTTCTTTATCGGGTTCATGTGGCAGGGGCGATCGGCGGGGTGGTGGTCAGGCTGGCGGTGGCAGGGTGGAGGAAGAGAGAGAGAGAGAGTAAAGTTTTCCTCCAAAATTCCAAGAAAACAGTTTGAGGGGCATTCATGTCTTTTCGCATTGCACCATTAACACCGTAAGAGAAAAAGTTACTTTTTGAGCTGAGTGTAATTTTTAAAGATAGCGGTAGTGGAGTGTAATTACGTAAAACCTTAGGAGTGTTTAGTGTAATTTACCCTAGAATAAAAGTGGCCTGAGACTAGAGATCCCATGTGTAGAGTGGATGGATTCGTGATCAGACAGTTCCGAAGTTAGTTTTCAGTGACGTAATTGTTGATTTAATTGTTTTTTTTTGGTTGTAGGGAACCTTTGTTGAAGGGATGAAGGAGGAAGTGGTATTATCCCCCGCTCATGCCCTTTCCCTTATTGCAGCCGGAGAAGGTAAGATTTTCTGCCCCCTCCCCCATCCTGTCATTTGAGGGAAATCCCCAAGCCCCTTGCTAGACACCTGCTGTAGCAGTGTCCAACTTTTGTCAACTAATTGGAAGGAAAATTTTATATTCTGTTTGGAAGAATCACCCTAATGGCCTAGTTTGATCATATGCCCCGGTGTTGTCTTTTTCCTCCTTTTGCATTTCCCTTTGTCATAGTCAGCCATTCTAGAGAAGAAGAAGATCCATTTTATGGTCAAGCAATGAGGTAGCAATGAATAAAGCTACCTCCTTTATGAATAGAATCATGATGTACTTCATTGGATGGTGTAAGCTAGGTGTCAATAGTTTCTCTGCTTCCTCGTATTGCTTCTATCTTGATATGGTATCTACATTCTTCTTTTCTACTGCCATTCGCTTGGACCAATTACCACATAAACTTCCATTGGCTTATCGTTTTATGTGAAAGGTTTTGCTACTTGAGAAAGCATCACCATAGCGAAGAAAAGGTAGAGTGTTAGTTTCCTAACATAATGGACTATTCTCTCGGTTTTGCATGCTATTCTCGTTATGATCTACGTACCCCTTCGTGCAGTTCTACATTCGTTCCTTCCACATTCCACTATCCTCGTTAAAACTGAGCACCCCAACCCCCCGCCCTACGGCCTGGAAAAGGAAATTGCTAAGCAATGTGAGAGAGGAGTTCTTCACATCACATGAAATGTTTTCTTTCATAACTATTAGCATTCTGTGACTTTTGATTTTGTGAAGTCTCCTATCATTTTATACACTTGGGGCATGAAAAGGAGGTTCCTAATTTGTTGGTAGAGCTTTTTGATTGACAGCACATTCTTAAGAAAGCTTATAATTTCCATTATTATGGGTGGGATTCTACTTGATTTTCTTTTGCTACCCAACTATGACAGAGCACAGACATGTTGGTTCAACAAATTTCAATTTACTTAGCAGCAGAAGCCATACGATATTTACACTGGTAATTTGATCTCGTAACTTTATGGATTGTTCTATTTTAGTTGCTTTCTTGCTCAAGCTACTTTTTAACTTCATCATTGTTTTCATATATGTGATTCTAGTTGGCTTTGTTTGGCGTAGGCGTATAGATTTGTGATAAATGCATATCAACAGACACATACGGGAAAGCATGATTGAGGATGCTGACAATTTAGTTACTATTGAATTGTTTACAAATCTTGACCAAACTGGTTCTCTGCTGATTGAACTGTATGATAGTTTGACCAAACTGGATTCTCGAGCATATAATTATCCAATTGAAAGGTCTTGGATTAGGCCTGATATTGTCTCACTATCTTCCCTCTCCTGCTCCTTTTTGTTGGAAGTTGTCGCCATTGACTGTATGCCAAAAGTTTCATATTACATTAGCAACGTGGTATTCTCTTATAAACTTTGAATTACTCCAACTAAGGTGCCCTCTATGTGAGAATTTTTTTTAAGTCATTTGGTTCTTTGAGCATCCTCGTTTCTACCAATTTTTGTTACTCATGTTTGTTTCTCTGAGAACTTGTTTAATGATCTCTGATGTAGTACTTATGCAAAGTAGACAATTTTTGTATATCTTATTTTAAGTAGCATTATTTAGTTTGTCAATCCTTTTTACGAAGTTTTCCATAGCCTTTCTCCAGGTTATGCTGTTTAATTCGGAAACCTATTTAGTGAGATTTATTTTATCCATGATATGCTACCAACTGTATCTCATATAGCCAATGTTTTGCAGCAAGCTGCCATTCGTTTGAGAAGTCTTGCATGCTGCTCTATCTTCCCTTAGTTGAAAGAAAAATAAAGTGTTTTCTTTTACTTGTTCTATACTTTCAAATGTATTTGATATTCTTCGGAGATGTGTGTCTACATGACTTGCTAATAATTCATTAATTGCCCTGGTATCTATCCTGATGCGATGCTAGATTACATTTTCCATTCATACTTGTTTGCATCTCTTTTTTTTATATTATTTTAGTTGTTGTGACCATCTAATTTTTCGTTCTGTTACCTTGTTAACAGACAGTAGAGAGTAGCCCTTGCGGAGAAACTAGCGAAGGCGAAGCTGTAAACCTGTCACAACTGGTACTTTTTAGAGGCTAACTTTAGACTACTACTGTCTGCATTAGTGCTAACATCTTTAGGCTCCTATTTGGCTATTATGCTGCTTTAGTTCTACCTCTGTCTGCTCATTCTTCTTTCAGGATTGTTAGTGTCTGTTATAAGTAAATTACGTGTGAGTGAACGAAGATCAGTTTTTTCACTTTATCTTATACATATTTACTTGCACTTGCAGAACCTCATAGATCTGGCAGGTTCAGAAAGCTCTAAGACTGAAACTACTGGTGTTCGTCGAAAAGAAGGATCTTATATTAATAAAAGTCTGCTAACCCTTGGAACTGTGAGGCCCCAATCAGCCCTTAATTTATCAGTGTAATAGTTTGCTTCATATATCTGCTCCCTTAGTTGTCGCATTGTTCGTGATATTATTCGATTTAGTTACTTAAATGTAAGATGTTTATCTTAAATGCTTTATGCTTTCTAATGCATTGGAGATTTAGGAAGCTAATACATGGGATAGGAAGCAAAGAAATTGTGAAATACAAAGTTAATGAAGGAAGAAGAATCTAAGAGCACCAATGCCTTGACATAGGGCTTAACGACTATTCGACCTAGGTGTATTACTCTCAATCTAGTGTAAAAATATGTAAATGTTGGTGAAACCTCTATAGTGTGCCTGTGCAAATAGTTTTTTAGTCTTACTGGGAGATCAATTATTTCGTTGTGAAGCATCCATCGAAATGGAGATCAAGTATTTCGATGGATGCTCCTTGTAAGATTTAAAAACTATTTGCCTTTATCACTATAGTATATTTCCTAAAAGTTTTTATAATTGCAACCACTGAATTATATAAGCTGGAATAATTTACCAAGTTGTAATATACTTCAAAGAGCGTCTATTTTTCCACACCCTATATTTTGTTCCATGCCCTTAATTTGATTTAGCGACAAATAATGGGGTGGAAAAGATATAACATGGGAAATAGACCTTCCCTGTCTTATAATTGAACTTAAACAACTGCTTGCATTTGCCAATTTGTTATTTAATAAATATAACATGGTTTTCTTTCTACAGGAGGACTGTGGTAGCGTGAAGGCTATTCACATATTGTCCGTCTTGGTACTAGAAGAGATTAATTTTAGTATGTGATTGAGTGCTTCTAATCTAGAGCACGTCGAAAAATCTTCTGTCACGTCATTATATCCGGAATCTGTTGAAGTTGTCATTAGGCAATGAGCATACTTCAGATTCTGATACATCTGGATTTGATAATGAGCATACTTCAGATTCTGACATTGCCGCTACAAGTAATGTCAACCCTGATATTTTCTGACATAAAATGATTACTCGAGCTCGGTCTGGTTCATCCAAGCCAAGCCAAAAGTATTCAACATCAAAATATGCACTTATTGTTCAAAGTGTTCCTAAAGAACCTCGTAGTACTAAAAGAGCACTTAAACATCCAGGGTGGCTTGCTGCTATGCAAGAAGAGCTATCAGCACTTGAAAAAAATCGTACATGGGATCTTGTACCTCGTTCATCCTTGATGAATGTAGTAGGTTGTAAGTGCATATACAAAACAAAGCTGCGGCCAGAAGGTTCTCTTGAAGGCCTAAAAGCTCGACTTGTAGCTAAAGGCTTTAAGCAAATTCTTGGCGTTGATTTTCTTGAGACCTTTTCTCCTGTTATCAAGCCAGCCACTATCATAATTGTACTCACTATTGCACTTGCTCTCTTCCTTTCTCTGTCATCCATTTCCTGGTGTTCGCATACCTATGGGCACAACCCGTGGTATCTCTTTTGTTCTGCCCAATGTTACCTGGCATGTGGATTGTTTTGGTTCGTGGAACGGGGAAGACCATTAACCCTGGAATGGGGTACGACGGGGTAGACCTACTCAGATCATTACAGGGGAATGGGGAAATGATGACATGTTTCTGGTATGAGGAACAATCTCAGGAACTGTTTTATGTATACATTTACCTTTAGGAATGCGTCCTTTGCACCATGAACCAAAACTAATCTAGGTGCTCAAATATTTTTATCTCAATTTGAAGTTACAGCGCCAAGGACTTGGTCCCCACTTTTCCTGTAAGGACATAATTTCACCAGGCTTGAAATCCATGATTTATATGAAGTAGCTTTTCGTAGGTTTAGGGTTGATTCTTACTTCTGGATACGATTCGTGGTGCACCTTATGTTCTGAACCCATTCTCATGTAGTTTAGCTCATCTTAACCATTGATGCTGTTAGTGTTAGGTTAAAATATTAGGTTAATACCGTGATTTTCAACTTGTGTTTCCTGTTATTATGCACACCCTTTGTGAGGGTTCCATTTTGTGGGTAAATAGTTTCCTTTATACTTTGCTGTTAATACTACAGTTCCTTCGAATGTGCCAACTTGTGACCATGCAGGTTATATCAAAATTAACAGATGGGAGGGCTTCTCATGTACCATACAGGGACTCTAAATTGACTAGATTACTTCAGTCTTCATTAAGTGGTCATGGGCGAGTATCGGTAAGCCTACATCGAAATAAATTCCCTTAAAATAACATGAACTAGCCACGCCATAGAACTGTAGTACGTCTGTGGCATCTTATTTCTTTAAAAGAACTCTACTTTTCAGTGTCTGTCTAGTATCCTAATGTCTACGTTTTTGAATTCCAGCTCATCTGCACAGTTACTCCGTCATCGAGTAGTTCAGAAGAGACACATAACACACTGAAGTTTGCCCACCGTGCAAAACACATTGAAATTCAAGCTGCTCAAAACAAGGCACGATGGCTGAGCTGTCTGCATTTTCAAAATATGCTTTTTTTTAGTTGTTTTTGAAATTTAACTAATGAATCTGCAGATAATTGACGAGAAATCGCTTATCAAGAAATACCAAAACGAGATTCGCTGTTTGAAGGAGGAGCTAGAACAATTAAAACGGGGCATCGTCACAGTTCCTCAACTAAAACATAATGGTGGGGATGATATTGTACTTCTAAAACAAAAGGTACCCTGTGGTTTTTATTTCATTTTGAAATGTTGTTGGAAAAATGGAAGTCCAAACTTTGTGATTAAGTACTTGATTCATTTGCTTTTTCCGCCTGTTAAAAGTTTGCCACTTCCCAAATTCTGCACCTACAATATATTACCTCGTTTGTTAAGGTTAGGATAGAGGGAGAGACATCGACTGGATGAAACGGAAGTCTAAAATAAGTAGTCCAGACCCTGTGGTATAATCATTTATGTTAGCTAATATGTGTACAATACCCTTAACCGTAGTACATAGTGTTACACTCCCAGCTGGAGCAGAAATCTTAAATATGCCCAGCTTTTACAAATATAATTTATCCGACCCCCTCCTAATGACTAGTAAGTGCATCTGCAAGTTGTTTCCCTGCCTTTACACCTTGTAGAAATGAGTCCCTGCTGCATTTTCTCATGAACAAAGTGGCAATCTACTTCAATGTGTCTGGTCTTTTATGGAAGATCGGATTAAATGCAATATGCATGGCTAAGTTATAATCACGCCATAACTGTATAGGTGATGAATCCCCAGTGCCAAGCTCACAGAGTTGTTGTATCCACTTTGCAAGTAGCATCTGCCATAGCTCAATATTCTGACTCTGCACTTGATTGAGAAACAGCATTCTGTTTTTTACTTTTCAAGACATGAGATTACTTCCAACGAACATGCGGTAACCTGTAGTAGAATTCCTATCACATGGAGATCATGTGCAATCCGCATCAGAAAAAACTTCTACTCGATTATGTCCATAATTAAAGTATAAAAAACCACGACCAGGAGTACCCTTGAGGTATTGAAAAATTTGCATTACTGCATCCCGCTGAGAAGATCGAAGTGATGCAAGAAACTGGCTCACCGCACTCATAGGGGAAGCAATGTCAGGATGAGTAACTGTTGAATAATACAGTTAGCTCCTCCCGTTAGTCTTACTAACTTAAATATCCATAGGAGTCTCAAGAGGCTTTGATCCTAACATCCCTGTTTCTGTTAGCAAATCAAGTACATACATCCGCTGGGATAGAAAAGTAATCTTGTCGAGTGCCACCTCAATACCCAAGAATATCTCAACTTCCCCAGATCTTTGGTTTGGAATGTCTGCTGCAGATAGACCTTCAATACATTAACTCCAGCTACAGCATCACCTGTATATACAATGTCATCAACATACACGACCAAAAGAATTCTATCCGCATTACTATTGCGAAGAACAGGGAATGATCACCACTGCACCTCAACAAGGCAACTGAAGTACTACATCAGGAAAACACCCACACAGGTTTTGAAGGATTTATAGCAAACATCAAACATCTTGCAACTTCTGTTAGTTATCTTCCTTTCCTTCCATGAATCGTCCTCTTTCCGCAGTGTCATCTTGTCAGAAGGCTCCACTGTTTCTGTTAAGGGTACTGGTCATGTCACCTTGGCAGATGGTTCCACTGCTGTGCCGTGTATTAGGGTTAAGGGTATATGGGTCTTTCCTTTCATGTATAGTACCTCACATTAGTAATACTTTTGGGTTCAATGCTTCCTGCTTGCATATTACTGTGTGTACAAAGATCCATAAAACCTTAACCCTAATACATAGTGCAACATCTTTCGTCCTCAAATTTACCTTTATTTCGAAAGTATAGTTTCTGAATAAAGGTGTGGATTTATATTTGTGGTGTTGAGGGACCCCTTTTTAATAGCTTGTGCATGTCAAAAAGAATAAACTGTAATTTAAGGCAGTATTAACTCTTTGAAGTAACTAAAGGTTATCATATTTCTGCCGGTTGAGTGATCCCTAGAATATAGAAGGCTCCACTGTTTCTGTTAAGGGTACTGGTCATGTCACCTTGGCAGATGGTTCCACTGCTGTGCCGTGTATTAGGGTTAAGGGTATATGGGTCTTTCCTTTCATGTATAGTACCTCACATTAGTAATACTTTTGGGTTCAATGCTTCCTGCTTGCATATTACTGTGTGTACAAAGATCCATAAAACCTTAACCCTAATAAATAGTGCAACATCTTTCGTCCTCAAATTTACCTTTATTTCGGAAGTATAGTTTCTGAATAAAGGTGTGGATTTATATTTGTGGTGTTGAGGGACCCCTTTTTAATAGCTTGTGCATGTCAGAAAGAATAAACTGTAATTTAAGGCAGTATTAACTCTTTGAAGTAACTAAAGGTTATCATATTTCTGCCGGTTGAGTGATCCCTAGAATATAGAAGCTAAAAAACTGACTTCAACTTATCTCACTGAATGATATCCTAGGCTTCCTCACAATGGTCTGTAAATCTGATGAAAGAGATGAGGGACTAAAAGTGCCTTTTTCCCTGTATGCTTGTAATGTGGAATCCTAAGAATCTCATCTTGCAAGGGTAGTGTCGCTCCTCAGACACCAGTTCTACTAGAACTTGATAAAGATTGAGCGAGAAGCTAAGATATAAATCTGTAGGTTTAGTTCGTAAGAGAGCCCACTGTTTATGAAGAAATGTGCAGAAAGTGGTTGTATGCATCTTTTCTTAAGAAAATAATCTGTAGTTACCTTTTTCTTTCTGGGAGCTAAACAATTAAATACAGGTCACACCACAGATACAGTGGACAAAGTCATAAAATCATAAAAGCAAAAACAGGATCCTCCATCCTCCCGGAAAAGAAAAAAAGGGGACAGAAGAAACTTGAAGAGGGATTGAGTTTGGGCACATTTCACTGCTCGGGGAAGGCCCGCATCCAGATGCAGTTCTCAACTCGGAAAAAAATTACCGATTTCTTTACGTGATAGTACAAATAGATAGTAGCATGACTCTGGCTACTTCCCACCAGTGTATTGTAACAATTACTTGTCCTTCAAAAGCTATAACGGCTTCAAGGTAACACTTGGAGTCGTGTCTAGTGGCTTGACTGGATGGGCTTGGAGGTCTATCAAGATATCAAATACGTGTTAGTGCGATGCTATGAGCCACAACTGCTGCTGGTCCAATTATAGGTGTCAGTAAATTGTCCGGACCAGACCTTTATGTTGCTTAAATTCAACTAAGTATCTCAGCCTCCATGAATGGTTGATTGGATTTTTTACTACTATCTGTTCTCTGCATAAGTTGCAGATATAAGCCTGAATTTCACATTTCGTAGTCCGCCTTATAAGACCGAGTTATATCCTTGTCAAGGTTGGACCCCATTTCCTTACAGAGTCAGACACTACTCGAGTCCCCCCATACTTCTTTAATATGTCCATAAGTGAAACTAAGACTGATGGTGACACTTCTGTGATTACGATAGAAAAGATACAAGATATGCAGACTATAAGTCTTGGATGTTGATGCATAACATCTTTCAGCGTGTTGATTAATTTGGATGGATTATGATAACAGCAACGGGCAGATTATGCAACAATAATGTTCCCTTGCACATTTGAAACATATACGGCACAGTTACATTTGTTCGTAGAATTACATGCATATACACATCATCCTTTTATACATGTGGTTATCATGAATTGTAAGTTACAATTTTAGTTACAGCCAAACGATATGAGACTACTAACACTTTTTAGTCACATAGGTGTACTCCCTGTCCTAAAAAGATCGACTCCTTCCCCCTTATGGAACACACGTAAATGTATGTCAACTTTAAAGTTGGGAAAAGGGTTATAAGTTTGAGGACTATTTTGATAGTTTGTAAGATGATAAATAGATTTTGCAGTGGAAATGAATTTTTTTCCCCGGTCGTGGGTCCATTACCAGCTAAAATGTTTCAGAGAGAGACAGAATGATGAATTTGGCAAATGTTTGATAGTTTGGGGACTAGTTTGGCTGGAAATGAAGTCTACAGGACTGACAGGACTAACATGGCAAACACAGTTTATAGGTGCTTTTGGGAAAATGTTAAAAGTTTTTTTCTATTAGAGGATGACCTTTTACAGATGGTGGGTTTATGTGTCTTTAACTGTTCTGTGTTATCCATCCTGATGTGCAAAGTTTTTAGGGTTCTCCAGGTGTCCAGGTCTCGTATTCCTGTTCATGCATAATAGCTATACGGTTGCAACTATTGTTTTGTCCAGCTTTCAAAGCCCACAAGCTTTCTTAGCTTCAATACCACGGCAATCCAATTCTAAGAAGCATGGTCCTAAGCTAAGTAGAACTGTCCTTTGATGATAATTGTGCTTAGAACTTGATGTCGCTCCTTTCTCAGCTTTATAGATGTAGTTTTCTCTCTATTCTTGGTCATAGTGACCTTTATGTGGATGAAAACGAATTGGTCATGCTTTAACATGTTGACCTTTTTAGGTTACTCGTTTATTTTCTAAAGTTCGATAGTCTAGAGGAAGGAAAGCCTTTACTTGATGAGAAACTAATATCCTTTTCCTTGGACTGTATTGCCCTTGTTCTAATTGTCATAGCGCTGTCGTATAATGAAATTGACTTGTGCGTATCTTATGATTAGTTCTGTAATAATATTTTTTGCAAGTATCTTACATTTGGTGCTGTGTGATTTTCAAAGTTAGAAGATGGTCAAGTCAAGCTGCAATCAAGGTTGGAACAAGAAGAAGAAGCTAAAGCTGCTTTATTAAGCAGAATACAGCGTCTCACAAAGTTAATTCTGGTCTCAACAAAAGCTTCACAATCATCTAGGCCTAACCGGCCTGGTCCAAGAAGGCGACATTCTTTTGGAGAAGAGGAGGTAGTGTGACTCAATTAAAATTCTCTTTCTACCGATAATCATAATTACATTATGTAATACTTATGACATGCCATTCTGCTGAAGGAGCATTACTCTAGGATAGCTGCTTTTATTTATATTATCTTTAATACAACCTGTCTGTTGTTGCTTTATCAAATATGCAGCTTGCATATCTTCCCCACAGAAGGCGAGACTTAATCTTGGATGATGAGAACATTGACATGTATGTATCTCTTGATGGGAATACTGAAATTGCAGATGACACATTGAAGGAGGAGAAAAAGACCAAAAAACATGGATTGTTGAACTGGTTAAAGCTACGAGTGAGTAGAATATGAACAAGTTTATTCTGCTATAAAATTTGGTTTGAGTTTTCTCTATTTTAAACTTGCTAATGACCAAAATATTAAAGAAGTACTTTACAAGCTACTTTAGCTCCGATTTTATTGCTCTTACGAAGAACTAGGCCCGAGCCAGTTTGTAGAAGAAAATGCTTGCTAATTGCATATGCATGTGCTTGTGTTTGCTAGTAATGGTTCAGCCAATAGGTCCTAAGAGGTATATACCTGATTTTTCTTTTTCTTTTGCTTCATTTATTTCTTACTTTCAAATAAATCGTTGTTTACAGAAACGAGAGAGCGGCGTAGGGACTTTGACAAGCACTAGCGATAAATCCAGTGGAGCCAAGTCTATTAGTACACCTTCAACCCCTCAAGCAGAAAGCATTAATTTTCATACAGAATCCAGACATTCACATTCTTTACCAACAGAAACCACTCCTTCTGCGGATCTTATATCCGAAGCCAGGCAGGACAGAGAAAGTCCCGAGGATTTTTTACTACAAGAGACTCCACTGGTATGAGTTTTTCTTTCAAGTTTTGGAGAAATTTTTTACCTGCCATGAACAAACATAATTTTTGCGAAGCTTTTAAACGTTTCCATACACAGATTATAAGTAAGCATACAGACGTAAGCGCACATGTTTGTTTTGGTTCTTGTGATACTGCAACGGCAAAAGCCTTGTGCACTGGGCTGTGCTTTCATGTATCTTCTTTTGTAGGAGTTACAGGAGTTACCAAGGGAGATTAAAAAAACAAATTTTAAGAGTTAATTAGCCGTTTAAAGTTTCATAACTAGAGATACCCTGCCACCCAAATCAATAAAAGGAAAAGATGTAGATAATTAAAATTTAATGATGTACGGACGGGCGGGAGGGGGCTGGGCGATTCCGCATGCAATAAAAACGTGCGGATTATTCTACTTTAATTTTCTTAATTGCACTAGGATTTAATGTTAGTATTATTAACCACAAACTGCATTTAAACACGGTTAATTGGCCTTCTATCCTCTTTCCATCATTACTGTTAAAGACTTAATCATGAGTTAAGCCTTTAAGGTTAAGACAAGTTTCTGGCTTGGTGCTTAATTTGGATGCAACTTTCATTCTGCTAATCTAGCTCCATTACTTTGCATCATAAACTACTATGGTATTCCATTTCGATTGTGCACAATAAACTAATAATTCAAGTTATGGCATACAGAGACAGTAACACACACTTCTGTGAGGAGAAACCCTGATTATCTACCGAGACATTATAAGCTAGTGCTTATAACAAACAAAGACGTATGGAGTGTTCAAGAGCACAATTTTACAGGTTGTATATAATGTTTTCAAATTAGAATACCTCCATGGTCCATGGTTTTAGACTAGTACAAAGACAATTAAGACATTGATCTCGGAGCAGCAGAATTTTTTTTTCTGTGGCACTCCATTTCAAGTGCTCTAGAACAGTTATCTGACGAGGTCATAATAAACTCTAAGTAAAATATGCATCTTGATTCTTGAGTGTGTGAGAGCTATTTCTTTTGCGTGCTCTAGAATGATTGTCCAACGAGGTCATAATAAACCCTAAGTAAAATATGGATCTTGATTCTTAAGTGTGTGAGAGCTATTTCTTTCGCGGAGAACTCAGTCTTTTGATATCTTGTGCTTAAGGTTGAGATTGCAAAGTTGAATGATGAAATCAAAATGAAGAATGGACAGATAGCTCTACTGGAAACACAAATTGCTGATTCCATTATTGCTTCCCACGACAAAGTGGATAAATTTGAAGCATCACAGGTAAGGTCAGCTTTCTTTGGTTGCGTACACTGGTTTGCCTCTTCTTTTCAACTTTATTTTCTAATCCAGCTGTTCTGGCATAACACAGTCATTAGCTGAGCTAGAGGCACAACTGAATGAGAAGTCATTTGAACTTGAGGTGAGGCCGTCTTTGTTATTTCTATGAAAATATTTGTTTTCTTCTTTCTATTCAGAACGCTAATGATGGTGAAGTCTTGTTATTTTTCAACTCTCCCACACTGGAGATGTATATGGGTATCATTTGAGAGAACATTTATGTTACTGAGACTTTCTTCTCTTACTTTCATTCTGAAGATGTAAATTCGTTCTTTGGTGCAAAGTTATCACAAAAGAAAGTTGTGGATCATGTCTAAGAATTGGTTTCTTACATACTAATGATGGTAGACGTGCACTTGTGCTCACTTTTTTCGATTAACCAAGTTATTGCTATAATTTCAAATACCATGTGAGGCATGTTGGGACGTGCTTGCATCGATTTCGCCAATTGTTTTTAATTGGACCAAGTTAAATCAGGAGTTAGATCACTGCTTTTAGTTTGACTGTTGGTGAGGTTCCAGATTGAAGTGAGATGATGGTGTGCGTTGCAACCTTACAAATAAATGAAAGAAAAAAATACCACATTGAGAAATGAACTAAAACTTCAGTAGTTGTCATCCTAAAGAGTTTCTGGTCTTGACAGAGAAGCATTCTATCGTTTTCCTTTTCAGGTTAAAGCTGCGGATAATCGAATAATTCAAGAGCAGCTCAACCAAAAGGTACAAATCCCATACCAAAATATTTACTAATATCTTGTTATATCTTGGTTCTTGTGGTTGAAGGACATGCTGTGACAATCGTTACTCTTCAATCAGATCTATGAATGTGAAGGATTGAAAGAAACAGTTGCCTCCTTGAAAGATCAGCTCTCTGATGCACTTGACTTGGGGAATTTCAGCCCATTGATAGGCCATTCACAGCGTTACTCTGCATCAAAAAGCATCCAGAGGGAACGTCGTTTAGAAAAGGAAGATACAGCATTGAAAGATACAAAAGAAGGGTTGCTTTTGCATGCTAAGGTTCTTTTCTGATCTTTTCATTCAGTGTGATGTTTGTTCAGTTGCATAGCGCTTCAATTATTGCTGCCAGTAATGGTTCCTAATCATCTCTGCTGAAATGTCCGTGTTCATTTCCATAAAAATTAAAGTTTTAGTTATAATGAATATAGCTATCAGGTGTTGGGATTAAAAATAGGGCATGCTGCTCTAAAAAAGGTGGTTGAAATGCTTTGTCTTGGAAATTAAAGTGGGACAATAGGATGACGAAATGAGAGAATGAGAGGGCTTTAGGTTGAAAGTAAAAGACCAATCATAGCCTTCAGTTCTCTGTGTCCTGCCTCCCATACAAGAGCAACTGGAATATTACGTCTAATCTTAACAGGCATAAGAAATGTTGAAAGAAAAACGAGAAGGACATTTCTGAACACGTCATGTAGACAGTGTTCAGTGGGAATTTGAAGAAAGAGGCATATGTGGGAATAAACTGCCTCCTGAAGGAGAATGGTAACACCTAAAACTTTCTGGATGGATGAACATAAGGAGATGATGAAGAGTTTGCAAAATGAGATTACGTGAACTATTTCAACCCCAGCCCTCGCTCCTGTCATCTTCAACTGTTAGCCTCTAATACTATCATCTGGTTCTGAGTTTGGGCCTGTTGTCTTTGCTATATTGATTTTCCTTTTTTCATTGTTGTCTGTATAGGAAACTGAGATCGAAGAACTCAAACACAGAGTGAATGCGCTAACAGAGTCTAAAGAGCGGCTAGATCTTCGGAACAAGAAGCTGGCGGATGAGAGCTCATATGCCAAAGGATTAGCTTCTGCTGCTGCAGTTGAATTAAAGGCGCTGTCAGAAGAAGTTGCAAAGCTTATGAACCACAATGAGAGACTGGCTGCTGAACTTGCAGCACAGAAGAATTCCCCGACCCAGCGAAGAATTAATGGTACCGCCAGGAATGGCCGAAGAGACGGCCTCAATAAACGGCAGGACCAAGGAGCGTTACAATCAGATTTCAAGAAAGAACTGGCCTTGAGCCGGGAGAGAGAGCATTCTTACGAAGCTGCCTTCGCAGAAAAGGATCAAATAGAGGCTGACCTACAAAGAACAGTCGAGGAATCGAAACAACGAGAGGCTTATCTCGAGAATGAACTCGCAAACATGTGGGTTCTTGTGGCGAAGCTAAAAAAATCTCAAGGTGCTGAATCCCAAGCTTCTGAGTCCCCTCGAGAAAGCCAACGAGTCGATAATTTCAAACTTAGGAATAACACTGGGCTAAGTAAGGGCTTCGAATGAAAGAAAAAGAACTGGAAAATACAGTAGCTAGCATTGAGAGAGTGTGTTTGGTGTGTAGTCCAAGTGGGGTTGAGTTGCTTATTCTGAGTGATGGCAGAACCTCTATTACTGTATATATATATATATATGAGGGGCTTTTGCGAGGGGGTTTGTGTTGATTCGGGGCATCCTTTTGGAAGATGTATGGTGGTTAACGTCAGTTGCTTAGATCAACTCCGAGGCTGATCATTTTCATGCTGCGACCATGGTCCGAGTGGAAACCTAGCATTTGCTGTAGGTATATCTGTTTTTCTCAATATTAAAGTGAAGAAAGAAGTAAAACTTCGCCATTAGTTGGACCAAAATTAAGGTCCCCGAGTTGATTCTAAGAGCTGCCTTATTTTATAGACAGATACCAGTATTAAAAAGATTCCATCAACGAATTTTTTTCCCCAAAAAAAATTAACTTGTGTGAAATATTTTAAGTAAACTTGTGTAATCCATCTATCGTAGACCACCTCTCTACAATCACTTGATTGTGTTTGTTAGAATGCATCTGAGGTAACACATGATGGGGTTCAATTTACTGTCTTGACTGAGGTCCCAACTAATTGGGTACTTACTCAAACCATGGAGCTAGGAGACCCAGTGATGTTATGGCGTTTAGAGGCGGAGGTTGCTCGGTAGATAGAAAGGTTGGTATCACTGAGGAAGTTAGTTTCGTCTTCTACCGTCAATTTGATTATTAATGGAGGGGGTAAATTAGAATCCACGGGGATTGGATTGGAGGTAGCGTAGGTAAAACAATTTTAGGTACTGATTTAGAACGTATGAAAAGTAGGGTACACAAAGGTAGATTTGCTGTATACTTTTGGACACAGTTTTGACATTCGTTACTTTTGCACGTGTACGAGACGGAAAGATTTTATTGATAAGGTGCTGGTGGAGAGGGTGCCATCTTCTAGTTTTCACTTCAAAATCGCTTTTTTTGAGATCTCCTTCTTACCCTCTACATATGTGCTTTGGATGAAGGATCATCTCTTCTCCGCTCATTTTTATTTGGTAGTCCAATTGTAAGATCCTGCTGCCTGCTGCTTCTCAATATCATGGGTAAGGGGGCTAAAGCTGGCAAGGACGGTTGTTTTTGGCCCTGTACACAAAGCCGTTTTCAAGTATTCAACTTGTGACTCCAAGCAACGGTGGAACAATGCTCGCTTACGCTCTCTTTAAGTTTTTTTTTTAAATATATTATCTAATTCGAAAAATCGTTGTTTTTGCATACGGTCGGTGATGAAAGAAAAGCAGGCAATTGTCTAAATTTATTTTATAGATATTCTTTTTGGAGATCCAAAAACACAAAATTAGAAGCGAACAACTTGGTGATCGAAATGGGACGTAAGCAAACACCCCTTCTAAGCTGAGAGAGCCGAACAACGTTTAGAGATTGTTATTGGGCTTGAACTTAGGAACAGGCCTGGGCTCTCCACCCTCTTATATCATACGTACAAGAGCAGTGACGGATCCATGATTTAAAAGTAGACCAGACCGAAGTACATGTATGTAAAAAGAAAGTTCAACGCAGTTTCCATTTTACACAACAAAACTTTTCATATATGCCCCAAAAAGTGCCAAACAATGCATTTCTATAGTAACACTCTGTGTGTGTGTGTGTGTTTCGGCCGTGGGTAGGGCTTGGGCAAGAGGCTGCTGGGTGGGGAGGGGTGGGGCGGGGCGGGTGGGTGGGTCTGTCTTCTAAAGAAAAAAAGAAGTGAAAAATTAAAAAATGAGAAGAGAAAAACCAAACTTGTGCCGACGATTTTGCCCCTGACGGATTTGTTCCAAAGTTAGAGATTTTGAACGGAAGTACTTACTAATTGAAACTACAGACCTTTAAACGTAAAAATCGAACATTAGGGCCCTCAAGTGAGATTTTCATGTACTTTTAGGACACTAAAGTGTATTTAACTATAGAATGTTAATAGTCTGGTATTTCGTTCACTGTGAGGTGGTTCATTGCATTATCTGTAAGTGGATGGGATTAAATCGGCCCAGAGGTAGCATGAGCTAGTATTGATCCAACTCAAAAATTTTATTTTGAAATTTCATAATTTAATTTTCTTTTTTTAAGAGACCTTGGATACAAAATCGCAATAATCAATTTTTTTAGTTTAAATGCAAGACTGATGGAATTCAAGTTGTACTTTAGTCTTGTAGGTGCTCATGCGTGTTACTAGTGAGGTCAATTTTCTTTGTCATAGACGTTTCTAAGAAAATATTATACTAGAGTATAATATAATGTTGTTATACCAACGATTTTTTTAATCTTTCAAACAAGGTACATCATAATTCGGGTTAATTCATGTTTCAGTAAAGGTATATGATCAAATTGATAAGCGATATAAGCGCTCTCTAACGACAAGCTCCTTAGATCCAATCAATCAACTCAATTTCTCATTGCTTTCGGAACTCGCAAAAGATAGGAGCATTGATCTCAATTTTCTCTTTTTTTGAAATTAATCGCATCGGTCTTGTTAGAACATTCTAAGTCTAGCGTTGGAAGTTTGTAATCTTTGGAGCATTGTAGACTCAAATTCTCGAATAAGTTACAACCTAGACGGTAAGAGAATCGCACTCCAATGGTCATTTTCTTGCAAGAGAAGAAAGTCTCTGGTACTACAGTAAACATCGGATTAGAATATATGTCTTCTGGGACTATAGTAAGATTTAACTCCTTGATATCATTTCGCTCAAAGTTGATGGCACTATTAATGCAACAATTAGTTTGCTCTCTTTAGGACACCTAAAATTTCTCGATTTGACTCTTCGAGACTTTTAGAAACTACTCAAATTGATTTCAAGCCTTTAGGGGTCCAAAGAAACTTACGAAAGCAGTTTAAAGTTCAGATTGATGAGTAGACTTAAGGGGATCCAAGAACATTTTGGTTCTACCTTGAGGGCGAAGCGAACGGAACACCCTCAAAATCCAAATGGAGTAACAAGTTCATATATTGCTCAAGTTGTTTGACAAGCTGCTAATATGGGTTGCATTCCGGTAGGGAGGAAAGAGATGATATGGTGCACGATGGGTTGAAGACAACAGGAAATCCTATCCACACCATCAAATGGAGTTGCTTGGGCCATGTTACCTGCTGCTCATATGGGTTGCATTCCGGTAGGGAGAAAAGAGATGATATGGTGCACGATGGGTTGAAGACAACAGGAAATCCTATCCACACCATCAAATGGAGTTGCTTGGGCCATGTTACCTGGCTAACAATTATAGTACTAAAAACATTGATATTTTTTTTCCTTTTTTTAGTTAAATATAGGCGAAGATCTAGTTCAAATAACTTCTTTTTAAATTATTGATATATACCTAGAAATGAAATTAATTATACGTTAATAGAATACCTTTCACTTGGAACAGCCGAAGACAAGGCTTTCCATTGTTGAAAATGCTCCTACACGAGATAGTAGGTCAAAACAACACTCTTTGTCGAACTGATTTCCTCGCCGACCGCCCAGCCTAGCTTTGACCTTAATATTTGCATTATTATCAACTTCCAACATCTGTGTAGTTGAGTAGCCAATTGAGTAGTCGCGACATGGAGATAAAGTGGCAAACCCTTGAAGGATGATGAACCTGGATCCGTATTTGCCAAGTGGCTTTCGAATCCCATGAATCCAAAAGATCGTTTTGGATTCAATTGCTTGAGCCCTTGGGCATTCATAGATTACTAGTGTGATATGGCAAGAACAACCATCGAACTATGAACTCCACCGACCGGGTGTAAACAATCATTCTGAATCATCTTGATCGGCAACTAGATATCATATAGACTTCAGAATCGATGAATGAAAATTTCCAAGTTAGCAACAATATTTTTCCAAAAGAATGCTCGACAAATTTTTAGTTTCTAAATCTAAACGATGCACTTTTATCATCATTAGATACCCCATTAAAACTACTGGTGTGTCTACAATTTAAAGCAGGTTGCTGGATGTGCAACTTAAATTAGCATTGATTTTGCTATTGCGTTATTTAGAATTGGTATTTAATCACATTGACTGAGCCAAATAAGTATGAAACAAAATTTGTCCAGGAAATACTATATCCCAGTTTTGGCAAAAACAAGAAAGTAGAAGTAACCCCAAGGGGTTGACTTGGTGGTCAATGAGGTATGCTCCCTACCTTGACTTCCTGGGTTCAAGCCTTGGGGCCAGCACCCAGAGGAATAAAAATTTCTCTGAATGCACCAGACCGATGTAGGGGGTACGCCCTTAAGATCGCCCGGAGAGGAGACTTAGTCTCGGTTGACGCTAAAGCTGACTCGAGAATACCCCTTACCGTCTAACCAAAAAAAAAAAAAAAGAAGAAGTAATATATATGTACTCAGATCACAACATTGAGATGGAAGTATACAACAAAATTAGTGTGCAACAGATCACACCTTTTGTGTTCAGCAAAAACCATTTCCCAAGATTCAGTTAACTACTTGGGAAGTTGTTCGTGATTAATCAGCTGGTGTTGCTGCTTTTGGTTGAGCCGCTAGCAATGTTACTTAGTTTGCTTACTCGTTACGTGCGGTTGAGCCTGATTGATTTACAGCGTGCTTTTGCAAATACTTTCTTCATAGGCCAGATGATTATTATGTTTTTTCTGTTTATGACATCAACCAAGTGTAATTTAGACCGTCTGGACATTCATGAGATGCTTTCCAAGTGTAAGTTAAGTTATTTAGTTATGGCTTGTTAAGTTACCATATGTTCTAAAAGCTTAAGCTTTTAGAGCAGATGGTAACTTAACATGGTATTAGAGTTCTGGTTTGGCAAGGTCTTAGGTTCAATTCTTTCCGCTTGCATATTTGGTCCCCTTTATAATAATGCAATTTGCATTCTAATTATCTGTGCACTTGGTGGTGGTGCATCTTGATTTGAGCTCTGGTTTGACAAGGTCTACGTGTTGGACCCATTCTCTAACAGCTTAAGCTTTTAGAACAAATGGTAATCTAACATGGTATCAGAGCTCTGGTTTGACAAGGTCTACGTGAGAGGGAGTGTTAAGCATAATAACATTGTTGGACCCATGCGCCTAGGTTTCCTCGTTCGTCTAGATCAGTAGATAGTTCCAGGGTAGTGATATCTAGTGCTATTAGAAATGAGCATTTTCGTTAGTAGAACACACAAACTGAATTACGTTTCTCACTAGGACTATCACCTAGACCTAGGATTCTTGGATTTGTTAAATAAAGATCAAGAAGGGGCTCATTCTACAGGGAGCATCATTAGATTGTTGTAATTCACTACCTAAAGTTCGATGGTTAGAGCTGCAATTCCGGTACTATCTAGATAGGGAAGTCCTCCAACTCGCATATGCTTGTATGGTGTTGTTTCCTAATAAATGGTAAAATATAGAACAGTACGAGATAGATTTCATTACCTCTATGATGTCTCTCCTTTGTCTGTTCCTTTTCATATCTCATTTAGGTATTGGAATTCGAAGCTATGCAAAGCGAAGATGAAAGAATTGAACTCTTTTTCTATTGGTATCTTCGTCTTCAAATCTAGCTAAACCGAGGGGCGCAAATGCAAGAAAATTCTTCTTGTTTCAGTTTCTCAGTATCATAGAACACGTGTTTTACTGAAGGGAACAGGAAATAAGTTGGCATCCGGCCCTTCATAACTAAAAGTACTGAGGTGTTGTCAAAGCAACAAGCATCCTCTTGTACATATGCCATGGCTTGCAAATCTATGCACTGGTTTCTCTGAAATCTGCAGTAACAGTGAATTTACTGAAGGTCGGAATATAAAAGTCTCCAATTGTAAATCAGTGACAATGGCAAGAAAGTCATATTTCGTAGATAATCAATTAGATTGCAAACCACTTATGTCTCATAGATCGCCAACAACATCTATATGCAAAATATATGTTACTTTCCGTGCCAAAGTTAGGCATCGTAGACTCCAACATCGTGCCAGTCTGGGTTTTCCCATGAACTAATTTAGGGTTTATTACCCGTAGACTGCTATATGGGTAGTTGTCTATCTCCTGGTACCAGGTCTTGCTCTAACTTAAGATTTTTCCTGATCCAATAAGTACTTCGATATTTGTATCCTTATACCTCTTATATCCAACTCATCTCTTGCCCCTTGCACTGAACTTGTGGTTGTATATATTCTCCACAATAGCACCCATAGGCCCTTAAATTAAAGTATCACCACAGATAGCAAAGGATGGAGGAGAAAAGAACATAACGAAAAACTAAGCTACACTACCAAATTATTAGCATTTTTCAATCTAATTGAAGCCCGTTTCCAACTTTTCTTTTCTCCTGATTACCATTTTATAAATATCAGCTAGTATGAGCCTTTGATGGAATTTGATTTAACTGTAACCTAGCATGTTAGTAGAGATAAGAGTTTGGTAGACCAGAGAAAAATATATTAAAATTGGTTCGTGTTCAACTTGAGCCTGTGCTGCGTGCTGGAGATCTTCTGCAGGTTGATTTTCCACTCATTGTAAGGTTCCTGATCAAGTCCTAATAGCTGTAACTTATGAGAAGAGACTGGCACACAGTCTTGCGGATATTGGATCTTCTCGACAGCTGAAGCACCGAATATATACCTAAATAAGCCAGAACCAAGGACAACCGGTGTGCTACTGCATGTACCAACAATTTAATTACGATTGAAGCAACACTGCATAATCATGTCCAAGATTTTTCACTCTGTGAGTTTACGAACTGACAGTTCAGGTACTTCAGTCTTAATAAGTTGTTACTACTTTTACGTGAATGCACGTATGTCATTACCAGTAATCTAAAGATCACAAAAGGCGCTGGTCAAGACTCGCTCATTTGATAAGGCGGTATTGTAAATTTAGCTGCCAATATTAGAGTATTAACCCATCTCGATTTGCTTAGTAAGTAAATCATTAGATTACAATCAGATATGGAAGCACCACATATACCTTCATGAAGTATTTTAAGCCATAATGTAGATAAGAGTGTTGGATATTACAACATTAGCAAATAGCAAATGGAATAAGTAGAATCTTTTGATTTATGAGAGAGCTTCAGCATGAAAGGAAAGCAGGGTTTGAAAACAAATCAATGGAATGACCTAGCTGGTAGTGTCCCAAAGGACTGTGCATGATATCAAAGGTTCTTTCTGATGATAAGTGGCTGAGATACAAGCCAACTATTTTATGAATGTAAAGAACAACTGATACCTATCAAACTTATCTCAATCTAATAGTATTATCTTAACAAACAACCAATTAAGTAGTACAAAACATAATACTAACCGTGAAGAAATCGAGCTACTCCAAATGTGTTTTAAAACAAATCCACGTTTGGAACTCAAATGAGCACAGACATAGTTTTGCATGCGTGTATATGTACTGCGAAAATGAAAAGGTGGACAATATAACCTTGTTCTACCCATCTGAAAACTAAACCTTCCCCTGTGTGGACAGTACCATGCTTGCCAATGAAACAGGCATTTCCTGAAGTCCTGCCTCCAATCTCATCCTCATTCCCTAGGTAGAACGTGAGAGCCCTCTAGTTTAATATGGCCCTAAACCATCTCTTTACGTCAACATTTGTTGCGGATTTGGTATATAAACATCACGAACGAAACTACATTCTTGCAGCTCTTGTAGGTAAGAGGTACCAGTTCTGGAAAGCATGTATAGGTACCAATTTTGGCAACACAAAGTCCGGGGTTCAGTCAAGACTCGCTCTTTGATAGGGGGCGCTGTAGAGACTGTTTGCGATTTACTATTAATTAAGGTTCGTTCAGAGCTTGCAGATGATCTCAATTGTTTTGGTTTATTTGCCATAAGGAAGAAGAATCAAGATGTCCTAGTATGGTACAATTCCTAACAATGGTGATAAATCAATGCATGGCGGTCTTTTTACCCTTGCTATTATTTCGAAGAATAAGGTAGATGAATATTATCGGAAAAGCTTCAGCAATGAATAGTTTCTGTCCTTTCCATTTTTTCTTTTTTTGATCTTTCATTTTGACACCTAGCCAAGTGAAGAAACTGATGGAAGGTACACAGAGTTCAACATTGTTTCTTTCTTCTTGTATTGTAATTTCCTCTTAAAGTTTAGCTAAACCTATGGACAGAATTAGAGAAAATGAAAGAAGATGTTTAGTTTCGGTTTACCAATAGTTTGGTACAAACCACAGTACTTAAGACATAAGCTGTTCATGTAAAATCTTTTGTTGTTTTATTTATGTTTATGATATTTTACTCGAGATTGAAAATATATATATGAATTTGAGGTGTTGTCCAACATCATTAATAAAAGTAAAAAAGTCCATCGTAAATAATTAATGTATATCATAAGTAGTACGACAGTAATTATATACGAAAAAAGCAAAGATTTGCCCACAAAAAGGTTAAGCATCGGGGGAGAATCCAACACGCGGAGCCGCGGGTTTTTCCACGACATGATTCTAGGGTTTAATTTACATTGGTCGATATGGCGAACGAGCCTAGCTTCATATCCAAGTACCTCGACTTGAGCATTTCTTTTTTTCCTTGCAGTGAACTTGTGTTTCTTTTCTTCGACGTAGAGCACTAAATAGTGTTGTATATTATTGTTTCAAACCACTTGTGTGTGGTGGGGCTCGTAGCCCTTATTTTATGCGTCAAAGGGAAGCCTGCCAAAGCAGGCTATGCCTTCAACTCCCATGCCTTGTTGTTCCTGTTTTTCGGCCGGTGGAAAGGCTGACAACTCCCCCAATTTTTTCTTGCTTTGTCTCCCAAGTTTTGGGGCAGACTCCTCTGCCTATATAAAGGTCATTCGGCCTCACAGATTGAACACACCAACAC
This sequence comes from Escallonia rubra, assembly GCA_033065855.1. Classification (NCBI taxonomy): domain Eukaryota; kingdom Viridiplantae; phylum Streptophyta; class Magnoliopsida; order Escalloniales; family Escalloniaceae; genus Escallonia; species Escallonia rubra. The sequence continues at coordinate 49,008 of JAVXUO010000630.1, read as the reverse complement.
ACCCGGCCGAAGCACGCTCTCTCACACACACATTCTGTTTAAATCACTTACTTATACACTTTGTGATGATTTTAGTGTCAACATATTTTGGTATTGATTGAGTCGTGGAAGAGGATAGTCAAGAGGGTCGTTCGTGAGACTCAGTTGCATGTGCGTGCAAACAGAGTTAAGACTATAGTCTAATCCTAGAGGTTGCGTGCCGTGAAGCCCATCGCATCGAGCTACTGGTTTCGGGGGGCACGAAACAACCTTTTAGGACAAAGTTTCGGCTTGATTCTATAGATTGGTGAGATTGTTTTAATGTTTTTTGTAACGTGATATTATTTATATTATATTTTGATTTTGTGTAAGAAAGTGCGATTCTGTCCCAAAATTATTGTAAACGGATTTATATCCAACAAATAGCATAAGCACGGTTGAATCTGCAACGTCAATTTCTTAGCCTCTTCGACTATTTTGTTATTCTAAAGTCAGACTTGAGAATCTCCATTTAGATGTCTAGCTAATTTGTAAAGCTTGAAGATTGTTAGGAATCTCATTCTACGTGCTTGATCTGTTCATGCACATTATAATGAAGTTTTCTGGGGGTGATCTTTGAGATCTATTTTTGTTTTGGTACATGATCTTCGCATCCCAAAAAAAAAAAAAAGGAGAAGGACATCGTTCGGATCCGTGTATACACGTACTATATATGCCATCCCTTAAGAATATTCAAAGTGTAAAATCACGCAAGAAAATGCGCTCTCTATCTGTGTGCATTCGCGGGTGCATCCATATTTGTCATGAGTTGGCTTCACTTCAATCTACTACCTTCATACATAAATGCAACTTGTATAAAAGTTATAAAAGACATGAACGGTTTTAATTTTGTAACCATGTGGATAACTTGGCCAGAGAGGCTCATGAATGAGTCAATTGTCTAAACTCGGAAAGCATTTGTTGCTGAACATAACATATATATACCAGTTTAGCATTAGTTGAAAGGACATAACTTAATTCCCATTAAATTAGTAATAATTAGAATTGCATGAGATCTTGAGATTAAAGCCTTCCTTTTGTCTTTTCAGAAGCCATGAATGCAGAGAGAGGGGGAGAGAGAGAAGAAAACAAGATAGGATCACATAAATCTTAAAGTCATTGTAAAGATCCAAGTAAGATTCAAGCCATGTAACGTTTCAAAGCCAACCTGATCTGCAGCATCCACATAGGAAAAGCATTGGAAGGGCTTGCTCTTTTGACAACAAACAAAAGTTTCAACCACAACATGCAAAAGCAAAAACAAAACAAAACAAAACAAAACAAGGAACCAGAACAAATGTAACAGCCACAAATGAATGATGACAAATCATCGGTGATCGATCGAGAGCTTCGTGTTCAAGTCGAAGCACTCCATCCTCTTCGCTGAAGAAACTTCGTTCACATCATCCTCCATAGCTCTCTTCCCTTTAGCCTTAACACCCGGATCAGTAGCAGTCCTCTCAGATGAGCACTCCAAGTGCTTTTCCGCCTCTTCCTTAACCTTACAAATGACATTCCACTTTTGCATAGGATCTGGTTCGACCACTTTTTGAAATGTCGATCCATGGTCCAGTTTAGCTGTCTTTAAACTATCAAAAGGTCGCGAAGCCATCGCTTGCATTGGCATCCCATTTGTGGCTGCAGGCGAAGACCTACTTTCGACCACCTTTCCAACTCCAAACAAGGGATTAGGCCCATTTTCTCCCATTGGATTCTGTTCTACAGCTACAGGCATTGGATTCTCATGGTTTTGCGGTGCCAGTGGTGGCACCGCCAAATCATTAACAGCACTAGGAAGAAACTTACTTTTCGATGCCTGCCCTAGGCCTGATCGAAGCCAGGGATGGACATACGTTTTTCTACCTTCCGGTTTTGGTATCAAGAACTTGTGAACTTGTACAACTGGGGTTGGGATGTTTAGGGCTCGCAACACAGCATTCCTGGACCAAGGAGTAAGCTCATTACCTGCCAGTTCAGTAGTCGATCGTGCAGCTTGTTGGGAAGTCCCTTGACGATGTGACCTGGAAATGGCTGATGGGTGGTGGCGGCGATGGTCAGACTGAGGGATCGGGATACGATGGTGACGAAGACTCTTCCTCCATCTCTCGTCGTACCTGTGAACTTTCTGGTGACCAGCCAAACCCTGGCTGCAGAAGAAGGGCTTCTCACACAAGAGGCATTTGTACATCCAATTTTTGGTTTGACTCTTTTTGGGTTTCTGGGTGCACATCCCTCCAAACAAAAATCTGAGATGTCAGCTACGGGAGGAAGAGCAGAAGAAGAACATGACGATGAAGAGAGGAGTTGAAGGTATGATTGGAAAGCTAGAAAGGTAGGGTTTATATTAGATGTCTATGGAGGGAGTGAGAAGGGTGAGAACAAAAGTTTCGGGTGAAAGATGCCTTCATCGTTTTATGACTGGGAAAGCTTTTGCTCATAAATTCATTTGTCTACACATGAGCATGACACGTTTTGTGGCATCCTTCATTTTATTCAAAATCAAATAGAGAGAGAGAGAGAGAGAGAGAGAGAGAGAGATGTGTACATATGTTAGCATTGGACTTTGTGTGGTTACTGTAATATAGACTCCTTAATTGGTTACTTAGGTTCATGTCCAACTTTCTAAAATTATAGGTTAAACAAATTACGGGTATAAAATGATAGTACTATGGAAGAGTGACATTGGTCATTTAGAGCGAACCAATATGACTGTTTTAAATAGAAAAAAGTTTCACTTTTGCCCATGGTTGTATCTTAAGATTGCAACCCTTCAATAATTGGTACTTCATTAATGTTGTATGCCGTGAATGCCAAAACTTAGTGACCAGGACGGAGGAAGCAGTGAGCGTGTGGGGGGGGGGGGGGCACGTGGCCCCCTGCTTCCATTAAAAACCTTCCTCTTTTATAGGTGTTGACTGTTGTTATAAACCTAGATCGGTCCATATAAAATTTCCCCTCGTTTTTTTTTATTTTTCCTACGTGCCCAACACGTGTTCAACAAAAGATTTGAGAGGTTTTCCTTTCACTCTAGCATGGTGAGGCGTAATTTTAGTCAAGGATGTTTCCCTTTCGATCACCCTAGCTTGTTTTTCTTTTGGCTATTAGGCGCCCACTTTAAACGAAGTTTCTAGCTCCGCCATTGTTAGTGACACCAAAGAAATATCGCTAAGATTTATCAGCAAAGGCCCTTTTTAAATTGTTACTAATTACATTAAGTAACAGTTATTTGTCACTACATGGGAGGGTTTCAGCCTTTAGCCACAACCATGGCTAGCTAGCACTTTCTTTTCTTTCTTGTTATAGTATTAGTTTGGCAGCTCCTAGTCAAAAACGAAGAAAGGGCTTGGAAGGCCAGCCCAGGCCAGCCCACTTGGACGGTCAATCCAAGTCGAGGGAAGCCCATCTTGTGTTTAAAGGTGAGTTGGGCTTGTAACTCAAAGTTATTGGGCTTATGGCAGCTCTGGGCCACGTTGGAATTGATGATGGCAGGCTTGGTGAGAGCATGTTTGATGGGCTTTGGTCAGGAGACCATAAAATGGATTTTAAGGCTTTTCAGCCTTGTGTTTGGCGGTGGATTCATGTATGGGCTTGCCTTTAAGGCTTGCACATGAATAGAAAGTTTTTTTTTTTTCTTTTCTTTGTTTGCCACCGTTTTGTTCATAACAGTGAGGAGATGCGGGTTTTCAATTTGGCTATGAATAAAACTGTAATCTACAATCCGTTGGTATGGGAATCAGATCATCAAGCGTGGTTGATCGAGAGCAACTTGAATTTCTTTGTGTGCTATTGTTGCGACAATACGTATAAGAGGGTGATCAGTAGCGGAGTCAAAAATCTTGTATAAGATGAGTGTCAAGTGTTGAAGGTGCCTTCGCGAGTTTGGTTTACAAAGAGATAAAAGGTCTCCATCACCCTTGGTTTTCAATTTGGCTATGAATAGAACTGTAATCTACGATCCGTTGGTAGGAGAATCGGATCATCAAGTGTGGTTGACCGAGTGCAACTTGAATTTCTTCGTGTGCTATTGTTGCGACAATACGTATAAGAGGGTGATCAGTAGCGGAGTCAAAAATCTTGTACTCCCTCAGTCCCACATAATTTGATCAACTTTCTTTTTTCAGTCGTCCTACAAAAATTGCTAATTTTCAAATTAAGAAAGATTATGTAGATGTTTTTTACATATTTATCATTTTTACACATTTTTTTTAATTTCTCTCTCTCTCTCTCTCTCTCTCTCTCTCTCTCTCTATACATTTAAATCTTCATCAACTCATTTTCTTACATTTTTTTATTCATTCTCTCTCCATATTTAACATTCTACTTGTAATGCCCCGAACCCGAGAGTCCATACGCGTCCTTAACCAACCTTCAAATGCGTCGATAACGTAACTATTATATATGTAGAGCAGAGCATCTAAAATACCGCAAACATAATGATTTGAATCTCAAAATTTTAACTCCAAAATACTTCAAAACTTTATTACAAATATCTCAGACTAAATATCTGAATCCAAAATAAAAATAAAAACCAACTAACCAATAATTTGTCTAAAGAATTCATAACCTCTACGATTCTCAATACCAAACACCAAAGTAATTTCACCGTTGTACTAAAATATCGCCCTTCGTGTTACTTTTGACCTGAAAGGTGAAGGAAACGAAAAACAAAGGGGTGAGCACGAATTGTTCAGTAAAATTTTTTACATACAAAGGACCAAAACAAATAGGAAACATGAGTTATCGAGTAGAGCCAATAAATAAGAATTTAGATAACTCAGTCAAATTTCATAAGCGAATAACGAAGGAGACCAAAAGATGGTTAAATAACCCATGAGTCCAATATCAAATACAATTTATCAAAACTTGTGGGTATTATATACACAAATTGCTTATTATTAAGTATCACAAATCATGGTTATACCATGTTGAATATCGCAGCCGGCGCGTCACATATAAGTCACGATAATCAAAAGTGACTTTCAAACACAAATATCGCTCACAAAGTAACTTGATAAATATAGCGAATATTTATTCAAAGTTCAAAAATAGTCATTGTAGACTCAAACTGAAGAGGACGAAAATATGAATTCAACGAAACAAAGATCAGTTCAATCAAATATCGGACGAGTGAGATATTGTCAAAAGAAGTTTTCTTCGGATGAAAACTAAAGGCACGCAAATCAATAGAATGAAAAGAGATCATCAACAATCAAAGGGCCACCAGAAACGTGACACGTGCAAATAGTACACGATTGAGCCAAGTATGGGAGAATAGAATCCATAAACATTAGTTAAGAACCAACATAAGAGTGACACGTGGCTATTGAACTTTGAGAAAAAGAAAGAATGCATTGCCGTCAGAGAAACGGATTTATTGCTTTCAGAATAGAACTATAAAATAAATAAAGAAACATGAATGGTAGTTTGCTGTTATTTGAAGAGGTCAGCTTTGAGATAGATTTACAACGGTAGAAGACAACAGAAACGACGACATAGAAAAACATACGGTGATAACGGATAACGAAGAAATTCAATAAGCCCAACGATAATGTGTATCAAGAGAAAAGAGTGCATAAAAACTCTTAACTCAAAGTAACGAATATGACAGCAAAAATCTTATCTTTATCTTAGATCAATTATCATCTTTTTGCTTGAATACCCAAAAGAACGCAAAAAATCTCATCTTTTAGCTCTTTTCTCTCCTTTGTCTCTAAAAAAATATGAAGACTCTTAAGTCTTCTTTCCCCTTATATAGTTTAATAATTTAATTCTAATATAACCCGAAGTCTTAATTGACAATTGCTAGTGTAATCATAATACAACTTAAAATCCTCATTACTAATTTAATCACAATATGACTTAAAATCCTAATCCAAATCGAAATCTTCTTTTTTTCCCCTAATCCAATCACATTAGCCACTAATACTATTAAATATTAATTTTATCACTAGAAGGACTCCAAGCAATCTCTATAAGGTCCATTACTTAATTCAAAATCAGAATATTTTTTAATTGTTCTTTACACAAGTACCCAAAAATCCGGGGTATTACACTACTAACCCATTTTTTTCTCTCTTGGCTCACTTTCTTCCTCTCCTGTATCTAAAGATTAGAAAGGGAAACACACAATATATCACTTAAATTCTTATTCTGCATGTAAAAGAAAAAGTTGATCAAATTATGTGGGACGGAGGGAGTATAAGATGAGTGACAAGTTTTGAAGGAGCCTTTGCGAGTTTGGTTTAAAAAAATGATAAAAATAAAGCTTACAATGTTATAATGCAAAAAAGAAATACATTATATCTATTATACTTGCGCTCCACTTTGACATTAAAATCTAAAGAGTATCCATATAAGGAAGAAAAATGTCTTATTACAGATCTATATTGGCAAAGGGTGGGAAAATTGGAGTGTTGAATTTATGGTATTTTGTATGCATAATTTGCCTATTTTGAATAAATGATATTGGTTTAAAAAATGTTCAAATTTTATAAATTCTCAAAGAGGCAACAAATTAAGAAAATCATAATTATAAGAGTTAAGATAGCAAAATAACTTTTTGCCAAAGGGTGGCGGCGGGCACGCACCCACTATGCTCCCCCCCCCCCACAGCAGCATGGCGCTTGTATTGCTCTCCTGACGGTACCGAGTTAGAATAACATGTTCTTCTCGAATACCCTGATTCAAGGCCAAAGAATTTTGAGTGGCTTTCTTCAAGTTTTTGTTTGGTGATTACTACAACGTGGTTAGCTAGGAAGTAAGTGTACAACTTTTCTTATAATTGTTGTTCTAGCTTAAGCTTAGAGAAAAAAGCTTGAGAAGAACGCTTCTATTATATTTTACCTCTTGATTTTTCCATCCACATTAGATGAATCCTCACTTTAATCTTTGTGTTGCTTTCTTGTTATTATTTCTTGAGTACTTTTGATGGATCACAATTGGGATTGTAGTTATATTTATTGAATTCCTTATGCTTATCACACAAATGCAAGTATCTTATGGTATCTAACTTATAGTACCATACCACTTCTTGGAAAATTTCTTGTGAAGGGAGTTCAGTCATAATGACTACAATATGATAAATGTTTATGGACTAAAGTCACATGCTGATGCATTATTTTTCTCCATTTGTTCATAGCATTATGCTTTGATGCCAAGGAAATGGGTTCCCAGTCAACGTGGAGGTACCACAAAAAATGCAGTCCGAGTCAGATGCCAAGTATGCTGATATGGAACACAGTAAGGGTAGAGCAAGGGCAGAGACCAAGGGCTTCCCAGACAGAGCCTGAGGATGGCAGAGCTGCGAGAACGATGGCGTGGGGTAAATACATGACAACAGTCACAATCCAATGCTTCGGTCCAAAGCCAAGGTCCTGTATGTTTCTCTATCTATAATTCTAGAGTGAGAAAGTGAATATGAAAATGAACTCTAAAAAACTGTGAACCCTCCAAATGAATTTTCAAAACCCCTATTTATAGAGGATGAGATGATGATGATGTCATCAACTGACACGTGGCGAGCCCCGAGTGTGACACATTAATAAGGGGGTCCACAGGTGTCGGTGTTCCACAGAATGTCGGATCGCGTATTCACCCGACATGCCCTTCACAGCGTCGTTCCGTCTGTCTGGAAAAACTGGCCACATAGCATTGGTGTGGCCAGAGAGCCCCTTTGATCTAGCCACCAGTTCAAAGCCCTTGCAGAGTCCCACAGGCCTGGCAATGGTGGGAAAAACCCGATGCCCAACTTTCAGGTGGACTAGGCGCGATGCCCTCCGGAGACCTGTTCTCATATCAGAGTGGCCTAAGGGTCATAATCCCTAGGGGTGCCAATGAAAACCCCCAGTGACAGAGCATGTAGGCTAGTTACGCAGACACCCTAGCGGAAATAGTGTCTCGGATAAGTCGCATATCCTTCGGGTGAATCCTTGTGCCGGAGCACTCGGAGCACGCCAAGTAGTGTCCTGGAGGAGTCGCCTACCCAATGAACCGAGGTAGCATCTCGAAGGAGCCGTCCATCTGACAAAAGGGGAGTGGAAGCTCCCTGGCAAAGAGAGTGTCTCAAAGGAGTCGCATATCCCCGCGGGTGAGTCTTTGTGTCGGAGCACTCAGAGCTCACCAAGGTAGTGTCCCGGAGGAGTCACCTATCCCTACGGGATGTCGCACACTCCAGGGAGTTGGTCGAAGCATGTGTCTACTACCAAGACAAGGTGCGCATTATGTGGTGAAAGGATTTGGACAAGGGGCGTGGTAGTTTGACAAGATGTCAGGGGGCGCGACTGTATAAGCAGTACGTGCGCATGGGCGTGACGGAGTGTGTACGGTGTCGGGCACGGTAGTGTGATAGAGAGCCAGAGGGCACGACTGTATCAGCAACGGGGCACATGGGCGTGGTGGAGTGTGTGTGGTGCTGGGGGCACGGTAACGTGAGAGAGAGCCCGGGAGCACGACTGTATCAGCAACGTGGCGTATGAGGCATGGCGGAGTGTGTGTGGAGACGGGCATCGAGCCGAGGGCACGTGATGCGATGACGGCGCACGGGTGTGGGAGACGGGCATCGCGAAGGCGGCGGGCGGGCACGGACAATGGGTGTCGCGGAGTCAGCACCGACAGATGTCACAGACGGCACAAGGTCAAGGTGGAGAGCAAGTATTGGGGTAAGGACAACCAACTCTTGAGGGAAGGCCAAGGCCGACCCCCAAGGAAAGGCTAAGGCCAACCCCCAAGGTAAGGCCAATGCCAACCCCCTTGAGTAAACGCCAAGGCCCGCCAATGGGAGATGGTTTTGCATCCGTTAGTTGCGTGAAATAAATTCCTTAGTGATGAAGAACCATAGAAAAAGTGAAAAATGCACATGACTTGATTACACACATTTTGTGTCACGACCCGAACCCACGGTAGGCCCGCGAGCTAGGCACGTGACCTGCCGCAGACCCAATAGACTCCAATTTAGGGCTCTGCCAGGCCTTACAACAACCTGTACACAAGAACCTGTAACCGAGTAATTTAAATCTATCTCCTTAATAAGGTTTCTAAAATCATGCTTAAAATTTCTCAATAAATCTCTAATGAAATTCTTTGTTTAACAACTAACATAGATCATTTTAAATCCGGTGGACATCTAAGCTCTGAAAAATCTTAAATTACAAATTTAGTACTAGCATACCGCCTAAAGACTTATTAAATAATTTAAGAGGACTACGACTCCTCTAGCAGTCGGCTACCGTAATCCTCGTGGCCTTCATCAGTGTCGGTTCCATCTACATCATCGCCTGAAAAATATTTAAAAAAATGAGCTTGGGGCCCAGTAAGTAGACAGACCATATCCCTAAAATAGATTTTGGAATTCATAAAAAAACATGAAACATGCCATGATTTTCTTCAATTTAAAACTGGTAAACATTTTTACAAGAGATACTATACATATATCTACTTTATGAAAGCAATTCATCCAAGATTCACAGTAACGAAGCATGACATCAAGAAGGCTCATTAACAACTATAACAGTTCTCATCATAACTTAGGTATGTTGCGGTCAGCGTACATTCCCCCCTGACTAGGGTCCACAATCCCTACTCCACCCGGGATAAATATTATTCGGTCAGGGTATGCGCCCCCCTGACTAGGGCCTACAATCCCTCCTTCGTCCGGGATACATATTATTGTGGACGCAATGGCGCACCACGAGCAACAGTACTATGCGTCAACGTATCGTCCCGTTGATCAAGACCCAACAATCCAACTTTCCCCCGTGGATATGGGGCGCAACAACCAAGTCAGAATACCGTCTCATTCAACATATATGAGCCAACTTTAAAACACTACTCATAGAAAACATTCCATGGCATTTTTTATGTATTTTCTCATCAAACAATTTACACAAAAGTAGTAGCGTGCGAAAGGCTTTAAACATTTAATTGAACAATTCATTTGTACATATACATAGACGGAAAATAGGGTATACGGAGGAATATGGTAGGAGTACTTACCTTGCTCAGTAATTGGTTCTTGAGCTCGATCAACAGTCGCTCCTATCTCTTGACTACCGAAACCTAAATAACAAAACACAAGGACGTCATTAATTACCGCTCGAGCACGCCTAAGTATTACGTTTCTCTTGAGTGAGTGAAGTTACTAAACCGCCCATCGACTTCAGTAAGATTCCTATTTATCCACGACTTCAAACGTACCGTTACATATGCCGATATAACCTGAAAGACTGTTTAAACAGCTAGGTGGGATTTTCCGACCATAATGGCCTCTCGGGGAATTTCTCGCTCAGAACCCTAAGTCGCTCCTTAAATTGAACGCTAATGCTCCTGTTTTAAAAAATATACCAAACGGTGCTGGAATGCCACAAACTTTTAGACACTTAAGCCTCTCACTACTTTTAGGTTACTGAGAAATTCCAGGCTAAAAATAGTTTGTTTACTATGTTAAATAATTCAAAAACCTGTTTTGAAAATAGAATTGTTCGAGACATTTCCCTTGTCCAGATAAATCTGAGAAAATTCCACGTCGAAGGTTTCCCAAAAATAAGGGGAGTTTTAGTTTTGCACTTTGTCTAAAACTGTTTAGAAGAGGTCTTTAAAATAGTTTAAATAAATTGTTGCAATAGTAAAGCGTTACGCGATACACGATCGAGCGCTACGCTGTTAATAACGTTAAAAATAGCAAATGACTTTCAAAACTTTTGAAACTCTGGAAAATATTATATCATAGCTACATAAGACTATTTTAAAAGTTTCATAATTTAATAACTTAGGCCACGTTTGACGCAGCTTTTTTTTCCAGTTTTGGAAACTGGAAAAAAAAAGTGCGTTTGGTAACCATTTTTTTTTTCCTTCTCCAATTTAAAAAACCAGTTTTTAAACTGAAGAGGAAAAAAAAAAACTCCAGAAACTGGTTTTTTTTTTGGAGACCACCACCACCGCCGGCAGCCACCTTCGGCCGCTGGCCACCACCGCCGGCGACTGCCGGCAGCCACCGCCGGCCGCCGACAGCCACCTCCGGCGGCCGGCGACCACCGCCGGCTACTGCCGGCAGCCACCTCCGGCCGCCGGCGACCACCTCCGGCCGCCGGCGACTGTCGGCGCCACCTCCAGCTGCCGGCAGCCACCGCCAGCCACCACCAGCCACCACCACCGTCGACCACCGCTACGCTCCACCACCACCACCGCCACCGCAAACCACCAAAAAAAAAAGTCAAAATAAAAAGGGTTACCAAACACCACCAAAAAAAAAACTCAAAAAAAAATAAGGTTATCAAACACCCACTTGTTTTTGTAAAAAAAAAAATATTAAACTGCTCTTTAAAAACTACTCTTTAAAAACTGAAAACCAAAAAAAAAAATTTGTCAAACGAACCCTTAGTTTACTATTTTAAAATACTCCGAAATCTCCTATACGGATAAAACTAGTTAGCATGCTTCCCGAGCTCAGAAAAATCTAAAATGTTTCCTGTGTGTAGATCTTGCAAAAATAACATAGGTTACTCTTTTGAGTTTTATCCAAATAAATTCCTAAATATTTATTAAAAATTCGAAAAGTAACTGTTAAAAGGGATAACCATTAGCGACACTTTTAAGTTTAATGCATGAGTGACACACACTATTACACCTAATAAACACACATATAGCTGGCACACGTATTCCACACCATGAGTTAGTGGGTCTCCTTTGTTAGTTTAACACATGCACTCCACACCTACGTAGCACAGGTTCCCTAAGATGCACAATCACATCACATATACTAATCTTCAAGTATCACCTTCACCATTTGTTCCCAACCTATTCTGGTCGTACCCAAAAGCCCACTACGGTCCCATTTTGCATGACACGTCCGCACAAGCAACAGACATTTTCAACGCTCACAACCGGTCAAAGCATGCACGCTTAAGGAACGTCACCAAGCCTCATGACGCTTCGATCGTCGCACTTCGCCCGTCGCCCGTCGACGCGCCATGACACTTGCCCAAAGAAGTTGGCCTTGGCCTCCCCCTTGGGGTTGGCCTCGGCCTTGGCCTTCCCCTTGGGGTCGGCCTCGGCCTCCCCATTAGGGTCGGCCTCGGCCTCCCCTTGAGGTTGGCCTTGGCCTTCCCTGAAGGGTTGGCCTTTGGTCTCCATACTTAACACTTTCACTTCTCTTCAAGAGGCCTTGCATCCTCCGCGACGCCCGTCGCCCGTCGTCCGGACGTCAACTCCGTGACCCCCGTCGCCCGTCGTCCGGACGTCAACTCTGCGACCACCGTCGCCCGTCGTCCGGACGTCAACTCGGCGACCCCCGTCGCCCGTCGTCCGGACGTCAACTCCGCGACCCCCGTCGCCCGGACACAACTCCGCGACCCCCGTCGCCCGGACACAACTCCGCGACCCCCGTCGCCCGGACACAACTCCGCGACCCCGTCTCCCAGACACAACTCTATGACGCTCATCGTCCGTCGCCCGGACGTCGTCTTCATGACCCCGTCACCGACGTTCGGGCGTCACACACCAACACTTCGTCGCGCCCGTGCGCCGCGCCGCTGATACAGCCGTGCCCCTAGGCTCTCTGTCACACTACCGTGCCCCTGGCACCTTACGCACTATGTCGCACCCATGCACAACCATTGACACAAACATGCCCCCGGCACCTTACGCACTCCGTCGCGCCCATGCACCGCACCATTGACATAGACGTGCTCCCGGCACCTTACTCACTTCATCGCGCCCATGCGCCACAATCATGTCATCATGCCCCCGGGCACCACACTCATTCATCACACCATGCGCACCTTGCCTTGGTCATGGACCATGCTTCAACCCACTCTCCGGAGTGTACATCACCCGCAGGGATAGGCGACTCCTCCGGGACATTATCTCTGCCAGGGAGCTCTTCAACTCCCCTTCCACCAGGTAGACGGCTCCTCTGGGATGCTACCTCGGCCAGTCGGGTAGACGGCTCCTCCGAGATGCCACCTTGACTCGCTCCGAGTGCTGCGGCACAAGGACTCACCCGCGGGGATAGGCGACTCCTCCGGGACACTATCTCTGCCAGGGAGCTCTTCAACTCCCCTTCCGCCAGGTAGACGGCTCCTCCGGGATGCTACCTCGGCCAGTCGGGTAGACGGTTCCTCCGGGATGCTACCTTGACATGCTCTGAGTGCTCCGGCACAAGGAATCACCCACGGGGTTAGGCGACTCCTTCGGGACACTATCTCTGCCAAGGAGCTCTTCAACTCCCCTTCCGCCAGGTAGACGGCTCCTCCGGGATGCTACCTCGGCCAGTCGGGTAGACGGCTCCTCCGGGATGCTACCTTGACTCGCTCCGAGTGCTGCGGCACAAGGACTCACCCGCGGGGATAGACGACTCCTCCGGGACACTATCTCTGCCAGGGAGCTCTTCAACTCCCCTTCCGCCAGGTAGACGGCTCCTCCGGGATGCTACCTCGGCCAGTCGGGTAGACGGTTCCTCCGGGATGCTACCTTGACTCGCTCCGAGTGCTGCGGCACAAGGACTCACCCGCGGGGATAGACGACTCCTCCGGGACACTATCTCTGCCAAAGAGCTCTTCAACTCCCCTTCCGCCAGGTAGACGGCTCCTCCGGGATGCTACCTCGGCCAGTCAGGTAGACGGCTCCTCCGGGATGCTACCTTGACTCGCTCCGAGTGCTGCGGCACAAGGACTCACCCGCGGGGATAGACGACTCCTCCGGGACACTATCTCTGCCAGGGAGCTCTTCAACTCCCCTTCCGCCAGGTAGACGGCTCCTCCGGGATGCTACCTCGGCCAGTCGGGTAGACGGCTCCTCCGGGATGCTACCTCGGCCAGTCGGGTAGACGGCTCCTCCGGGATGCTACCTTGACATGCTCCGAGTGCTCCGGCACAAGGACTCACCCGCGGGGATAGGCGACTTCTCCGGGACACTATCTCTGCCAGGGAGCTCTTCAACTCCCCTTCCGCCAGGTAGACGGCTCCTCCGGGATGGTACCTCGGCCAGTCGGGTAGATGGCTCCTCCGGGATGCTACCTTGACTTACTCCAAGTGCTCCGGCATAAGGACTCACCAGCGGGGATAGGCGACTCCTCCGGGACAATATCTTCGTCAGGGTGCCTGCGTGACTGGCCTACGTGCTCCGGCATAAGGACTCACCAGCGGGGATAGGCGACTCCTCCGAGACAATATCTTCGTCAGGGTGCCTGCGTGACTGGCCTACGTGCTCCGGCACTGGGGGCTTGCGTCGGCACCCCTAGGGACTATGACCCCCGGGTCACTCCGAGACGGGAGCAGGTCTTCGGAGGGCATCGCGCCTAGTTCACCTGGCAGTTGGGCGTCGGGTCTTCCCCACCGCTGCCAGGCCTGTGGGACGCCGCAAGGGCTTGGATTGGAGGCTAGATCAAGGGGGTTCTCTGGCCACACCGATGCGGTGGGAGCCAGTCTTTCCAGACAGACAGAGCGACGCTGTACGGGGCAGGCCGGATGAATATGCGATTCGACAGTCCGTGGAGCACCGGTACCCGTCGACCCCCCGGTGACGTGTCACTCCGGGGGAGCGCCACGTGTCGGTTAATGACATCATCATCTCAATCTCTATAAATAGAGGTCTTGAGAATTCATTTGGACAGAACATAACGTTTGAACTTCTTCTTCACTCTCACATTTTCACTTTCTCACTCTAGAATCCTAGAGAGAGAAACATACAGGACCCTGACTTTGGACCTAAGCATCGGACTGTGACTGTCGTTGTATATTCATCATGCGCTATCGCCCTCGCAGCACTGCCACCCTCAAGCTCTGTCTGGGAAGCCCTTGGTCTCTGCCCTTGTTCCACCCTTGCTGTGTCTCACATTAACATACTTGGAAGCTGACTCGGACTGCAGCCTTTGTGGCACCTCCACGTAAGTACGAACCCATTTTCCTTGGCATCACCATTTTGTCCAAAGCCCCGGCAGGCAGTGGCTTCTTCCTGCCACCCTTGTCCAAGGTCTCTTCCCAGAACACTAACACCCACTCACTCTCAAGTACACGCACACACTACACGGCTACTCTCTTCTCACGGCTCTTTCACACAGTGCACACCACATCTGCACTCCCACCGTTTCACTCTTTCTGCGCACACATATATATACACTATAACATTAACACATACATTGATACATGCACCACCCATGGCAACTATACCCACTGTACACATTACACAACTTCTATTCACTGCTCTTTCCACATTTCATTTCACACTCCAAACATCATATACCCACTGCCGTGCGACATGGGTTTTTCTCCTTGCCCAAGCCACACGGCATTCGCCGGCAACGGCCTCGCCGCGCTGCTACTCCCTCCTCTTCTTCATCGCACATGACCACTTCAACACCGTCTATTTTCACAATCAAAACAGCCGCACCTCCATCCGTTTCTATGCAAAGGCAGCCATGGCTGTCTTCATACAAACTCCATATGGCACCATGGCTGTCTCTACACTCCTTGCGCTACAAGTCCGTCATGGTAACCTTACTACCATACTCCGTTTCTACGCAGCCATGGCTATCTCTCACGAGCCCATCTAAGCGCCATGGCTCTCGCCGCAATCCGTATATGTATGTACCCATGTGTATTACACTGATCTAAATAAAGTTCTCAGATTTTATGTATAAGGAGGACCCAATTGCATCAACTATAATATCATCTCGTATAAACTTAGCTTTGAAAAGTAAGCTTACCAGAAAACGTTCTTCAATCTCCGGCGAATTCCCTCTCTTCCTCTCGGTATCCTTTGCTCGAACAGAGGTGGCGCGGTGGAGAGAAAACTAGGGTCGGCTGCCAGAGAATGTCATGTTTATATATAATCCGAAACCCTAATTTGGGCAAAGACAAGAAAACTTCTCACCCTTTTGTCGCTAAAACTTATGTTCCCAACCTATTCTGGTTGTACCCAAAGGCCCACTACGGTCCCATTTTGCATGACACGTCCGCACAAGCAACAGACATTTTCAACGCTCACAACCGGTCAAAACATGCACGCTCAAGGAACGTGACCAAGCCTCATGACGCTTCGATCGTCGCACTTCGCCCGTCGCCCGTCGACGTGCCACGACACTTGCCCAAGGAAGTTAGCCTTGGCCTCCCCCTTGGGGTCGCCCGTTGTCCAGACGTCAACTCCGCGTCGCCCGTCGCCCGTCGTCCGGACGTCAACTCCGCGACCACCGTTGCCCGTCGTCCGGACGTCAACTCCGCGACCCCCGTCGCCCGTCGTCCAGACGCCATCTCTGCTACCCCCGTCGCCTATCCTCCAGACGTCATCTCCGCGACCCCCATCGCCCGTCGCCCGGACGTCATCTCCGCGACCACGTCGCCCAGACTTCACTTTGCGACCCCAGTCGCCCGGACGTCAGTCCGCGACCCCGTCGTCCGACGTCCTGGCGTCACACTCCAACACTTCACCGCGCCCGTGCGCCGCACCGTCGATACAGCCGTGCCCCCAGGCTCTCTGTCACACTATCGTGCCCCCGGCACTATACGCACTCTGTTGCGCCCATGCGCCACCATTGACACCAACGTGCCCCCGGCACCTTACGCACTCTGTCGCGCCCATGCGCCACCATTGACACAAACATGCCCCCGGCACCTTACGCACTCCGTCGCGCCCATGCGCCGCGCCATTGACATAGACGTGCTCCCGGCACCTTACTCACTTCATCGTGCCCATGCGCCACAATCATGTCATCATGCCCCCGAGCACCACACTCATTCATTAGACCATGCGCACCTTGCCTTGGTCATGGAACATGCTTCAACCCACTCTCCGGAGTGTACATCATCCGCGGGGATAGGCGACTCCTCCGGGACACTATCTCTGCCAGGGAGCTCTTCAACTCCCCTTCCGCCAGGTAGACGGCTCCTCCGGGATGCTACCTCGGCCAGTCGGGTAGACGGCTCCTCCGGGATGCTACCTTGACATGCTCCGAGTGCTCCGGCACAAGGACTCACCCGCGGGGATAGGCGACTCCTCCGGGACACTATCTCTGCCAGGGAGCTCTTCAACTCCCCTTCCGCCAGGTAGACGGCTCCTCCGGGATGCTACCTCGGCCAGTCGGGTAGACGGCTCCTCCGGGATGCTACCTTGACATGCTCCGAGTGCTCCGGCACAAGGACTCACCCGCGGGGATAGGCGATTCCTCCGGGACACTATCTCTGCCAGGGAGCTCTTCAACTCCCCTTCCGCCAGGTAGACGGCTCCTCCGGGATGCTACCTTGACTCGCTCCGAGTGCTCCGGTATAAGGACTCACCCGCGGGGATAGGCGACTCCTCCAGGACACTATCTCTACCAGGGAGCTCTTCAACTCCCCTTCCGCCAGGTAGACGGCTCCTCTGGGATGCTACCTTGACTCGCTCCAAGTGCTCCGGCATAAGGACTCACCCGCGGGGATAGGCGACTCCTCCGGGACACTATCTTTGCCAGGGAGCTCTAAGTGCTCCGGCACGAAGACTCCCCTTCTGCCAGGTAGACGGCTCCTCCGGGATGATACATTGGCCGACCAGGTAGACGGCTCCTCTGGGATGCTACCTCGGCCTGCGGAATAGGCGACTCCTCCGGGATGCTACCTCAGCCTGCGGAATAGGCGACTCCTCCGGGACACTATCTCCGTCAGGGTGCCTGCGTGACTAGCCTACGTGCTTCGACACTGGGGGCTTGCGTCGGCACCCCTAGGGACTATGACCCCCGGGTCACTCCGAGACGGGAGCAGTTCTTCGGAGGGCATCGCGCCTAGTTCACCTGGCAGTTGGGCGTCGGGTCTTCCCTACCGCTGCCAGGCCTGTGGGACTCCGCAAGGGCTTGGATTGGAGGCTAGATCAAGGCGGTTCTCTGGCCACACCGATGCGGTGGGAGCCAGTCTTTCCTGACAGACGGAGCGACGCTGTGCGGGGCAGGCCGGGTGAATATGCGATCTGACAGTCCATGGAGCACCGGCACCCGTGGACCCCCCGGTGATGTGTCACTCCCGGGGAGCGCCACGTGTCGGTTTATGACATCATCATCTCAATCTCTATAAATAGAGGTCTTGAGAATTCATTTGGAGAGGGATTAACTGTTGGACATTTTCAGAACATATTTCACTTTCTCACTCTAAAATCCTAGAGAGAGAAACATACAGGACCCTAACTTTGGACCTAAGCATCGAACTGTGACTGTCATCGTGTATTCATCTCGCGCCATCGCCCTCGCAGCACTGCCACCCTCGAGCTCTGTCTGGGAAGCCCTTGGTCTCTGCCCTTGTTCCACCCTTGTTGTGTCTCACATCAACATACTTGGAAGCTGACACGGACTGCAGCCTTTGTGGCACCTCCACGTAAGTACGAACCCACATTCCTTGGCATCAACTTCTTAACGTCCAACGAATAAAATACTGACGACACTTTATGTGCTACGCCAACTGTTAACAGGTTACTCCATTATCTCGTTTCGCAAATCATTGCTAATAATAAGCGCACCGATATTCTAAATGACTTGTCGTTAAAAATATACCGACACTACTAAATTTGTCGCTAAGATTTTCTAAAATACTGTTAACGCTAATTGTCGCAAAATACATCAATCAACATTAATAATATCTGTTGTCGTCAACTTATGATTTTCTAAAAATTTGTCGTTAAATATAGCCGTTAAAAATTCAATTACGCTAATCGACGCTAATGTTGCCGATAAAATTTCGCTAATAGAAATCGACATTAAATCTCGCGTATAAAAGTCGTCGCCTAGATAATAAACCAACCGGCTAGACATATCTCGGTTCAGGGTGTTACAATAATATCCCACATCGGTTGTGAGAGAGTTTATAATTGACCTTATAAGACCCCAAATAATATATAGTTAATTATTTTAATTCTTAGGGTACTTTTGAAATTTTAATAATATTTTGGAATTCCTTTTGAATAAGTAACATATCTTTAGGGGCCTTTGGAGATATTAACCAAGTTTAGAGAAATAAAAAAGACTGAGTAGGTTGTGTCGATAAATTGAGTTTGGGTCTTTCAGAGAGAGGAGAAGAAAAAGAAAAAATTAGGGTTTCAGGATTTCAACCTTCTACTCACAATTGGTTTGATTCTTTCGAAAAGTTACACAACTTTGCAAATCTCGTAGCGTGAATTGAGGTAAGGGTTTCATGTACAGATCTGCATCATATCATTATGTCACGGTATTTCGATTTTGAATCAAAATGTATCTTTTATTAAAATATCGTTGACTGCTTTGATGTTGTATTTTTGTTTTTATCGAATTAGTACTGTATCAATCTCAGAATTATTTTTGTATCGTTAGTCGTTTGCTGCATTACGATCGCTGTTGTAGCCCGTTGCCTGGTACAGTTTAGCCGTAGTGCAGTTCCAATTTCTTTTCCTTTCTCTGCACGATGGCTGCCCAGTATATTCTAAAATCTGAAATCACATCATGTCCCATCATCAATTGGTCTAAGAAAGGTACATGTAATTTTTGGTTAGAAGAGCACATAGCCGTGCAATGGGAAAAGTGGCTTGCCACTTGTCACTTTTTAGTTAGTTCAACAGTTTTGTCTCCCGATTTACTCTATGTTTCGTTAATTTATAGTTTCGTACTCACACAAATTTGGATTCAAGCGGTTTAAATTCCATTGAACTCGTCATTTCGGCCTTTTCGATTCAAGTCTAATATCGAGTATTTTCAGAAATCATTGAACTATCCTTTTTGAAATTCAAAGTTTTAAGGTTCTGTTACTTTATACATTTGAGAGGTTTTGATGTCCAATGGGCCCTCTTTGAGTTGAACTAATATTTAGAATCTTCACGTCCTGAGGTTAACGTGATGCTATGACATGATATGACAATTGCTACCGGTATGTAAACTTTGAACTTAGAACCTTCACGTATTACGTGATTGTATCGTATTCGATAATTAGTTCAAGTATTCGAATGTGTTCCTTCAACTTTGACTTTGATTTGATATTTGACAAATTGGAATGTCCCGAAGTGGGATTATTGGTCGTGCTAAGATTTTCAATCGTCTTTGTACTTTGTTGTCATATGTTTTGTTGGACTCAGCTATATATTATTGAATACATGCGTTGTACTCCGTGGGTGTGTGCGTGTGATCTTTGCTGGGCTTTGTGCTCACCCCCCCTTATCCTCCCATTTCAGGTACTTGAGCTAAGACAACGGTAGAGGAGGTAGCTTTATGCATGAGTTTGGATTCGTTCTTAAATTTTAGACTCTCTTTAGTCACTTGAGAATAAGGATTTTGTAATGGTTGATATAGTAACTTTTCGAAATCTCAGTTTCTGGGAAGTAATAATTGTTATGAGGATTTCCGCTGCATTTATTAGACATTGATGGTTAATACCAATGTTATTGATTTGGGATATGGTTAGAGCTCTGATTATCATTTTGAGGTTATGTTATTGGTAAAATTCTTTGGATATTATATTTCTGGTAAACAGGAATATTTTGAAATAGTATGTGTAGGTCCGCCTCCGGGTCGGGGCGTGACAGATTTGGTATCAGAGTATAGGTTTAAGATTTTTTAGACTCTTAGACTTAAGCTTTCATTGATTTGAGATGAATTTTTATGTTGTTTGGGATATAGCCCAAGAATTAAAATAATTAACTATATATTATTTGGGGTCTTACACTCTCTCTCTCTCCTTCTCCCTTATATTTTGTAATTCTTGCAAAAACTTTCTCTATCTCTGCCACTCGTTTTGCCGTATTTATTTCTATTTGTGTTTGCTCTGACGTTGTTTCGTCTCTTACTTGCAAAGCCATTACGGCTGTCCATGTTTAAACGTTTATGATCTGAAATCTGAAATCACATCATGTCCCATCATCAATTGGTCTAAGAAAGGTACATGTAATTTTTGGTTAGAAGAGCACATAGCCGTGCAATGGGAAAAGTGGCTTGCCACTTGTCACTTTTTAGTTAGTCCAACAGTTTTGTCTCCCGATTTACTCTATGTTTCGTTAATTTATAGTTTCGTACTCACACAAATTTGGATT
The DNA here is from genome assembly GCA_033065855.1 of Escallonia rubra. Lineage (NCBI taxonomy): Eukaryota > Viridiplantae > Streptophyta > Magnoliopsida > Escalloniales > Escalloniaceae > Escallonia > Escallonia rubra. The sequence continues at coordinate 27,990 of JAVXUO010000630.1, read as the reverse complement.
CAAGCGATTTAACTTCCATTGAACTCGTCATTTCGGCCTCTTCGATTCAAGTCTAATATCGAGTATTTTCATAAATCATTGAACTATCCTTTTTGAAATTCAAAGTTTTAATGTGCAGTTACTTTATGCATTTGAGATGTTTTGATGTCCAATGGACCCCTTTGAGTTGAACTAATATTTAGAATCTTCATGTACTGAGGTTAACGTGATGCTATGACATGATATGAGAATTGCTACCGGTATGTAAACTTTGAACTTAGAACCTTCACGTATTACGTGATTGTATCGTATTCGATTATTAGTTCAATTATTCGAATGTGTTCCTTCAACTTTGACTTTGATTTGATATTTGACAAATTGGAATGTCCCGAAGTGGGATTATTGGTCGTGCTAAGATTTTCAATCGTCTTTGTACTTTTGTTGTCATATGTTTTGTTGGACTCAGCTATATATTATTGGATACATGCGTTGTACTCCGAGGGTGTGTGCCTGTATTGTTTGCTGGGCTTTGTGGTCACCCCCCCCCCCCCTTATCCTCCCATTTCAGGTAATTGAGCTAAGACAACGGTAGAGGAGGTAGCTTTATGCATGAGTTTGGATTCGTTCTTAAATTTTAGACGCTCTTTAGTCACTTGAGAATAAGGATTTTGTAATGGTTGATATAGTAACTTTTCGAAATCTCAGTTTCTGCGAAGTAATAATTGTTATGAGGATTTCCGCTGCATTTATTAGACATTGATGGTTAATACCAATGTTATTGATTTGGGATATGTTTAGAGCTCTGATTATCATTTTGAGGTTATGTTATTGGTAAAATTCTTTGGGTATTATATTTCTGGTAAGCAGGAATATTTTGAAATAGTATGTGTAAGTCCGCCTCCGGGTCGGGGCGTGACAGATTTGGTATCAGAGTATAGGTTTAAGATTCTGTAGACTTTTAGACTTAAGCTTTCATTGATTTGAGATGAATTTTTATGATGTTTGGGATATAGCCCAAGAATTAAAATAATTAACTATATATTATTTGGGGTCTTACACTCTCTCTCTCTCCTACTCCCTTATATTTTGTAATTCTTGCAAAAACTTTCTCTATCTCTGCCACTCGTTTTGCTGTATTTATTTGTATTTGTGTTTGCTCTGACGTTGTTTCGTCACGATCTTACTTGCAAAGCCATTACGGCTGTCCATGTTTAAACGTTTATGATCTGAATTCTGAAAACACATCATGTCCCATCATCAATTGGTCTAAGAAAGGTACACGTAATTTTTGGTTTGAAGAGCACATAGACGTGCATTGGGAAAAGTGGATTGCCACTTGTCACTTTTTAGTTAGTCCAACAGTTTTGTCTCCCGATTTACTCTACGTTTCGTTAATTTATAGTTTCGTACTCACACAAATTTGGATTCAAGCGATTTAACTTCCATTGAACTCGTCATTTCGGCCTCTTCGATTCAAGTCTAATATCGAGTATTTTCAGAAATCATTGAACTATCCTTTTTGAAATTCAAAGTTTTAATGTTCAGTTACTTTATACATTTGACAAGTTTTGATGTCCAACGGCCCCTTTGAGTTGAACTAATATTTAGAATCTTCACGTACTGAGGTTAACGTGATGCTATAACATGATATGAGAATTGCTACCGGTATGTAAAAGAACCTTCACGTATTACGTGATTGTATCGTATTCGATTATTAGTTCAATTATTCGAATGTGTTCCTTCAACTTTGACTTTGATTTGATATTTGAGAAATTGGAATGTCCCGAAGTGCGATTATTGGTCGTGCTAAGATTTTCAATCGTCTTTGTACTTTTGTTGTCATATGTTTTGTTGGACTCAGCTATATATTATTGGATACATGCGTTGTACTCCGTGGGTGTGCGCGTGTGATCTTTGCTGGGCTTTGTGCTCACCCCCCCCCCCCCCGCCCCTTATCCTCCCATTTCAGGTAATTGAGCTAAGACAACGGTAGAGGAGGTAGCTTTATGCATGAGTTTCGATTCGTTCTTAAATTTTAGACTTTCTTTAGTCACTTAAGAATAAGGATTTTGTAATGGTTGATATAGTAACTTTTCAAAATCTCAGTTTCTGAGAAGTAATAATTGTTATGAGGATTTTCGCTGCATTTATTAGACATTGATGGTTAATACCAATGTTATTGATTTGGGATATGGTTAGAGCTCTGATTATCATTTTGAGGTTATGTTATTGGTAAAATTCTTTGGATATTATATTTCTGGTAAACAGGAATATTTTGAAATAGTATGTGTAGGTCCGCCTCCGGGTCGGGGCGTGACAGATTTGGTATCAGAGTATAGGTTTAAGATTTTTTAGACTCTTAGACTTAAGCTTTCATTGATTTGAGATGAATTTTTATGTTGTTTGGGATATAGCCCAAGAATTAAAATAATTAACTATATATTATTTGGGGTCTTACACTCTCTCTCTCTCCTTCTCCCTTATATTTTGTAATTCTTGCAAAAACTTTCTCTATCTCTGCCACTCGTTTTGCCGTATTTATTTCTATTTGTGTTTGCTCTGACGTTGTTTCGTCTCTTACTTGCAAAGCCATTACGGCTGTCCATGTTTAAACGTTTATGATCTGAAATCTGAAATCACATCATGTCCCATCATCAATTGGTCTAAGAAAGGTACATGTAATTTTTGGTTAGAAGAGCACATAGCCGTGCAATGGGAAAAGTGGCTTGCCACTTGTCACTTTTTAGTTAGTCCAACAGTTTTGTCTCCCGATTTACTCTATGTTTCGTTAATTTATAGTTTCGTACTCACACAAATTTGGATTCAAGCGATTTAACTTCCATTGAACTCGTCATTTCGGCCTCTTCGATTCAAGTCTAATATCGAGTATTTTCATAAATCATTGAACTATCCTTTTTGAAATTCAAAGTTTTAATGTGCAGTTACTTTATGCATTTGAGATGTTTTGATGTCCAATGGACCCCTTTGAGTTGAACTAATATTTAGAATCTTCATGTACTGAGGTTAACGTGATGCTATGACATGATATGAGAATTGCTACCGGTATGTAAACTTTGAACTTAGAACCTTCACGTATTACGTGATTGTATCGTATTCGATTATTAGTTCAATTATTCGAATGTGTTCCTTCAACTTTGACTTTGATTTGATATTTGACAAATTGGAATGTCCCGAAGTGGGATTATTGGTCGTGCTAAGATTTTCAATCGTCTTTGTACTTTTGTTGTCATATGTTTTGTTGGACTCAGCTATATATTATTGGATACATGCGTTGTACTCCGAGGGTGTGTGCCTGTATTGTTTGCTGGGCTTTGTGGTCCCCCCCCCCCCCCCCTTATCCTCCCATTTCAGGTAATTGAGCTAAGACAACGGTAGAGGAGGTAGCTTTATGCATGAGTTTGGATTCGTTCTTAAATTTTAGACGCTCTTTAGTCACTTGAGAATAAGGATTTTGTAATGGTTGATATAGTAACTTTTCGAAATCTCAGTTTCTGCGAAGTAATAATTGTTATGAGGATTTCCGCTGCATTTATTAGACATTGATGGTTAATACCAATGTTATTGATTTGGGATATGTTTAGAGCTCTGATTATCATTTTGAGGTTATGTTATTGGTAAAATTCTTTGGGTATTATATTTCTGGTAAGCAGGAATATTTTGAAATAGTATGTGTAAGTCCGCCTCCGGGTCGGGGCGTGACAGATTTGGTATCAGAGTATAGGTTTAAGATTCTGTAGACTTTTAGACTTAAGCTTTCATTGATTTGAGATGAATTTTTATGATGTTTGGGATATAGCCCAAGAATTAAAATAATTAACTATATATTATTTGGGGTCTTACACTCTCTCTCTCTCCTACTCCCTTATATTTTGTAATTCTTGCAAAAACTTTCTCTATCTCTGCCACTCGTTTTGCTGTATTTATTTGTATTTGTGTTTGCTCTGACGTTGTTTCGTCACGATCTTACTTGCAAAGCCATTACGGCTGTCCATGTTTAAACGTTTATGATCTGAATTCTGAAAACACATCATGTCCCATCATCAATTGGTCTAAGAAAGGTACACGTAATTTTTGGTTTGAAGAGCACATAGACGTGCATTGGGAAAAGTGGATTGCCACTTGTCACTTTTTAGTTAGTCCAACAGTTTTGTCTCCCGATTTACTCTACGTTTCGTTAATTTATAGTTTCGTACTCACACAAATTTGGATTCAAGCGATTTAACTTCCATTGAACTCGTCATTTCGGCCTCTTCGATTCAAGTCTAATATCGAGTATTTTCAGAAATCATTGAACTATCCTTTTTGAAATTCAAAATTTTAATGTTCAGTTACTTTATACATTTGACAAGTTTTGATGTCCAACGGCCCCTTTGAGTTGAACTAATATTTAGAATCTTCACGTACTGAGGTTAACGTGATGCTATAACATGATATGAGAATTGCTACCGGTATGTAAAAGAACCTTCACGTATTACGTGATTGTATCGTATTCGATTATTAGTTCAATTATTCGAATGTGTTCCTTCAACTTTGACTTTGATTTGATATTTGACAAATTGGAATGTCCCGAAGTGCGATTATTGGTCGTGCTAAGATTTTCAATCGTCTTTGTACTTTTGTTGTCATATGTTTTGTTGGACTCAGCTATATATTATTGGATACATGCGTTGTACTCCGTGGGTGTGCGCGTGTGATCTTTGCTGGGCTTTGTGCTCACCCCCCCCCCCCCCCCGCCCCTTATCCTCCCATTTCAGGTAATTGAGCTAAGACAACGGTAGAGGAGGTAGCTTTATGCATGAGTTTCGATTCGTTCTTAAATTTTAGACTCTCTTTAGTCACTTGAGAATAAGGATTTTGTAATGGTTGATATAGTAACTTTTCGAAATCTCAGTTTCTGAGAAGTAATAATTGTTATGAGGATTTCCGCTGCATTTATTAAATATTGATGGTTAATACCAATGTTATTGATTTAGGATATGTTTAGAGCTCTGATTATCATTTTGAGGTTATGTTATTGGTAAAATTCTTTGGATATTATATTTCTGGTAAATAGAAATATTTTGAAATAGTATGTGTAGGTCCGCCTCCGGGTCGGGGCGTGACAGATTCGGTATCAGAGTATAGGTTTAAGATTCTGTAGACTCTTAGACTTAAGCTTTCATTGATTTGAGATGAATGTTTATGATGTTTGGGATATAGCCCAAGAATTAAAATAATTAACTATATATTATTTGGGGTCTTACACTCTCTCTCTCTCCTTCTCCCCTATATTTTGTAATTCTTGCAAAAACTTTCTCTATCTCTGCCACTCGTTTTGCTGTATTTATTTGTATTTGTGTTTGCTCTGACGTTGTTTCGTCACGATCTTACTTGCAAAGCCATTACGGATGTCCATGTTTAAACTTTTATAATCTGAAATCTGAAAACACATCATGTCCCATCATCAATTGGTCTAAGAAAGGTACATGTAATTTTTGGTTTGAAGAGCACATAGACGTGCAATGGGAAAAGTGGATTGCCACTTGTCACTTTTTTGTTAGTCCAACAGTTTTGTCTCCCGATTTACTCTATGTTTCGTTAATTTATAGTTTTGTACTCACACAAATTTGGATTCAAGCGATTTAACTTCCATTGAACTCGTCATTTCGGCCTCTTCGATTCAAGTCTAATATCGAGTATTTTCAGAAATCATTGAACTATCCTTTTTGAAATTCAAAGTTTTAATGTTCAGTTACTTTATACATTTGAGAGGTTTTGATGTCCATGGACCCCTTTGAGTTGAACTAATATTTAGAATCTTCACGTACTGAGGTTAACGTGATGCTATGACATGATATGACAATTGCTACCGGTATGTAAACTTTGAACTTAGAACCTTCACGTATTACGTGATTGTATCGTATTCGATTATTAGTTCAATTATTCGAATGTGTTCCTTCAACTTTGACTTTGATTTGATATTTGACAAATTGGAATGTCCCGAAGTGGGATTATTGGTCGTGCTAAGATTTTCAATCGTCTTTGTACTTTGTTGTCATATGTATTGTTGGACTCAGCTATATATTATTGGATACATGCGTTGTACTCCGTGGGTGCGTGCGTGTATTCTTTGCTGGGCGTTGTGCTCACCCCCCCCCCCCCCCTTATCCTCCCATTTCAGGTAATTGAGCTAAGACAACGGTAGAGGAGGTAGCTTTATGCATGATTTTGTATTCGTTCTTAAATTTTAGACTCTCTTTAGTCACTTGAGAATAAGGATTTTGTAATGGTTGATATAGTAACTTTTCAAAATCTCAGTTTCTGGGAAGTAATAATTGTTATGAGGATTTCCGCTGCATTTATTAGACATTGATGGTTAATACCAATGTTATTGATTTGAGATATGTTTGGAGCTCTGATTATAATTTTGAGGTTATGTTATTGGTAAAATTCTTTGGGTATTATATTTCTGGTAAACAGGAATATTTTGAAATAGTATGTGTAAGTCCGCCTCTGGGTCGGGGCGTGACATATTTTGTATCCGTGTATAGGTTTAAGATTCTGTAGACTTTTAGACTTAAGCTTTCATTCATTTGAGATGAATTTTTATGATGTTTGGGATATAGCCCAAGAATTAAAATAATTAACTATATATTATTTGGGTTCTTACACACACACACTCTCTCTCTCTCTCTCTCTCTCCTTCTCCCTTATATTTTGTAATTCTTGCAAAAACATTCTCTATCTCTGCCACTCGTTTTGCTGTATTTGTGTTTGCTCTGACGTTGTTTCGTCACGATCTTACTTGCAAAGCCATTACGGATGTCCATGTTTAAACTTTTATAATCTGAAATCTGAAAACACATCAAGTCCCATCATCAATTGGTCTAAGAAAGGTACATGTAATTTTTGGTTAGAAGAGCACATAGACGTGCAATGGGAAAAGTGGCTTGCCACTTGTCACTTTTTAGTTAGTCCAACAGTTTTGTCTCCCGATTTACTCTATGTTTCGTTAATATATAGTTTCGTACTCACACAAATTTGGATTCAAGCGATTTAACTTCCATTCAACTCGTCATTTCGGCCTCTTCGATTCAAGTCTAATATCGAGTATTTTCAGAAATCATTGAACTATCCTTTTTGAAATTCAAAGTTTTAATGTTCAGTTACTTTATACATTTGAGAGGTTTTGATGTCCAATGGGCCCTCTTTGAGTTGAACTAGTATTTAGAATCTTCACGTACTGAGGTTAACGTGATGCTATGACATGATATGACAATTGCTACCGGTATGTAAACTTTGAACTTAGAACCTTCACGTATTACGTGATTGTATCGTATTCGATAATTAGTTCAATTATTCGAATGTGTTCCTTCAACTTTGAATTTGATTTGCTATTTGACAAATTGGAATGTCCCGAAGTGGGATTATTGTTCGTGCTAAGATTTTCAATCGTCTTTGTACTTTGTTGTCATATGTTTTGTTGGACTCAGCTATATATTATTGGATACATGCGTTGTACTCCGTGGGTGTGTGCGTGTGATCTTTGTTGGGATTTGTGCTCACCCCCCCTTATCCTCCCATTTCAGGTACTTGAGCTAAGACAACGGTAGAGGAGGTAGCTTTATGCATGAGTTTGGATTCGTTCTTAAATTTTAGACTCTCTTTAGTCACTTGAGAATAAGGATTTTGCAATGGTTGATATTGTAACTTTTCGAAATCTCAGTTTCTGGGAAGTAATAATTGTTATGAGGATTTCCGCTGCATTTATTAGACATTGATGGTTAATACCAATGCTATTGATTTGGGATATGTTTAGAGCTCTGGTTATCATTTTGAGGTTATGTTATTGGTAAAATTCTTTGGATATTATATTTCTGGTAAACAGGAATATTTTGAAATAGTATGTGTAGGTCCGCCTCCGGGTCGGGGCGTGACAGATTTGGTATCAGAGTATAGGTTTAAGATTCTGTAGACTCTTAGACTTAAGCTTTCATTGATTTGAGATGAATTTTTATGATGTTTGGGATATAGCCCAAGAATTAAAATAATTAACTATATATTATTTGGGGTCTTACACTCTCTCTCTCCTTCTCCCTTATATTTTGTAATTCTTGCAAAAACTTTCTCTATCTCTGCCACTCGTTTTGCTGTATTTATTTGTATTTGTATTTGCTCTGACGTTGTTTCGTCACGATCTTACTTGCAAAGCCATTACGGCTGTCCATGTTTAAACGTTTATGATCTGAAATCTGAAATCACATCATGTCCCATCATCAATTGGTCTAAGAAAGGTACATGTAATTTTTGGTTAGAAGAGCACCTAGCCGAGCAATGGGAAAAATGGGTTGCCACTTGTCACTTTTTAGTTAGTCCAACAGTTTTGTCTCCCGATTTGCTCTATGTTTCGTTAATTTATAGTTTCGTACTTACACAAATTTGGATTCAAGCGATTTAACTTCCATTGAACTCGTCATTTCGGCCTCTTCGATTCAAGTCTAATATCGAGTATTTTCAGAAATCATTGAACTATCCTTTTTGAAATTCAAAGTTTTAACGTTCAGTTACTTTATACATTTGAGAGGTTTTGATGTCCAATGGGCCCTCTTTGAGTTGAACTAGTATTTAGAATCTTCACGTACTGAGGTTAACGTGATGCTATGACATGATATGACAATTGCTACCGGTATGTAAACTTTGAACTTAGAACCTTCACGTATTACGTGATTGTATCGTATTTAATAATTAGTTCAATTATTCGAATGTGTTCCTTCAACTTTGACTTTGATTTGATATTTGACAAATTGGAATGTCCCGAAGTGGGATTATTGGTCGTGATAAGATTTTCAATCGTCTTTGTACTTTGTTGCCATATGTTTTGTTGGACTCAGCTATATATTATTGGATACCTGCGTTGTACTCCGTGGGTGTGTGCGTGTGATCTTTGCTGGGCTTTGTGCTCACCCCCCCTTATCCTCCCATTTCAGGTAATTGAGCTAAGACAACAGTAGAGGAGGTAGCTTTATGCATGAGTTTGGATTCGTTTTTAAATTTTAGACGCTCTTTAGTCACTTGAGAATAAGGATTTTGTAATGGTTGATATAGTAACTTTTCGAAATCTCAGTTTCTGGGAAGTAATAATTGTTATGAGGATTTCCGCTGCATTTATTAGACATTGATGGTTAATACCAATGTTATTGATTTGGGATATGTTTAGAGCTCTGATTATCATTTTGAGGTTATGTTATTGGTAAAATTCTTTGGGTATTATATTTCTGGTAAGCAAGAATATTTTGAAATAGTATGTGTAGGTCCGCCTCCGGGTCGGGGCGTGACAGATTTGGTATCTGAGTATAGGTTTAAGATTCTGTAGACTCTTAGACTTAAGCTTTCATTGATTTGAGATGAATTTTTATGATGTTTGGGATATAGCCCAAGAATTAAAATAAATAACTATATATTATTTGGGGTCTAACACTCTCTCTCTCTCATTCTCCCTTATATTTTGTAATTCTTGCAAAAACTTTCTCTATCTCTGCCACTCGTTTTGCTGTATTTATTTGTATTTGTGTTTGCTCTGACGTTGTTTCGTCACGATCTTACTTGCAAAGCCATTACGGCTGTCCATGTTTAAACGTTTATGATCTGAATTCTGAAAACACATCATGTCCCATCATCAATTGGTCTAAGAAAGGTACATGTAATTTTTGGTTTGAAGAGCACATAGACGTGCATTGGGAAAAGTGGATTGCCACTTGTCACTTTTTAGTTAGTCCAACAGTTTTGTCTCCCGATTTACTCTACGTTTCGTTAATTTATAGTTTCGTACTCACACAAATTTGGATTCAAGCGATTTAACTTCCATTGAACTCGTCATTTCGGCCTCTTCGATTCAAGTCTAATATCGAGTATTTTCAGAAATCATTGAACTATCCTTTTTGAAATTCAAAGTTTTAATGTTCAGTTACTTTATACATTTGACAAGTTTTGATGTCCAACGGCCCCTTTGAGTTGAACTAATATTTAGAATCTTCACGTACTGAGGTTAACGTGATGCTATGACATGATATGAGAATTGCTACCGGTATGTAAAAGAACCTTCACGTATTACGTGATTGTATCGTATTCGATTATTAGTTCAATTATTCGAATGTGTTCCTTCAACTTTGACTTTGATTTGATATTTGACAAATTGGAATGTCCCGAAGTGGGATTATTGGTCGTGCTAAGATTTTCAATCGTCTTTGTACTTTTGTTGTCATATGTTTTGTTGGACTCAGCTATATATTATTGGATACATGCGTTGTACTCCGTGGGTGTGCGCGTGTGATCTTTGCTGGGCTTTGTGCTCACCCCCCCCCCCCCGCCCCTTATCCTCCCATTTCAGGTAATTGAGCTAAGACAACGGTAGAGGAGGTAGCTTTATGCATGAGTTTCGATTCGTTCTTAAATTTTAGACTCTCTTTAGTCACTTGAGAATAAGGATTTTGTAATGGTTGATATAGTAACTTTTCGAAATCTCAGTTTCTGAGAAGTAATAATTGTTATGAGGATTTCCGCTGCATTTATTAAATATTGATGGTTAATACCAATGTTATTGATTTAGGATATGTTTAGAGCTCTGATTATCATTTTGAGGTTATGTTATTGGTAAAATTCTTTGGATATTATATTTCTGGTAAATAGAAATATTTTGAAATAGTATGTGTAGGTCCGCCTCCGGGTCGGGGCGTGACAGATTCGGTATCAGAGTATAGGTTTAAGATTCTGTAGACTCTTAGACTTAAGCTTTCATTGATTTGAGATGAATGTTTATGATGTTTGGGATATAGCCCAAGAATTAAAATAATTAACTATATATTATTTGGGTCTTACACTCTCTCTCTCCTTCTCCCTTATATTTTGTAATTCTTGCAAAAACTTTCTCTATCTCTGCCACTCGTTTTGCTGTATTTATTTGTATTTGTGTTTGCTCTGACGTTGTTTCGTCACGATCTTACTTGCAAAGCCATTACGGATGTCCATGTTTAAACTTTTATAATCTGAAATCTGAAAACACATCATGTCCCATCATCAATTGGTCTAAGAAAGGTACATGTAATTTTTGGTTTGAAGAGCACATAGACGTGCAATGGGAAAAGTGGATTGCCACTTGTCACTTTTTTGTTAGTCCAACAGTTTTGTCTCCCGATTTACTCTATGTTTCGTTAATTTATAGTTTCGTACTCACACAAATTTGGATTCAAGCGATTTAACTTCCATTGAACTCGTCATTTCGGCCTCTTCGATTCAAGTCTAATATCGAGTATTTTCAGAAATCATTGAACTATCCTTTTTGAAATTCAAAGTTTTAATGTTCAGTTACTTTATACATTTGAGAGGTTTTGATGTCCAATGGACCCCTTTGAGTTGAACTAATATTTAGAATCTTCACGTACTGAGGTTAACGTGATGCTATGAGATGATATGACAATTGCTACCGGTATGTAAACTTTGAACTTAGAACCTTCACGTATTACGTGATTGTATCGTATTCGATTATTAGTTCAATTATTCGAATGTGTTCCTTCAACTTTGACTTTGATTTGATATTTGACAAATTGGAATGTCCCGAAGTGGGATTATTGGTCGTGCTAAGATTTTCAATCGTCTTTGTACTTTGTTGTCATATGTATTGTTGGACTCAGCTATATATTATTGGATACATGCGTTGTACTCCGTGGGTGCGTGCGTGTATTCTTTGCTGGGCTTTGTGCTCACCCCCCCCCCCCCCCTTATCCTCCCATTTCAGGTAATTGAGCTAAGACAACGGTAGAGGAGGTAGCTTTATGCATGATTTTGTATTCGTTCTTAAATTTTAGACTCTCTTTAGTCACTTGAGAATAAGGATTTTGTAATGGTTGATATAGTAACTTTTCAAAATCTCAGTTTCTGGGAAGTAATAATTGTTATGAGGATTTCCGCTGCATTTATTAGACATTGATGGTTAATACCAATGTTATTGATTTGAGATATGTTTGGAGCTCTGATTATAATTTTGAGGTTATGTTATTGGTAAAATTCTTTGGGTATTATATTTCTGGTAAACAGGAATATTTTGAAATAGTATGTGTAAGTCCGCCTCTGGGTCGGGGCGTGACATATTTGGTATCAGTGTATAGGTTTAAGATTCTGTAGACTTTTAGACTTAAGCTTTCATTGATTTGAGATGAATTTTTATGATGTTTGGGATATAGCCCAAGAATTAAAATAATTAACTATATATTATTTGGGTTCTTACACTCTCTCTCTCTCTCTCCTTCTCCCTTATATTTTGTAATTCTTGCAAAAACTTTCTCTATCTCAACCACTCGTTTTGCTGTATTTGTGTTTGCTCTGACGTTGTTTCGTCACGATCTTACTTGCAAAGCCATTACGGATGTCCATGTTTAAACTTTTATAATCTGAAATCTGAAAACACATCAAGTCCCATCATCAATTGGTCTAAGAAAGGTACATGTAATTTTTGGTTAGAAGAGCACATAGACGTGCAATGGGAAAAGTGGCTTTCCACTTGTCACTTTTTAGTTAGTCCAACAGTTTTGTCTCCCGATTTACTCTATGTTTCGTTAATATATAGTTTCGTACTCACACAAATTTGGATTCAAGCGATTTAACTTCCATTCAACTCGTCATTTCGGCCTCTTCGATTCAAGTCTAATATCGAGTATTTTCAGAAATCATTGAACTATCCTTTTTGAAATTCAAAGTTTTAATGTTCAGTTACTTTATACATTTGAGAGGTTTTGATGTCCAATGGGCCCTCTTTGAGTTGAACTAGTATTTAGAATCTTCACGTACTGAGGTTAATGTGATGCTATGACATGATATGACAATTGCTACCGGTATGTAAACTTTGAACTTAGAACCTTCACGTATTACGTGATTGTATCGTATTCGATAATTAGTTCAATTATTCGAATGTGTTCCTTCAACTTTGAATTTGATTTGCTATTTGACAAATTGGAATGTCCCGAAGTGGGATTATTGTTCGTGCTAAGATTTTCAATCGTCTTTGTACTTTGTTGTCATATGTTTTGTTGGACTCAGCTATATATTATTGGATACATGCGTTGTACTCCGTGGGTGTGTGCGTGTAGTCTTTGCTGGGCTTTGTGCCCACCCCCCCCCCCCCCTCTTATCCTCCCATTTCAGGTAATTGAGCTAAGACAACGGTAGAGGAGGTAGCTTTATGCATTAGTTTGTATTCGTTCTTAAATTTTAGACTCTCTTTAGTCACTTGAGAATAAAGATTTTGTAATGGTTGATATAGTAACTTTTCGAAATCTCAGTTTCTGGGAAGTAATAATTGTTATGAGGATTTCCGCTACATTTATTAGACATTGATGGTTAATGCCAATGTTATTGATTTGGGATATGTTTAGAGCTCTGATTATCATTTTGAGGTTATGTTATTGGTAAAATTCTTTGGGTATTATATTTCTGGTAACAGGCATATTTTGAAATAATATGTGTAAGTCCGCCACTGGGTCGGGGCGTGACATATTTGGTATCAGAGTATAGGTTTAAGATTCTGTAGACTCTTAGACTTAAGCTTTCATTTATTTGAGATGAATTTTTATGATGTTTGGGATATAGCCCTAGAATTAAAATAATTAACTATATATTATTTGGGGTCTTACACTCTCTCTCTCTCTTTCTCCCTTATATTTTGTAATTCTTGCAAAAAATTTCTCTATCTCTGCCACTCGTTTTGCTGTATTTATTTGTATTTGTATTTGCTCTGACGTTGTTTCGTCACGATCTTACTTGCAAAGCCATTACGGATGTCCATGTTTAAACTTTTATAATCTGAAATCTGAAAACATATCATGTCCCATCATCAATTGGTCTAAGAAAGGTACATGTAATTTTGGTTAGAAGAGCACATAGACGTGCAATGGGAAAAGTGGCTTGCCACTTGTCACTTTTTAGTTAGTCCAACAGTTTTGTCTCCCGATTTACTCTATGTTTCGTTAATTTATAGTTTCGTACTCACACAAATTTGGATTCAAGCGATTTAACTTCCATTGAACTCGTCATTTCGGCCTCTTCGATTCAAGTCTAATATCCAATATTTTCAGAAATCATTGAACTATCCTTTTTGAAATTCAAAGTTTTAATGTTCAGTTACTTTATACATTTGAGATGTTTTGATGTCCAGTGGGCCCTCTTTGAGTTGAACTAGTATTTAGAATCTTCACGTACTGAGGTTAACGTGATGCTATGACATGATATGACAATTGCTACCGGTATGTAAACTTTAAACTTAGAACCTTCACGTATTACGTGATTGTATCGTATTCGATTATTAGTTCAATTATTCGAATGTGTTCCTTCAACTTTGACTTTGATTTGATATTTGACAAATTGGAATGTCCCGAAGTGGGATTATTGGTCGTGCTAAGATTTTCAATCGTCTTTGTACTTTGTTGTCATATGTATTGTTGGACTCAGCTATATATTATTGGATACATGCGTTGTACTCCGTGGGTGCGTGCGTGGTGCGTGTATTCTTTGCTGGGCTTTGTGCTCACCCCCCCTTATCCTCCCATTTCAGGTAATTGAGCTAAGACAACGGTAGAGGAGGTAGCTTTATGCATGATTTTGTATTCGTTCTTAAATTTTAGACTCTCTTTAGTCACTTGAGAATAAGGATTTTGTAATGGTTGATATAGTAACTTTTCAAAATCTCAGTTTCTGGGAAGTAATAATTGTTATGAGGATTTCCGCTGCATTTATTAGACATTGATGGTTAATACCAATGTTATTGATTTGAGATTTGTTTAGAGCTCTGATTATAATTTTGAGGTTATGTTATTGGTAAAATTCTTTGGGTATTATATTTCTGGTAAACAGGAATATTTTGAAATAGTATGTGTAAGTCCGCCTCTGGGTCGGGGCGTGACATATTTGGTATCAGAGTATAGGTTTAAGATTCTGTAGACTCTTAGACTTAAGCTTTCATTGATTTGAGATGAATTTTTATGATGTTTTGGATATAGCCCAAGAATTAAAATAATTAACTATATATTATTTGGGGTCTTACACTCTCTCTCTCTCTCTCTCCTTCTCCCTTATATTTTGTAATTCTTGCAAAAACGTTCTCTATCTCTGCCACTCGTTTTGCTGTATTTGTGTTTGCTCTGACGTTGTTTCGTCACGATCTTACTTGCAAAGCCATTACGGATGTCCATGTTTAAACTTTTATAATCTGAAATCTGAAAACACATCAAGTCCCATCATCAATTGGTCTAAGAAAGGTACATGTAATTTTGGTTAGAAGAGCACATAGACGTGCAATGGGAAAAGTGGCTTGCCACTTGTCACTTTTTAGTTAGTCCAACAGTTTTGTCTCCCGATTTACTCTATGTTTCGTTAATTTATAGTTTCGTACTCACACAAATTTGGATTCAAGCGATTTAACTTCCATTGAACTCGTCATTTCGGCCTCTTCGATTCGAGTCTAATATCAAGTATTTTCAGAAATCATTGAACTATCCTTTTTGAAATTCAAAGTTTTAATGTTCAGTTACTTTATACATTTGAGATGTCTTGATGTCCAATGGGCCCTCTTTGAGTTGAACTAGTATTTAGAATCTTCACGTACTGAGGTTAACGTGATGCTATGACATGATATGACAATTGCTACCGAAATGTAAACTTTGAACTTAGAACCTTCACGTATTACGTGATTGTATCGTATTCGATTATTAGTTCAATTATTCGAATGTGTTCCTTCAACTTTGACTTTGATTTGATATTTGACAAATTGGAATGTCCCGAAGTGGGATTATTGGTCGTGCTAAGATTTTCAATCGTCTTTGTACTTTGTTGTCATATGTATTGTTGGACTCAGCTATATATTATTGGATACATGCGTTGTACTCCGTGGGTGTGTGCGTGTATTCTTTGCTGGGCTTTGTGCTCACCCCCCCCCCCCCCCCCTTATCCTCCCATTTCAGGTAATTGAGCTAAGACAACGGTAGAGGAGGTAGCTTTATGCATGATTTTGTATTCGTTCTTAAATTTTAGACTCTCTTTAGTCACTTGAGAATAAGGATTTTGTAATGGTTGATATAGGAACTTTTCAAAATCTCAGTTTCTGGGAAGTAATAATTGTTATGAGGATTTCCGCTGCATTTATTAGACATTGATGGCCTCTTCGATTCAAGTCTAATATCGAGTATTTTCAGAAATCATTGAACTATCCTTTTTGAAATTCAAAGTTTTAATGTTCAGTTACTTTATACATTTGAGAGGTTTTGTTGTCCAATGGACCCCTTTGAGTTGAACTAATATTTAGAATCTTCACGTACTGAGGTTAACGTGATGTTATGACATGATATGAGAATTCCTACCGGTATGTAAACTTTGAACTTAGAACCTTGATGTATTACGTGATTGTATTGTATTCGATTATTAGTTCAATTATTCGAATGTGTTCCGTCAACTTTGACTTTGATTTGATATTTGACAAATTGGAATGTCCCGAAGTGGGATTATTGGTCGTGCTAAGATTTTCAATCGTCTTTATACTTATGTTGTAATATGTTTTGGTGGACTCATCTATATATTATTGGATACATGCGTTGTACTCCGTGGGTGTGTGCGTGTGATCTTTGCTGGGCTTTGTGCTCACCCCCCCTTATCCTCCCATTTCAGGTAATTGAGCTAAGACAACGGTAGAGGAGATAGCTTTATGCATGAGTTTGGATTCGTTCTTAAATTTTAGACTCTCTTTAGTCACTTGAGAATAAGGATTTTGTAATGGTTGATATAGTAACTTTTCGAAATCTCAGTTTCTAGGAAGTAATAATTGTTATGAAGATTTCCGCTGCATTTATTAGACATTGATGGTTAATACCAATGCTATTGATTTGGGATATGTTTAGAGCTCTGATTATCATTTTGAGGTTATGTTATTGGTAAAATTCTTTGGGTATTATATTTCTGGTAAACATGAATATTTGGAAATAGTATGTGTAGGTCCGCCTCCGAGTCGGGGCGTGACAGATTTAGTATCAGAGCATATGTTTAAGATTCTGTAGACTCTTAGACTTAAGCTTTCATTGATTTGAGATGAGTTTTTATGATGTTCGGGATATAGCCCAAGAATTAAAATAATTAACTATATATTATTTGGGGTCTTACACTCTCTCTCTCCTTCTCCCTTATATTTTGTAATTCATGCAAAAACTTTCTCTATCTCTGCCACTCGTTTTGCTGTATTTATTTGTATTTGTGTTTGCTCTGACGTTATTTCGTCACGATCTTACTTGCAAAGCCATTACGGTTGTCCATGTTTAAACTTTTATAATTTTTGATTATCAATACAATTCTCATAATTATAAAAAAAATAGCAGTAAAAAATAAAATTCCTCATATTAATATTGAATACGGTCCTCTGTTAAAAGAATCCACAATTTGTAGTGCCCTTGTTGAGGTTAAATTAAAGCTGAAAAGGACAAACGCATTTACATGTCCAAAAACACCAAGATGGGAATAGCTGTTTGGTCAAAGATGTCACCAGCGGTTGCTATTCCGAGTGGTTTGGTTTGAGAAAAAAAAATGAACTAAATGTTGACCATCAAGATCAGACCATTCGTAGCAACTTCTATGATTAAGACATGCTTATTTCATAGGAACTTCTATAACCGCCGGACATTATTTCCAAAAGTAAACTAGGGAGACATGTCAACCGGATAAATACCAAATGTTGACCATCAAGAAGAGAGAGAATAATTGTGAATAGGGTTTTTACTCCACTATTTATATGATCAAGGTGGACGGCTAAGATTGCATCTTACGATCAGATTAAAGCTTTCGTTACTTAATAAATATTATATGTTGGGCAGTATGGGTAAACGAAGCGGGTCGGATATCGGGACAGCTATATATATGGGTCGTGATCCATTACTAATGCTAGCAAATTAACCCAAATTGCTAGCTCGATCTGGCCGTCCATGAGCGAGAATGGACGACCAGATCGCGCGCCACGACCGCCATCTTTTTCATTGTGCACTACATAATGTAGCGAATGGCCAAATCGCGCTAGCAATGGATCACGACCATATATATATATATATATACATAGCAGAAAGGGTCGGATATCTATTGGGTAAGGATCAAATTGCCATTCCTAGACGTACATGTGACTTCCTTATTAAGCACGTTATTGGTTGTGGGGCGTAATTTCTCATCCATCCTTATTCATGGAGATAATTTTTTGCTACTACCTTCATTATAGGAAATAGTTACAACTCATCATCTGACGAAAATTAATGATAGCTAAATATTTCAATGGCTTTTCCATTAACATTTTTAGCCAAAATTTTTAACATTACTTTGCTGAATAAAAGTCACCAAAAACGTTTAACAACAATTAAATATCGCTACATAAAATGTTATAGTTATCTTTCTATAACTCCGATAACAATAAAAAAAAATTCCCTTCCGGAGCCTACGCGGTTCTCGTCCATCCCTACCGAAGGAAATGCCAACGGTGGCAGATTGGCTTGTTATTCCTCGCATCCACAAGCTTCTCTCGTCGATGTGAAAAGCTCATATGCCAACAGTGATAGAGTGGCTTTTTTTTTTGCGAATTGATTAAAAGACTTATAGATGTTGATTTTATTTAGCTTTGTCTTACTTGCCATGTAAATTACATGTTTTAAGAGTTGATAAATCAGCTCTACTCACACTTTTGCAACAATTCTGAAGACAAATACCAATATCCTTTCAGCTCTACAAAGTGGACAGCGACGTGTTGATACAGATTGGACTTTTTTTGGTTGGAAAAAGTCCTTATTTTGATAGGGACTTATTTTGATAGGGACGTGGAAAAAGTCCTTATTTTGATAGGGACTTATTTTGATAGGGACGTGGAAAAAGTCCTTATTTTGATAGGGACTTATTTTGATAGGGACGTGGAAAAAGTCCTTATTTTGATAGGGACGTGGAAAATTTTGGTTGGAAAATTTACCGAGACAATGAAAGAAAATTTTGGTTGGAAAATTGTCGTCAATGACAGTGACGCCTCACCCACGTCGCTGTCCACTTTGTAGCTTTCCCTAAAGCCAAATTCCTCTAGATCTTCCCTTCCCCTTCCGCCTACACAGCCCGTCCCAAATTCCTCTAGTCTTCCCTTCCCCTTCCGCCTACACAGCCCTGTCCCAAATTCCTATTTATAGTCTTCCCTTCCCCTTCCGCCTACACAGCCCCTTCTCTTCATCGTCTTCCCTTCATTTCTCTACTCATTCTCCCTGTCCCCAACTCCCAAGTGCCTCCTTTCAAAGTTCAATCTGTATCAACCTCTGTCCCTACGGTCCTAACTCAACCACCCCCGGTCGCTCTATATATATAGGCTTTGCTTTTGAAGCTGGATCAAGGGGAAATTCAATATCCTTCAACCCTAAAACCCAACATCCCTGTTTCATATATGAAAATTTCTCCCGTTGCTCTTGCCCTTCTCCTGCTCCATGTCATTCCTGCAGGTGAGCTACAAGTCAGGGGTGGTAAAATGAATGGGCGGGTCGGGTTTAGTACGGGTTGGGCAAGGGTGATGGGTTTGAGCTTCAGAAAGTAGTTTATATATATCGTAAGGTGACCTAGCTATAGAATTCGCGTGCTGATATTCTTGTATATTGTTCAATTTTTGCAGGGGTCTATTCAGCAAAGCTGAACCTAGCCAACGAGTGCAGCTACAAAATCTGGCCGGTGTTAGCTTCAGGCGGCGGGAAGACGCCGCTCTCGGCCCCCGCTTTAGCCCTTCAACCAGGCAAGTCCACCACCGTTTCTCTCCCGGCCTCCTCGTCCGGCAGGCTCTGGGGTCGCACCTTCTGTAACTACAACAGCTCCATTGGTAGGCTTTCTTGCTTAACTGGGGACTGCGGCTCCGGCTTGCCGGAATGCGGGTGGGCAGGCGCCCTGCCTCCGGTGACCATGGTTTCGTTTGAACTCAACGGCGATGACGGGTTGGACTGGTACGTCGTGAGGGCCTCCCGTGGGTACAATCTGGGGATCTTGGTGGTGCCTCAGGGTGGCAGCGGTGGCGCTTGTATGGCCGCCGGATGCGTCAGCGATGTCGATGCCGGCTGCGAGTCTGAAACGGGTGGCGCGTGCAATGGCACGTGTTTCGCGTTTAGTGACTCCAAGCATTGTTGTACCGTATCGTACGGACAGCCTGATACCTGCAAGCCGAGTCCTTACTCACTGTATTCCAAGAGTAGGTGCCCCGGGGCATACGGTTACGTATACGGTAATCGTACGAGGGGCTTTCCTTGTGCCTCCGGAGACTACACAGTTACATTTTGTCCACGTCCCGTAAGGTAATTTTCTTTCATTGTCTCGGTAAATTTTTATACTTTTATATGTCAAAAAGGGTAGGATAAGATGCATGGAGTTGGAGAATCGTTATTGAATTTAGTGTTTTGAGAACTTAATTAACCTGGAAAAAGTAATCAAATAAGAAAAACTTTTGATCACAAACTTGAAAATAGAGAATATGCTTGGTAAGTGCAGATATATGCCAAGAGAGGGAATTGTCATTGGATGTTGTTTTTTAGTCATTCTCACTGCATATATGGTTTAATAAATCTCAATTGTTAATAATGCAGCCTGAAAGTTTCCGGAGGAGCCACATCAAAGCCATCTGGGGCGAAATCCAAAATTGTCGTCGTTATTGTACTCGTGGTTGTTACAACGGTTGTAGTGATTGTATTAATCCTCTTGAAGATTTTAGGCCCCGGTTTGGCTGTTGCTATTGCTTCGGCTGTATATACCGCTCTTGCCCTATTGTTTGCATTCATATAAGGGTTCTTGAGCAAACTCATTCGACTGTTTTCGCTCGTCGATATACACTGTTGTCACGAAATAAGACTACTTCTTTGATGAAGTCTTCTTTGAATTTTCAATATTATCAATGTATTACATCTCAGATATCTTCAATTCTTTCTATTAATAACTAATAAAATAGTAACCATTATAATTTAAATGTTAAGTCACTTTCCATCATTTTCCCTAAAGTGGGGCTCGGAGAAATACTTCAACTCTCGCTACACTTCCTACAACAATAAGAGCTGCTAATTCGTAATGTGAATATAGAAGCGGGGAAAGTAGATTAGATTCGTGTGATTCGAGAGAGTTTTCCATACTATTTTTTTCCTTTTCTGGTTACGAACAAAAACGTATGTATGTAGGCGCCATGTTTGACGAATGAAAGTTCTAGAGCATGTTAAGTACCCAAAAGAGTTTTGTTTGTAAAATTTTGATATTGGAAGTGGCGTTGGCAAGTGACAACTAATATTAAGTTAAGTTGTTAGTACGATTTGACCGTTCATCTATTGTAGATGGACGAGAGACATCTTTATTTCTTAAAATAATTTTTAACGTTCGCTACATATATAATGTAGCTGATGAAGGTTGTGACAAAAAAAGCTCCCGTGAGATTTAAGCACAGGCAAATAGGCGGGTAAAGTGGTAAACTTTACCCTCTACTACATAATGTAACGAATGATGAAATTTTACTTAAAAAAATAAATTTGTCTCGTCTATTACCGATGGATGAACTATCAAATTGCGATGACAATTATCTTAAGTCGACGTACAGACACACCTATATCTGTTGGATAGAGTAAAGCGGTCATCTCTCTTTCTCTATGTGTTGACATGTTCTGGAATTTTTAGTGTTTACGTGGACGTTTCTTGCTCTGCACGATTCCCTGTCTTCCATATTGGTAACTTCGCAGAACATTGAGAAATTATGGATGGGCCGGTGTTAGGGCATCGCGGACTACCAGAGGGCATTTGGGCCTGCATGGGTCTAGGAGTTTGAATTTGAAGTTGTGCTTGTGCCCCATCGTTCCGAATGATTGCGCCAGCCCAGCTTGAAACGCACACACTCGAAATGTTTTCGGGCTTAACTCGCGTGCCTCACTTTTACTCTTGCCTGATAACAGAACTAAAAATGGGCACCAAGCGCCACTGGATGATATATTATAATCACAATTAGAAGTACTGATACTTAGTTTTTTAATAAAAAATGATATATGAAAATATAACTATGCCAACTTAGTGCTTTAGAATGATGGTAATAAAGGACATTCTGACCTAATCTCCAAGTTACATTATGTGGAAAAAATAATCACTTGAATATATATATATATATATATATATATATATATATATATATATATATATATCATTGGTACTGGGGAAAGAAGACCCTGTTGAGCAATTGGTTTTCGAGGCAGGCTCTAGGGTATGGAGAATGCACAGTAAAAGCCTTGGAGGCGGAATTTAGAACTCCAAATCGCTTATTTGGAGTTCTTCCCCAGTACACTACTTCGGCCCGTTGGGTAGACGACTCATACAAGACACTACGTCAGCGTGTTAAGTAAACGACTCCTTCCTGACACTACCTTGTCCTGTCGATAGGCGACTCCTCGCCTAGACTACCTCAGCAAGCTCCAAGTGCTCTGGCAGAAAGACTCACATAGGATAGGTGACAGCTCTTGGACTATATATTAACTGCAAGGTTTCTGCATGACACGTTTATGTGCACCAGCACTGGGGGCTCTCTATCGGCAACCCCTAGTGATCATAACCCCCGGGTAACTCTGAGACGTGAGCAGATCTCTGGGGTGCATCGCGCTATGTCCAACTAACAATTAGGTGTTGGGTCTTCCTACCACTGTCAGGTTCTCTGCATCTCTCAACACCCCCTGTGTGACTTAGTGATGGCTTTGGACTAATGGCTAGATCAATGGTGTTCTTTGGGAACACTAGCGTTGTGTGAGTCAGTCTTCCTAGACAAATAGAGCGAAGTTGTGCGACTGAACAAATATAGCAAATTTGTGGTGAACTTGAGAGTTCATTTTTAGAAGCACAAAACTCATTTGCACATTTCACTCTTTCACTCTAGAAATTCGAAGCTAGAGGATTCTAGATAGAGAAATACACTGGACTTTAA